>CM022944.1:35567186-35989538 GCA_012931725.1 Litsea cubeba
GCGAAGAGACTCGAATTGAGAGCGATGAGTTTGCAAATTCGCTTCTTTGATCTTCTCATCTCCTTCATGAATGCTTTTCAACTTGTCCCATATTCCTTGGCTATTTTGCATGCAATTACTTTGACCATCTCGCTGTCCACAAGGCCACTAAAGAGTGCATTCTGCGCCTTGGAGTCGTTGTCTGCTAACTTCTTCGTTGCAGCATCAGTGGGTACGATGACAGTATTGTAACCGACTCTGACAGTTTCCCAGACATCATAGCCAAGTGATTTGATGAAGGCCTGCATTCTGATCTTCCAGAAGGAGTAATTAGAACCATCAAACAAAGGTGCTTTCTTATTCCCTGTATTGGTTGCCATGTGATTTGACAAGAGATCACCCTTAGCGTGTTAAGCTTATCAAGGGAGCCTTGGCGCTCTGATACCAATTGTTAGATATCACGAACACTGAGAGGGGGGGGTGAATCAGTGATTCCTTAAAAACAGGTCCAATTTAACAACAAAAACAAATCAAATCACACAAGGACACCAGATTTAACGTGGTTCACCAAAAGGCTACGTCCACGGTTCAAAGACTGTCCGAACACCAATCCGGAACAGGTCTGAATCTATTTAGCCGCACCAACGACAAAGAGCGCCAACCCTTAAGTTTCAGATAACACCAACTATCTAGGAAGCACCTACTCCCTTTACAATTTATCTGCACCAACAGATAGGATCACCAAACCCCTAACACCAAGCACCAACTTGATGTTCTACAGAATTAAAGTAGAGAACTTTTCTACAGCATTTCCCCTCTACAGTCTCTCTCTCTCAATCCCTTACAAATTGAAATTAAAGCATAAACAGAGAGACACTTATCTTATGGACGAATCACCATCTTCATGAGCACATTCTCGTCCACACTTGCTGTAGAAACATGCAACACAACAGCACACAGCAATAGCACCTTCTTCTCTCCAAAACCCTCTCTTTTCTTCTCTCTTCTCTTCTCTTCTCTTCTGTACACTTGAAAACGAACTTAGCAAGCCTTTATATAGGTTATGGTAACCCTAAAGAGTGTTTAAATTAGGCTAGAATTCATTTAGAAAGAGTCCCAAATGAAATACTTAATTTTCCTAAATTTTCGTGCAAAACTTCTATTTCTGCGCAACTCAGGTTTCCTGTGTGTTCTACCGGTAGTGCTACCGGTTTAACAGATGAGATTCTCATGTCCAAACATTCTGCTGGAATATCAGCCTTTTCTACCGGTAGTACTTGCGGTTGACTTTCTACCGGCAGTACTTGCGGTTGACAGATGGAAATCTCAGGGTCAGCCTTTTCTACCCCTTTTCTACCCCTGTTCTACCCCTGTTCTACCCCTGTTCTACCGGTAGAACTACCGGTTGACAGATGAAATTCTGATTTTCTGTACTGTTCTATTTCAGCTCTGTTTTCTCTTTGAAGCTCTATCAACACCACACTTGTGACATTGTGTTGACAATAATTCCAACACAAGATGATACTTGAGATACTAAACACTTTAATGCTTCATAAGACTTCTCAAGGCATCTCAAATTCCAACATAGCAATGTATCCTCTGGAGCTACCTCGTCTCCCTTGACTTTCATTGAGGTAACACCCTTTCAGGTTTGTTCTCCTGAGACCGTGACTTCAAAGTTCACACCCTTCCTGACTGAAGAATTCCTAGCTATTAATGCTTGGGACGATGAATTGGTCAACGAAGAAGAAAGGTTGCTAGATGCTGTTCAGGACTTGTTCCCGGAAAATGCTCCGTGCAACACAATCACTGAGGATGGCAACTCTGCTACAGATACATCCTCAGTAAATGAAAAATGACAGCCTCTTGATCCTGAAGACAATCTTCCAAATGAAGACCCTTCTCAAGAAGCTCTCGAAGTTGGTAGAGGCACCCGCTCTGGCCGGGACTACCTCAAGAATTACAGCCAATCTTTATTTACTTATGTAAGTCCTTCGGGAAAAGATGTTGTAAGAGCCCCTAGTGCCAAGAATGATGAACTTGCAGGCCCCAAGGAGGCTTTCAAGTATGTTTTGATTGAGCACTTCAAACACATACCTGCACCTCTGCACATCCTAGACTTGTTACGAATGTCTACGCGCACTCGTAATAATCTCATTTTAGAAATACAAAAGCTGAATGAGGATGTCGACAAACATGCCCCACAAGTCCTCCAAATTGAAATGGACTACCGGGTCAAAAACTCAGAAGCTTCCTCAAAGGGAGAAAAGAAGAAAACTGAGGGATCATGCATTGAATGCCCCTCGGTTCAAAAAGCAGCCAGTGCAACCATCGCCTTCACTAAGGACAACCTCCTACTTGGCGAAACAAGGCACAACCGACCCCTGTACTTCACAGGGTACATCAAGGAAATGCCTATGCACAGAGTTCAGATCGACCCAGGTTCTGCATTCAACCTCATCTCCATTTCGGCTCTCGAAGAGTTGGGCATCCCACCCAGCAAGCTGCGCCATACATCTGTATCTATCTTTGGATACGATGGGAGTTCTCAAAGGCCTATCGGCAAAATCAGGTTCAAGTTGCAGATCGGTGATCTAATCTCTAAGGTCACTGTATATGTAATAAAAACCCATTCATGCTACAACATCCTTCTCGGACGCCCTTGGATCCATGAGAATGGTGTTGTCCCTTCAAGTCTACATCAATGCATCAAGTTTGTTTGCGACGATGGCATGATACATCGAGTCTTTGCAGACAAAAAACCCTTCAAAGGTAAAGAAGTCAACTTTGCAGACTCACAGATGTATGAAGGTGAGAAAGAAGAAGAGGAGAAGCACACAGCACCCTTTATCGAAAATCTCCATAAAGATAAAGGCAAAGCTCCTCAACAATCACCGGAATGAAACAAACCATCTGGTAAATTTGAAAAGAGCATTCAAACTCCCTTCATCATCTCCCTCAAACTTTCAAAACCTTTGGTCATTACAACTAAAGTGAAGAAGGCAAAGTAAAAGTCTGGGGGCAAATTTGTTGTCTCTTTCGTGTCTATCATGCAAGACACGGATTTGGATTCAGAGCCAAAAGACGACACATTGTCAAGCCAAGCTGACACTCAGCAAGTTCGGCCTGCTCTTACTCCAATGGAGACAACTTCTGACATAGAAGATCCTACGTCAGCTTCCTTCGTTGTTCCAGCAACATCAGCAAAGGAAAAGCCGATCTTCTTCCATAGATCGGATACTTCTTCATCATTCTCCATGCTTAAACCGTTCCAAAATGAAGGTATGCTTTAATTATCCTTATATAGTCCTGTGGCACAGGCTATTATGAAGAAAATGGGCTATGACGCTCAAAACCCAGTTGGTTTGGGAGAAGGATGCGGTATTCTTACGCCATTGGGGCCCGTCTTGACCAAAAGCCAGCTGGAAGATTGGAGACTCTATGACCATGTAGAAAAGTCTTCACACGGGCTAGGCTATGATCTCGACACTCTCCTGAGACAATTGACACAAAGGCTTAAAGGTCGACTTACCGACCAAGCCTCAACATCTCAAGTCCATGAAGACATCGATCTCCCTGGATATCTCTTCGATGAGTTAAATGACAAAGATCCAGGAAGCTCATCCAATTGGTATGATTTCTCTGACAATGAAGAGGAGTTGTCCGATGGCACAGACGTATGGTCTTCTGACCCAGAAAAACCATCGTCTCCAAAAGAAGTACCTTACTCCGACCCGGTTTCAACAGGCGATTGGAATCATCTCATAGCAAGCCTTGAGAAAATTGCCGATCAAGAAGACTCGTGGAAAGGAACAAAACCTTGGTCTGGAAATGCCCTTGAAACCCCAGAAGGTTTCGTTGAGCTGGAAGCCTCTGAAAATATTGTGGAGGAACCACCTTCAAACCTTCCAACAGAAGATCCTGTTCAAAAGATAGACTTGGGAACACCAGATAACCCACGTCCTGTATTCATAAACAAGAATATAAAGGATGATGAGTTACCCGAGTATATCGCCTTGCTTTGTGAGTTCGTTGATTGCTTTGCATGGTCTTACGCTGAAATGCCTAGCTTAGACCTCAAAATAGCAGTCCATAAACTCAATCTTCAAGAAGACATCAAGCCTGTCAAGCAAGGCGAAAGAAGATTCCGTCCAGATGTGATGGATAAAATTGAACAAGAAGTTCAAAAACTCAAAAGCGTCGGCTTCATCTGTGAGGAACAACATTCTGAATGGTTGGCCAACATTGTCCCCGTGACAGAAAAACGGGCAGATCAGGGTCTGTATTGACTATAGAGACCTGAATGGCGCATGCCCTAAAGATGAAGTTCCGCTCCCCATACCAGAGGTAATGATTTATAATACCTGTGGATTCGAGCGAATGACATTCATGGATGGTTTCTCTGGCTACAATCAGATAAAGATGCATCTTGAGGATGAAAAACATACATCCTTTCGGACCCCATTTGGCGTGTATTGCTACACTGTCATGCCATTTGGTCTAAAAAATGCTGGTGCCACATATCAAAGGGCTATGATGAAGATATTCCAAGATATGCAGCACAAGACGGTCGAATGTTACGTTGATGACCTCGCCGTTAAAAGCAAAAGAAAAGAAGATCATCTCGAAGATCTTCGAGAAGTTTTCCTCCGGCTTCGCAAGCACAAACTGTGAACGAATCCTCTGAAGTGCTTCTTCGGCGTCTCGTCGGGTAAGTTCCTCAGATTCTTAGTTCGGAAAGCTGGAATTGAGCTTGACCCTATAAAAGTCAAAGCCATTCTAGAAATGCCCTCTCCGAGAACCTTGAGAGAACTCAAAGGACTTCAAGGGAGATTGGTCTACATCAGATGGTTCATCTCCAATCTTTCGGGGAAATGCCGTCCATTCTCCCGGTTGATGAAAAAAGGTGTAAACTTTGTCTGGGATGCTGACTGTGAAGCTGCATTCCAAGATATCAAGTCATACCTGATCAAACCTCCAGTGTTAGCTGCTCCTACCACTGGAAAACCGTTCATCTTGTACACAACAGCCCTTGATCATTCTTTGGACGCTCTGCTTGCACAAGAAAATGATAAAAGAAAAGAAGGTGCTCTATACTACGTCAGCCACATGCTAGTAGGTGCAGAGCATCGCTACTCTCCAGTCGAAAAAGAATGCTTTGCAGTGATGTTCACCGTACAAAAGCTGCATCACTACTTGCTTTCCAACAGAGTCTACCTGATCTCGAGGATCAACCTCTTGATGGTCCTTGTCACAAAAGCAGGTTCTCTCAATGCCCGACTGGCAAAATGGTCCATCCTTCTGTCACAATTTGATATTAGGTATGTACCACAAAAGGCAATCAAAGGGCAAGCTCTAGCGGACTTTCTCGCAGAGCATCCATTGCCTAAAGATTCTCCACTCAGAGATGATCTCCCAGACAAACCAGTCTACAATGTGGAGACTTTCTCACAAAACGCCTCCTGTGACATGTACTTTGACGGTGCAGCCAGGACAAATGAAAAAAGACAGCTGATCTCGGGAGTTGGCAGAAAGTGCAGCTAGGGCCAATGAAAGTGTCCTAGAGAGGGGGGGGGTGAATAGGACTAATGGAATTCTTTTCCCAATTAAAACATCTTAGTCCAATTTTAATCCCAACTAGGAACAACAACATAATGAACACAAATAAGAATACAACTTATGCGGGATATGTGTTCAATGTATGAGTGCTTAAACAATCAAAGATAAGATAATTAGTTTCATATTAGTAAGCACAAGTGTGAGTACAACACTCTTCATAAATTCACTTATGATTTATATCAATGTGCTCAAATGAATATTTGTTAAAGAGTGTGTGCTAAACAAGATTTGATTTACCAATATGATCAATGTTTTTTCGCACAAGTGGATGTGTGTCAATTTAACTAAATATCATTCATATCATTCTCCACAACATATAGATATATAAATCAAGCACAAGAGATAGAGATAGAGAAATTGACACAAGGGATTTATAGTGGTTCAGTCACACGGACCTACATCCACTCTCAAGGGTTACACAGTCCCCTGGTTCCACTATGAAAAATTAAACTACACAAGTACTGATTCTACATAAACTTTGTTCACGAGGTTCGACCACACAGATCTACTCGCCATTTTTGTTCATGAGGTTCGATCACAATGATCTACTCCCCACACATAACTTTTAGAGTGGTTGAATCACACAAACAATCCACTATCACAATTTTTAAAGTGGTTGAATCATGCAGAAACAATCCACTATCACAAAGATATAATTTGAATGGAGGGCGAAGAACACTTGCCTCTTTTTGACAAAGTCTGGAGGTTGCCACTTGCCTCTTTGATGAAGTCCGGAGGATGCTCTTCGAAACTTGTCACCGCAGCTCCAAGCTTTGATGCCTCTTGCAATGCTTCCTTGATGTTGATGTTGATGCTCCAATGTTGTGCTCAGTTAAGGGAAGAGGCCTTTGGTCTAGGGATTTGGATAATAAACTATGATAGCTCAAGCTCTTCCCTAGGCAATATTGTCTCCACACATCACACTTTCCTTAAGCTAATGAAGCTCTTAGATTTGACAAACCAAGCTCATAGTGTGTGTGGAATGATCTATGAGAGCTCTAATATGATACACTATGGTTAGGACATGAGCTCTCATGATCTTGGAGGCCTTGGGAATGATTTTCCAAGCCTTAGGGATGATTTGGGGCATTTTTCTATTTATAGAAAGCTTTCCAACGGTCATAAAACGGCTAGTGAACAGTGAATAGTGAATAATGACAGTGAATAGTGAATAGTGTTACTGTTCAAACAGCTAGTGAATAGTGTTACTGTTCAAATGGCTAGTGAATAGTGAATAGTGAATAGTGATGTTACTGTTCAAACGGCTAGTCGCGAGGTAACTACTAGGTAAACAAAAAACCATTTTAAGAGAGTTTTTGCTCTTTGAAAAAGTAACCGCGAGGTGACCGAAAACCATGGCGGTTAGCCGACTTCTGAGGCCTGTTTTGAGTCTTGAAAAATTTGAAAAACAATCTCTAAAACCCTATTAAATAAGCCATTAAACTAAGGATTTTTAGGGCCATGTCTTGGTTGGTTTGGTGTCCCATTTACCTGAATAGGTTAGCGCACATATGGACGTCTTCCTTTATGAATCCGGGCGTTGCAAGACTTGATCTTCTACCTTCAAACTTGATCTTCTTTGAGAAATTCTGAGTGGCAAGGTCTTGGATTCTTCGACACGGAATTGACAATACAAAAACAAGTGCTCATAGGAATGTGGCACTAACAATCTCCCCCTTTGTCAATTTCGTGGCAAAACACCTATTCTTGATTGAAATACAACAAATGGACTCAAATACAACCAAGATTACAAGAGTACATGATCTTTACAAAAGATACAACAATTACAACTCAAAGACTCATGACTCTAAATACTCCCCCTGAGAATGTGCTTTGTCTTTTAAAGATATACCTGCATAAGACATTGACATACACATTCTATGGTGGGATTGCTACTCCCCCTTAATTGTTAGTCACAAAATATCATTGATAGAGTGTGTTTTCACCCTTTGTTCTACACTCTCCCCCTTTCTTTAATCTCTCCATTTTCAGGATTCAATTCATTTATTCTCCCCCTTTTTTGTCACAAATTGACAAAGAGATGTCCTGATGAAGCATATGGAGTACTATAGAGAGATAAGGAGAAGTGAGAGATATCAATATTTAGCAAATTATGATATCAAGGACATAAAAAGATTCACCTATAAGCATAGAGGGGTTAGCAAGCATGATATCAAAAGATTTGACTATAAAGAGATGTAATCATGCTAAGATGGAATTGAACTATATAAATCAACTAAGAAAGTCCATATCGATTCCATGAATCCATTTAAGGATTCTCTAAGTCCTTCAAATGATACAAACCGATTGAAGAGTAAGGACTCAATAAAGATCATATGAAATTTCATTTCATTGACCTTTTTTTTTTCACCACTTAACCGTAGTGATGAACCTGCATAATCATACTGATATAATATGAAGCACATCAATGATTATGAGGAATGCATGAGGTTCCAAAAGAAGATCAATCCATTTAAAAAAACATATGATAGGAATATGCATTATGATACCAAAGAAAATAAAATCCAAAATCATAACATTCAATCTTTAGAAAAATTTAACTTGCAAAGGCATAATGAATGTTATGAGGATGAATGCAATCACCAAATGAATTCAATCATCAAAATAAGCGATTATAATCTAAAATGATGAATTGAGTACATTGCATTCCAAACAAGTCATCAAGATAGGAAATTTACAAATAGAGGAGCATATGACTTGCAAAATTATCACACAAAAGAAAAACACAATACAGTGCAAGTGATGATCAAAGATAAAAACATCCATATCTTAGAAAAATACTAGAACTAAAAACTCATGGATGTGGCAATATGAGAAATACATAAAGATGTACCTATAAAAGTTAATGCATTCTCAATTAAAAATTATTTTATTTTAAAAAAAACTTAAAAATAAATATCCATCATATTCATATATGTGTCTCCATGATCCTCAAATATGGATTCTCATTTGATCATTTTAAAGATGTCTACTCCCCCTTAACATCATTCTCTTCTTTTTGTCAATATGATGACAATGAATATACCGATGTAATGCATGAGAAGATGTAAGGCATGAAACTAGGGAGTTCTCAAATATAACAATTAAAACTTATACTGATCAAATTTCTCAAGATGTTGCTAATGATGGAAAGACATAATGATAAATAGATGAGTACCAATTGAAAATCTCATTTTGAAAGCATGTATCTAAACATGGCCCAAAATGAAAATCAATTGCATAATTTTCCATTTAAGTAAAAACTTAAAATCAATGGAAAATTTCATTTTTCAAATCATATTTATTTTCAAAAAGACAAGACAACTGATTTGAGAAATATGAGATGGGACATCAATATCACATCTCATTCAATTTTGCATTTTAGAAAATATACCTATCAAGAACATATGCAAAATGAATTGTTGATTCCAAAACATAGACAAGATCGAAAGAGATTTATATGTAATGGAGGACAACAACTTGAGATTCAACCAAGTATATGAATCATGTTTCTTGTTGGTGAGGATATAAGCATCATAGAAGTGTTTTACGTGATCACATAGAATTACAGGTCAGTTCCATAGCTACCACACATGAATTACGCTTGGCAAACCCAACACATGAGGAGTCTCCCATCTCCTCCCACTCTCCTAGCCAACAAGTGAGGAGTCTCCCTTGTCCTCCCGTTTCCTCCCTTAAACGTTAATGTTCGAATGATTCAAATAGTTATACCAATATGAGTGCAACTTGGAATGAATCAAGGTAGAGTATCCAAAGCAGTAAATCAATTCCATAATGATGTACATGTTAAGGATACAACCAAAAAAACAAATCATGGATTGTTAAATATTTTTTTTTAAATGCTAAAACTCTGAACTGGTTTTGAAATCATGTAACTAATAAATATGTTTCAAAACAGAGAAATCCATGAGAAAAGTGGTATTAATCAGAGCATAAGCATGTTTAACTATTGAAAATCATATGCTATGAGAAATATCATCATTTCATATGCTTTATGAAATGAAGTCCAACTATCATGAAGCCAACCTCTTCAAGAAAACAATCATAATTTAGAGGAGGCAAACATGAGAGATAAGATGCTAAAGTGAAATTTCAATTCAATGTTCACAAGATTTGTCACATTTTAAGGCATACCAAACAAATAGAAAACCATGAAAAGAACATGGATGTGACAAACATAAAATTCACTAAGCATCATGAATATTCATCACTTATAAAAATATAAGTTGAATGCATCATGATGAATATAAGAAATTGCATAAAAATATGATTGGGTGTTGTGTACAATTTCCAAGGTGTAAAACATATGAACAAAACAAATATAACATCCATCAAATAATAGTTATGATCATAATGAACAATAAATGGATTTGAAGAGATTCATATAAGCAACAACACACTTATGAAAATTGAAACATGTACAAAGATGAAATCATAAACATGGATCAATTAACATAACCATCCTCCTTAAATAAAGACTAACAAGCACAAGGATGGATTTTACAGTTCTTAGTATGGAGTTAACAAAAGAAAACAACACAACCATACATAGAACCATTTAGCATTTGCATATAGAGGGTCATATCATCAACAAATAATTTTTTTTAACCCTTGCAAATGTACCTACATACATGAAATAAGGAAAATACCTTTTATAAGTACCTGATAACAAAAGAAATAGAAAATGAAATACATAACATGGTATCATGTATGGTAGTAGCCTCTAAGAGTTTAAGGCCATGAAGAAAAACAATCATGGATACCAATTGGAACAAGAAATACCAATTGAGATTCAAGGATAAGACTATTAGCTCAATCACTCTAAAATGGAGTTAAAAGGGATATAACTATATGGATTAATCCAAATTAGAGCAATCCATGATGTTATGGGGTTAACTGATCATAGCATCAATCAATATAACTAAGAAAATCATATGCAATGAATATTTTGAAATCATTTCATCCAATCATAAAATATAACTATCATGTGCAAGATGAATGAGATGAATGAAATGAAGTTCAAACATGAAGCCTACTTCAACCATTAACCAACCAAGATTATGAACACATGAGTATGGTGGTTATGAAATTTTATAAGAGCATGAGAGGTGGCAATCATGAAAATTATGATGCTAATAGAAAGTGACATGGAATAAAAACATATTACTATCAAGATCAATCCAATGTATACAAGGTTTATCACATTTTCAAGATATGACATCAATTGGATATGACAAAAATCGAAAATGATACCAATTGAATATAAAACAAGATTAAGAGCAAAGATGTGATAAACATAAAATTCCATCAAGCATCATAAATTGATATTCATCACTTTTAATGATTTAACTAATGACCATAGTGATGAACATTCTAAATAGTATGAAATGTCTCTTGATGATACATGCAATTTGAAAGTTGTTGGAAATAGGGTGGGCCTCTAGAATAGGTTTCAAAAACTTTTGACCCACTTAACACAGGGATCAACTATCCAGAAGGCTATAATACCCAATCCAAGATTCAAGTCCTCAATCTCAGCCATCATAATCAGTAAATACAATCTATCTAGAAGATAGAACTAGCAACATATAAGCTACAAATAAATCTACAACATGCAAGGAAGTAGATTATACCTTTGGAGCTCGGTTGTGCTCTAATGGAGAAGTTGCATCTTTCTTTGATGATGAAACGCTTTCACTAATCAAATAGGAATCTCCAAGACCTCTTGATCTTCCACGCTATGACCCGTATCGGATTCTCCTTTTTCTCAAGAAGATGGTGGGATATCCAAGAGAAAATTACTAGAAACTCAAAGGAGGAACTAGAAGAAGTACTAGAAGAGGGAGAGGAGAAGAAACGTGCAACTCTTGCAATCCAAAGGGGCTGGGCGTGAATCCTAATAAGTGAATAGATGCATGGACGTCTAGCCCTCTTCTCCTCTATTTATAGCTTTTGCAAGTTGCCTCCTCTTTACTAATTACAATAGAAGTCTTACTTCCATTAATTAGTAACTTACCATATCATAATTAGAAGTCTTACTTCAAATATGATTAGTAACTTTCCAATTCCTTTCTAATTAAAATAGAAGTCTCACTTCTACTAAAATTAGTAAGTCTACTATTACCACTATTAGAAGTCTTACTTCAAATAGAAATAGTAACTTTCCTTTTAGAGTTCAACTAGAATTAGATAATTTCTAATAATTGGGCTAGCGTGGGGACCACTAGGGATTCCTTAGAAAGCTGGCTCTAACTGGGACACGCGACCCCACATCTCATGTGTAATCCGGGCCCACAGTTAATTGCAAATAACTCCACTATATAAATGCAATTGAACTCCAGTCTTAGGAATATTAGATAGAAGACCCTAAACTTTCATATTACCACAAGTAGACCCCTCTATCAATATCCATGGATCAATTGGACCTGTCTTCCAAACTAGATCCATATCTTATTATCCTTGAGCCCCAATTAATTATAATGATCAATGGTACCTTTCCAATTAACTCTTAATCGGAATGGTTGCGCACTTACCAATGATAAATCCATTAATTGGCACAAGGGGATATTAGAGATAGATTCCATCTTGACTATTGAATGTTTCCACAGCTCTACTACCATGTGCCCAAATCACCGAGGTGTTGACCTACAGTTGGCCTCACTCATTGGTGACTCAAAGCAAATGAATAGATAGAAACTTGAGTTCATTAATGTCTCAGGATTGAGAGCCTATTGCTAGGGAATTATGAGAGCAGACCTTAAAGTAAAGACAGTGTTTATAAGGTGCTTCTCATGGTCCTTCAATACATCCAATGTACCAGCACTATGATCCAGAATCTTCCATTCTGATGATCGAGACAAATCACACTATCTTATAGTGATCAAAGTACTGCAACCTTGTCAGTATGAGATGTCCAGTCTCATCACTGGTTGTGATAATATTTAAGTATAAGATTTACCACACATGTCTCCCGTATGTGGATCTCATCCATACACATGTGTTACATCTAATATACTTATGGACTCCGGTTCATCTCATGAACCATCATGTCATTCGTATTAGTTATGTGCAATTATATAATAAATTACCATTCATCTCATGAAAAGTAAGCATGAATATATGAATAAATAAAGAATTTAATCAATTTATTATATCATCTACTGGATTGAGTCCTTAAAACTAACAAAAGTGTCAAATCATATGAATTCAACATCTATAAAATTCATCAAACAATAGGTATAACCGTGAAATACAAGGAATGGATTTCAAAGAGGTTCATATGATCAAGATCACTACTATGAAGTTGAAACATGCATAAGGATGACATCACTTAGAGAATATACAAGTATCAACATCATAACCATCGATTTCAAAAAAATAACGACTAGAAAGCATAAAGGATGGGTTTGGGAGTTGTAGTATGGTATCCACAAATGTAACTTAAGAGCACGACCATACAAGGAACTATTAGACATTTGCAAAAAAAGGATTAAATAAAATCAAGATCTAACAAAATAATCTCCATTTTAGCAAATGTACTAAAAGAATCATGAAACATTATCATTATGCATTGAAAAAAAAATGCATATGAATAAGTATAGATTTCAAATTCTATTTCATGATCCACAAAACATACAAATCAATTTGCTCATAAAATGTATAACTATAAGGCTCTAACCAATTGAATTTCAAGTATATCAAAGAATTTGATTTTCATATAAAGATTCTAACTTAGTAAGCATATAATGAAAATCAATTTTGATCATATCTCATCAATGAGGCACAATCATTTTTCAACTTGCTTTTTTAAAAGATATGACTTATTTGAAACACATACAGGCTAATTTTTCAAAACAATAATTTTCCATATGAAAATATAACTTGGAAATCTATGGAAAAACTAAATTGTTTTAAATCATTTATTTTTCAAAAAAAAATCTTACTTATGACAAACAAACAAATGAATTTACAACTACAATTGATCATGAATAATCTAGCTAAGAGGGCTTTTGAAATCATAATCAATTGATCATGTATAGAAATGCAATGCAAGAGATATAACTCAAAGAGAGCAAAAAGCAAATCAGACATGATGAAATTTTAATCAAATGATTTTGAAAACCATCTTATGAAACAAGAGAAGTACATGAAAACAAAATCAATTGATCATAAGTAAACAATGCATTTTAAGAAATGTAATTCTATAAAAACAGAAATGCAAATTGTTTGTAATTAATAACCATACATTTCCAAAAAGACAAGGAAATGCTTTTATTGACAATGCTTTTGAAACTCAAAACTTTTAAGAGCATTTGTCAAAATATAACTTGAAACCAATTGGAAAATGCGTTTATTCAAAAACACATTTATTTTGAGAAATATACCTATAGATAGATAACCAATTGAGTTTCGAGTATATTACAATAATTGAATTTCTCATACAAGAGATTAAATATAAAAAGAGAAACAAATTAAATTCTCATAACTTTCAACTTGTGCTTTAAACAATATAACTATTAGAAACAAATACAAGTTGAGAATAATTTTCCATTTCAAAACAAAAACTATGGAAAATTTGTTTTTCAAAAATATCTAATTTTTTTTAAAAAGATATAACTTATGAAATTCATTAATTTTTGAAAACAAGGGATGTACCATTAATTAATCATGGACAGAAAATCTTTTAAGTCCATAATTAATTGGAGCACATTAAAAGAGCACTGAAATGCATTTTCATAGATATAACAATATGAATACAAAATGCACATCAATAAGATGCAATCAAGTGATTTTGTGAACCAAAAGATATAACTATAAAAGTTTATGAGAATAAAATCAATTGACTACAAATTTTTTTGCATTAAAACAAATGTAACTATATAAGCTCAAAATGCAAAAGTTCATAGACCAACAATATGAAATAATTGAAAAGAAATAGGTTGGTCCAAAAGGGTTCAAGATCTTAGGTCTTTCTAACAATCTTCCTTTGAAAAACATCCTAAGGTCTTGGATGGTTTGTCCTTGAGGTCCCTCCGATACATGAGGTCCCTCTAAGGAATTGGCACTAGCAATGAAACAAGATCAACTCCGGGTTGTTAAGCCTTTATGGAGTAACCTGGATCTGATACCAATTGAAAGTGCAGCTAGGGCCAATGAAAGTGTCCTAGAGGGGAGGGGAGGGGGGGGGGGGGGGTGATAGGACTAATGGAATTCTTTTCCCAATTAAAATATCTTAGTCCAATTTTAATCCCAACTATGAACAAGAACATAATGAACACAAATAAGAATACATTATGCGGAATATGTGTTCAATGTATGAGTGCTTAAACAATCAAAGATAAGACAATTAGTTTCATATTAGGAAGCACAAGTGTGAGTACAACACTCACAAATTCACTTATGATTTATATCAATGTGCTCAAATGAATATTTGTTAAAGAGTGTGTAAGACCCCGACCCCCAATTTCTCTGTTTAGTATTGTTTTAATTATGGGTTAGCTTTCTAAGCAAGATTTGAGTTGGTTTGACTTTGTTTTTGAGTTCGACTAGAATTTTCCATAGCCTTTGAGATTTTGAGGACCGTTGACTTTGGTTTGACCCGGTCCATATGATATGTATTTTTATGAGAAATTACTTTTGATTTCTAAAAATTCTGATTTTGGTGCATTTCGACTCATTTTATGAAGTTTAACAACTTTCATGTTTTGATCATTTTGATTCGATGATCAGAAAATACGTTTTTCGAGAAAAATGGCAAAAATGGCTTTTCACACCAAATCTGAACTTAAATTTCGAAATTTCAAAATTATGTCAAATTTATACTTTTTAGAAACTAGATTTTTCAAGGATCATTTTATCCTTCTTCATTGATCTCGTCCGGGGCCCCCAAGATGATGTTTTAGCCATTGCAAGTTTTCGACCTGGTGGGCCCACTTTCCACTCAACTTTATCAATCCATCTCCCTCACTCACGTTTTCAAATCTGCAACCCATTTTCAGTTTCAGAACTCAGAAACCAGAGAGAAAACCTTCCTCTCCTTTCATCTTTCTCCTCCTTGCATGTTAGCCATTTGAGCTTGGATTGAAAATCTGAGAGCACAATCTTCTTCCTCTCCTTCCTAGCTCTCCATTGCACCCATTTATTTGAGGATTTCAGCTGGACTACTACCTCTTCTTCTTCCTTGCTTCTTGTTTGGATAGCTTCAGGTAAGAACTCCTCTTCATCTCTTCAATGGAGTCTTTTCAGCTCCTAAATAATCCGTTTTTCAAACATGCAAACCCATTTTCGAATTGGGTCTTTGTTTTCAAGATTTTGGTTGGATTTTGAGGTGTCTTTCTTGGGGCTTTTTGTAGAGCTCGGTTCAGCTGTAGGAAGAGATCCTTGAGGAGGTTTTTGGTTTGACATTGGGCTAAGGCAAGTGAATGAATGAGTTATGACTATGCATGTGTTTGAAATCTATTTATGTTTATATAGTTTTGATTTGAAAAATGTGTTCCATTTGAATGATCTAATTAGTTGTTTAAAGCTTGATTTTTAGAAGATTGTAGTGTATGATTTATGCTCAGTTTTGGATATGATTTTGCTTAGAATAGTATGGAAAATTCTGGTTTAATAATGTTTTAAGAGTGCTGGAAATCCTTTACTAAATTTGTGTTTTCATCTTAGTTAATGTTAAAATTCCTGCAACAATTCTGTACAATGGAATGGCCAATTTTGGATTCTATATTTTTCCTATGAGCAATGCTTAATCTCTATATTTAGCCTATTTATGGGAATGAGACTTTTTATTTGGTGTTCAATGAAACTTTGAATTTGAAATGAAGATTGGAAACTCAGAAAACAGGAAAAAGGTGAAAGGAATGCAAACTGGGCGTGCCCTGGAGCCCCTCACAGCAGGCAACGAGCCCACTTGCTGGAAGGACCCGCTGGTCTCTGCCCCTTTATATGTTTGAGGGCCTGTTTACTACTTTTCTCAATTAATGGGCCTGGCTACTGCTCCACTTCGTTTCAGCTGGGCCTGGGGGCGGGCTGTTTTACTTGGTTGTTTGGGCTTAAATGGTTACCCCTTCTCAGTTCTATGGGCCCGGCCACTGTCCATTCACTTGTTTAGGCCTGTTTTGATATTATTTATTAAACTCTTGGGCCTGTTTTGATAATTTTTATTGAATATTGGGCTGTTTTAAGACTTGTTTCTTGGGCCATTCAAGGATAGTTTTTGGGCTGTTTTAAAACTTGTTTTGTGGGCCATTCAAGGTTTAGTTTTGGGCTGTTTTAAACTTGTTTTGTGGGCCATTCAAGGTTTAGTTTTGGGCTGTTTTAAAACTTGTTTTGTGGGCCTGGTTCAGGTTAGTTTTGGGGCTGTGTTTAAGGTCTGTTTTGTGGGCTTGGTTAAGGTTAGTTTTTGGACTGTTTTTAAGGATTGTTTGGGCCATGTTTAAAGGGCTGTTTTGGGTTAAATGAGTAGATTGTTTTGGACTCGGTTTAAGGCCAGCTATGGGCCTGTTTTAAAGAGTTTTGGGATTACTTGTGATGCTTGGAAAATTGTTAAATGGGAATGGGAATGAGGTGAGAATGAGCATATGTGAAATTACCCGGGAACCCTTCAAGTCTCAATAGGCACTTTATCATTTAAATATTATGGATTTTCATTGGCATCAAACGCACTCTTTATTAATCAATGTTTAAAGGGTAAATGTGTATTGGGATGGTTCTTTGGTAAGTCATTAAGTCATTCTCCACTATCCATTCCATTTCAAGTCATAGAATGTATTTGTGTTTGTATTCTTGGTAAACTAATTTGAATAGCATCGGTGATTTGTTATAAAATCATGGGGTTTTCCATGTTCGAAAGGATTGATCGTATGATTTTATACAAATCACTTTGATGTGTATTTGAGCGGTTTACCATGGATATTCGTATGTTTTCTCCGAATCGATTTGAAAGGAGATTGGAGTGGTTCGTCACATTCGGGATTTCTTCGATGAGATTATTATTTTGATAAGATTAGTATTTTGAAAACAAAAACCTCGAGGCAAGACGGGGCCAGAGCTTTGTAGTGTGAGCCCCTGAGCCAAAGGGATTATTATTATGGTTAGCTTTGTATCGGTTCAAGTTTTGAAAACTAAAGGCACCACTAGGCTTAGGTCACCTTGTCGGGCTGATCACCCGGCTTGGGATCTTTAATTTGTCCGCCAGCTGCAGCTTGGATTCTGTTTGTACCGACCATGGCAACGGTTTTATCTGCCGGTCCCATTTGTATGGCTACGGTTCTGATTTTGATCTGCCGGTCCCATTTGTATGGCTACGGTTCTGATCCTATTTCTTTTGATCTGCCGGTCCCATTTGTATGGCTACGGTTCTGATCCTATTTCCGGTCCCACGTGTAGTGGCTACGGTTCTGTCTGCTCTTGTTACTTCGGTAATAGGAGAATATAGCTACGTGTGGTTGCCAATGTTTTATCTGTTTATTTCTTTGCTTTATGATTCTTATTTGTTTATACTCATTATACTCTTGGAGCTTGCTAATGTTTATGATATCGATCTTTCATCGTATTGTCGCCATTATTAGGATTTGAAATGTATTTCCAACTATTAAATGTTTTATGCAGGCTACTATCTTTTCGAGATATTCGTACTTCTGAGACTGTTCTTTTATTTGCTTTGACATTTATGTTTGGTCTTTTGATCGTTTTAGCATGATTTATTGTTATTATTATTTAGAGTTTAGACTCTTTAATCGGTTTTACAATGATTCCACATTGTTTTACGAATGACCTTTTATTTCATATTACTTGTTTATTTGCTTGCCAGACCGTCGTGTCTGACCCTATTTGTTTGGTGCCAGTTTCCTCTCTTTCTGTTTTTAGGTGTTTGATCGGAGGAGGCGGTGGGACCGCCGGTCTGACGTGAGAGGCTGCCCATTGATATCATCTAGATGTCAAGTTTGGCACCGGAGTTCGTATCAAATCATTAGGGGTAGTATTTCTGTGTAGTTGGATATATTTTGTATGGCTTTGTTAGCCTTTTTCTTGGGTTGTAATTAAGACACTTGTTAATTGTAATCTGAATATGTGGGAAATAGATAGTCTTGTTACTACCAGCTCAGTGTGCTCTGATTTATGACTTGTGCCAGTCTTATTATGTGATGGCTTTATGATATTGGTGGCGTGTGACACGGAACCCGATGGCCAAGGATTCCGAGTCGTAACACCATGTTTAGCTTCCGCGAAAATATACTCTGATTGTGATGGAATTTGATTATCCTCATTCACGCGGATCTTGGGAAATGTAACAAAAGTTTCAAATTATCCCAAAATTTCACACTCCGGGATCGGATCACTGCAGGGCCCGGTTTCGGGGTGTGACAGAGTGTGTGCTAAACAAGATTTGATTTACCAATATGATCAATGTTGTTTTCGTACAAGTGGATGTGTGTCAATTTAACTAAATATCATTCATATCATTCTCCACAACATATAGATATATAAATCAAGCACAAGAGATAGAGATAGAGAAATTGACACAAGGGATTTATAGTGGTTCAGTCACACAGACCTACATCCACGCTCAAGGGTCATACAGTCCCCTGGTTCCACTATGAAGAATCAAACTACACAAGTACTGATTCTACATAAATTTTGTTCACGAGGTTCGACCACATAGATCTACTCCCCATTTTTGTTCACGAGGTTCGATCACAAAGATATACTCCCCACACACAACTTTTAGAGTGGTTGAATCACACAGAAACAATCCACTATCACAATTTTTAAAGTGGTTGAATCACGCAGAAACAATCCACTATCACAAAGATATAATTTGAATGGAGGGCGAAGAACACTTGCCTCTTTTTGACAAAGTCTGGAGGTTGCCACTTGCCTCTTTAACGAAGTCCGGAGGATGCTCTTCAAAACTTGTCACCGCAGCTCCAAGCTTTGATGTCTTTTGCAATGCTTCCTTGATGTTGATGATGATGCTCCAATGTTGTGCTCAGTCAAGGGAAGATTTCTTTGGTCTAGGGATTTGGGTAATAAACTATGATAACTCAAGCTCTTCCCTAGGTAATATTGTCTCCACACATCACACTTTCCTTAAGCTAATGAAGCTCTTAGATTTGACAAACCAGGCTCATAGTGTGTGTGGAATGATCTATGAGAGCTCTAATATGATACACAATGGTTAGGACATGAGCTCTCATGATCTTGGAGGCCTTGGGAATGATTTTCCAAGCCTTAGGGATGATTTGGGGCGTTTTTTCTATTTATAGAAAGCTTTCCAACGGTCATAAAACGGCTAGTGAACAGTGAATAGTGAATAGTGAATACTGTTACTGTTCAAACGGCTAGTGAACAGTGAACAGTGAATAGTTAATAGTGATGTTACTGTTCAAACGGCTAGTCGCGAGGTAACTGCGAGGTAACCGAAAAACCATGTTAAGAGAGTTTTTGCTCTCTGAAAAAGTAACCGCGAGGTAACCGAAAACCATGGCGGTTAGCCGACTTCTGAGGCCTGTTTTGAGTCTTGAAAAATCTGAAAAACAATCTCTAAAACCCTATTAAATAAGCCATTCGACTAAGGGTTTTTAGGGCCATGTCTAGGTTGATTTGGAGTCCCATTTACCTGAATAGGTTGGCACACATATGAACGTCTTCCTTTATGAATCCGAGCCTTCCAAGACTTGATCTTCTGCCTTCAAACTTGATCTTCCTTGAGAAATTCTGAGAGGCAAGGTCTTGGATTCTTCGATACGGAATTGACAATATAAAAAACAAGTGCTCATAGGAATGTGGCACTAACATTGGCATCCTCTTTGTTAGCCTCAACAAATACATGATTCCACACGATTTCTCGCTACTGGAACCATGCACAAACAATGCAGCTGAATATCAAGCTCTGATCCTAGGATTGGAACTCGCCATCGAATCCGGTATCACCATGCTGGAAGTCTTTGGAGACTCTCAACTGATCGTCAACCAGATGAATCAGAAATTTGAAGTCAGGAAGCCTGATCTGCTGCCTTACTACAACAAGGCACAATCGCTTCTGCAAAAGTTTGACATCTGTCACATCACCCACATTTGTAGAGGTGAAAACATATGTGCAGATGCCTTGGCTGGACTTGCCGCATCTATGACAATCCAGGAAGGGGAAAACATGCAAGTGAAAGTGTACGAAAGAAGAATCCTTCCTCCTCTTAACACACACCAAGCAGTTGTTGAATGCCACCGAGTGGTTGGAAGTCGAATTTCAATCCTTCAACCTTCAATCGGCGACTGGAGGGATCCGTTCATTGATTACACTATGTTCGGAATCCTACCTGAAGATTCAAAAGAATGGGTACGCATCCAAAGGCAAACCCCCAACTTTCAATTGGATATTCCTTTAAAAATCCTTTACAGGAAATCCTTCAATGGGGTACTTCTACGCTGCTTGTCACAACAAGAGGCTGAAGAAACACTCAAAGAAGTTCATGCTGGTCTTTGTGGAGCTCATCAGGCTGGTCCAAAGCTCTACGATCAGATAAAAAGGTTAGGTTATTACTGGCCTACCATGCTAGCTGACGCAATGCAATTTGCTAAGTGCTGCCAACAATGCTAAGTTCATGGAGATTACATTCACATGCCTCCAGAATGGCTACATCCTACAGCGATCTCATGGCCTTTCGAAGCTTGGGGTATGGACATCATAGCTCCTATTTCTCCTACTTCAAGCAAAGGTCATCGCTTCATCTTCGCCGCTACGGATTATTTCTCCAAGTGGTCAGAAGCATTTGTGCTCAACGAAATGAAGACTTCATCAGTCCTTCAGTTCCGGCGCACCAACATCATTTGTCGTTTCGGCATACCCAAAAGATTCATCCATGATAATGGACCACAATTCCGGGATCATCGATTCTACAGGTTCTGCGACAAATACAAAATCCAAAGTTGTCCTTCGACACCATACAATCCGGCAGCAAACGGATTAGCAGAAGCTTTCAATAAGACACTCTGCAAAATCCTCAAGAAAATGGTCTCTAGTAAAAAAAGAGACTAGAGCGACAAACTGTCTGAAGCTTTGTGGGCCTATCGAACCACCGTTCGAGGACCAACCCATAGCACACCATTCTCCTTTGTCTATGGATGTGAAGCTGTCGTACCCTTAGAAGTACAAATTCTTTCCTTGAGGGTATCCTTGCAAAATGACATGAGTCAAGAAAGTAATGTCAAATTGCGACTCCATGAGCTAGACAATCTCGGTGAGAGACGTCTCAAAGCTCGGCAAAGCATTGAACTTTACCAAGCACCCATGGTAGGATCTTTCGACAAAAAGGTCAGGCAACGTGACTATAAAAAGGGTGACTTGGTTCTTACGGTAAAAAGACCAATGGTCTTCGCTCACATGTCCAAAGGCAAATTTGAGCCAAAATGGGAAGGACCCTATGTCATCGATAAGGTTTTCTCAAATGGCGCATACGCACTCCTAAACATGGAGGGTGACAGATGTATGCTGCCCATCAACGGCAAGTTCTTAAAGCGGTATTACCCTTGAAGACTTACCCAATTGGGTAAGAGCAATGCTTGTACGGCCAAAACTGGTTTCCAGGTACTCGCTCATAAAACCCACTCTTTTTAGAATTTTCATATCAAATGTTAAGATTTCTAGAAATTCAAGCAATGCTTACTTTCACCGCTTCATTGTTCAAAAATTCCAAGTTTAGGAACCTCTCCCTAACTTGACCAAAGTTTTCAATCCTTGAACCCAAAATTCGTGGTTTGAAACAAAATCCGGATTCAAGGATTTTCACCCAAGTCCACCCTACCTTTTACCGCCTAAATGGTTTTAGGTCAAAACTTATGACCCTCGTGTCTTTAAACAAAAAAAAAATGATTTTTCAAAAAATCGTGGGGAAGCGATGCTTAGTCGATACTCACACAAATTGGAAGCATGCGAACCATATTTAACACTTCCAAAATCACGGGGAAGCGACATTTCGTTGATACTTGTAAAAAACCAAGAAACAGTGGGGATGCAACATTTCAGTTGATATCCACAACCCAAATTTCAAAGGTTTGAAAAAACCAAAAAACCGTGGAGATGCAACATTTCAGTTGATATCCACAACCCAAATTTCAAAGGTTCGAAAAAACAAAGAAATCGTGGAGATGCAACATTGCAGTTGATATCCACAACCCAAAGGTTCGAGAAAACCGCAAATTTCAAAAATCATGGGGAAATGACATCAAGTCAGTACCCGCAAAACCAAAATTTTTGAAAAGCAAGGATGCGACATTCCATTGATACTTGCACACAAATCCACGAGGATGCGACATTCCATCGATACTCGCAAACGAATGAGCAAGGATGCGACATTCCATCGATACTTGCAAGACCATTCAGCAGGGAGGCGACTTTTAGTCGATACTTGCATTTTTGAAAACCAAAATAGGCTATAAATGCCAGAAACTGGCTATCAATGCCACAAAACAAACCGGCTATCAATGCCACGAAACAAAATCGGCTATCAATGCCATAAACTAAAAACTCCGCTTTAAAAAAAAACCCGGCTATCAATGCTACAAACCGGCTATCAACGCCATAAAACAAACCGGCTATCAATACCACTAAACAAAATCGGCTATCAATGCCATAAAAAACTGGCTCTCATGCCAAAATCGGCTTCCATGCCATAAAAAAAATCTGGCTCCCATGCCAAAACAATCATTTGACAAAAGATTTTCACAAAATGACAAAACTTTTAATCAAATCCCATTTAGCAATTGCTTTCATCACAAAAAGATTTAAGTGAGCGTAGGGAAAATAAAAAAAAAACCAAAAAAGAGGCATCCCATTTAGCAATTGTTTCATCACAAAAGGATTTAAGTGAGCGTAGGGAAAACAAAAAAAAAAAGAGTACCAAAAAATACATGCGGTACCAAAAAAAAGAAAGTGTTCACAAGCACTACAAAAAAAAAGAGAGTACCAAAAAAATACATGTGGTGCCAAAAAAAAGAAAAGAAGGATAGTTTCTACTACAACAAATCGGAAACTCAGCCAAAAATGGTCTCTAGCCAAAATTTGAGCTCCTCGAGCAAACTTTTGGTGTCAGCCGTCAGATTTTCCAGGGCACGCTTCTTCAGAAACTTTCCATGAGATGCTGGGGTAGGCAGTAACCCTTCTTTCACACCGGGAAGCCTATCCCGAGCAGTTTGGCATTGTTTGCCCTCTTGAAACTTCCTTTCGAGAAATCGATCAGCATCTGCAACCTGGCGAATCAGAGCACTCTCCCTATCGCGAGCCTCTGTTATAGCAGCCCACTTGGCAGCGACTTGTGCCTTCAAATGCTCAAGACGTTTCCTGGCCTCATCGACCTCCCTATCAAGGATGTTAAGGTCATGTGTCAGCCCGATAACGGCTAGCTCTTCTAAGTTTTTCTCTCGGACTAGCTGCTTCCTGCTTGATATAGCCTAACTCAGGTCAGACTTAGCCTTATCAGCAGGGTCCAGGAATATCTACTTGAAGAACTGGTCGTCAGCAAAACCCATGGTCTCAAACCACTTGTCACCCAGTGCAATGATCCTATCAACGATCGCCCTGGCACCTGTGACATCCAGACTAGCCTCTTCGGCATCACCGAGAATCTCGTGCACATGCTGGATCATGCCAAATCCGGCATCCAAGTGTCCAGCAAGGAGAGTCTCAATCCAAGAGCTAAGAACCCTCACCACTACCTTCTTCGCAAAAAGAGGAGATGGCCCTGTTGAAGATTCACCCCGCTCCGTCGGTCGGCTGCTAATGTCATGCCCCGTTGGAAGAGTAACAAAAGAACTCTTTCCAGTCAGAGCTGCTGGGGAAGGAATCTCAGCACAAGGTACCTCCTCCACCGTGTCAGAACTGGTTCTACGAGTCTCTACCTCCAGATCAACCTCTGGCATCCCTTGCTCTGGTTCTGAAAGAAGCGACGAACTCTCCTTTGTCACTTCAAAACCTGCCAAGGAAACACAAAAATGTATGAATATGATCCTGTTTGAAAATCATTATCAAGTTTATTACTATAAAATACCTTCTTCGGCGACTGGCGGAACACTCTCTTCCTCCATGAACTCATCGGAAGCATCGTCAACATTTGCATCCATCGATGGTTCAAAGTCATCGGGATCTTGTGGCAAGTCAGCTGACAAGAAAAATGTTAGCAAACTAAGTCACAGACAAAAAAAAAAAAAGCAAAAGAAGTCATACCAGTTGGAGATTCTGGAATCACTCTAGAGTCCCCCGGTTCTTCTTTTGGTGCCGCAACCGGATTCATCACTGCCTCATCGGCAGGAACCTCAGGCATTGCCAAGTCTTCATCCTTTGCTAAAAAAAAGGGCAGTAGGGGGAGAAAGCAAATCAGAACATGGAAAAATCCCATGAAAAGAAACAGAAAGAGAAAGAGGAAGAATCATACCTTCACTGACGGTCTCTTCTTCTCGGCTTCTCTTTTCTGGAGGTTCGTTAGCATTCCCTAGCATCTCCTCATTGATAGTAAGAGGGACTTCTATGTTAGGAGAGTTCTCATGTGGCCCCTCGCTGCTACGATGACTCCTCTTCCTCTTACTCTTGTGGGCTCGCCTCCTAGAAGAACCTGCCGAGCTGTCAAAGTCAGGTTTCCCACTTGACTCCTCACTGGATGGTCTGCCCTTGTTAGTAGACTCCACGGAAGCTCGCCTCTATGCCGCTTGCATCCAAGCATCAAGCTCAGCGTCCTCTTGTTCTAGCTGCTCTAAAGCCTCATCAGGTATTTCTCGAACAGCTTCAGAACCAATGACGCCCTGGTTATCGAGAAAGCCTATCTTGTGCTTCTCTCCAGAAAGGAAAGTCCAAACTTCCTCTCACCGGACGCCATCTAACTTTCCAAGGCCTTTTCCAGACGATAGCTTCATATCAAGCTCCTTCTTGGAAAGCCCCCGATATGCCAAAAAGCTCTCCGCGAACCAGTTCGCGAATTCGGTAGTTCGAAAAGTCGACAACACAGGATAAAAAATCATGGCAGTAGTGTTTTCAGCACTAAAAAAAGCCCATGCGTTTCTGCCATCCTGTAAACCTCCAAAGTGCTACACCATGCTTGAAGGCGCTCCAACGCCTTGAGAAAACCCCAACTGCAGAGCAAAGCGAGAAGGTACATACGGCTGGATGTCGACGAAAAGATGTCTGCGGTACACCATCGTGCTGACAAAAATGCTGAAAAGCCACTCCTTCTCTGCATTTGTCAAGGAGTAATGCCTTCCCGACCTTGCCCTGGTAGAGTCTCGGGTGGCACCAAAGTCAAAAGCCTTCTTCCACAACTCCGAAGAAAGCTTCATTGAAGATTGCCCCATCTCGATGTCCCTGAACATTCGGATCCTCATGCGGGCAAACAAAAGTGATTCGGACACGGCTTTGCCCTTAGCCAGTCGAATCATGAGAGGATCATCATCCTGTGCAGCACCCAGCCGGTGGAAGCCAGGATAGTGGTATACATACCACGAATAAAAGATATGGGCTGATAATACTCTATTCATAGGGAGCCCAAGCCGAACAAAAAAAGCAGCAGCCTGCAGTTCGGTACATAAGTAGGAGTAAAGAGCTGGCACCAAAGCAAGCTGCTCTCCAAATCCCATCTGACAAGCCGGACAAATACAATGCGGCCTGATATGCATTCCATCTCCTCCAGCAAAAATGGCCTCACCTAGCTAATAAGTGAGATAAATAGCGAGATCTCTCCGCAGTGCAATATCAGGACATATGGCGTTTGTACTCGCAAAGAAATCTCTCAACTCTTCTTGCATAGCCGAAATCTTCTTCGAGCCCGGATCCTTAGCCCTGTCTTCCTGGGTCGTGCTATCAGAAAGATCCCCACTTTCAAAGAAGTTGGGAGACGAAGAGCTAAAACTCTTCCAACTGCCGGATCTTACTTTTGAGCCCTCCTTCTCCTTAAAAAAATCATAGAAGGCGATGAGCTGAAAGTACAAAAGCCTGAATTCCTCTGACTGCTCCTCAAGGACGCTGTCGATCGGCATTAATTCCTCATAGAGTCTGCCAAGGAAGGGCAATCCAGTACTGACGCTCAGCTCCTTAAAAGAGAAACCAATCTCACCATTCGTCACAACGAATGTATTGGTTTGTGGAAGGAATGACTCCAACATAGCCATGAAGGCCTCGTCGGAAAAGATCACGGTCTCCCTAAAGGCGCGGACCGCATCAAAAGTTCCGGCTTCCTTCAAAACGGCGCCACCAATTAGCAGGACGCGATCAGTCCACAACTTCCACTCGGAGTCAGCACTGAAACGGCCGTGAAGTCGAAAAGGCTTCACCCAATTGCTGCCATCACCGCTGAAAATGCCAAGGCCCACGGGTCCCAAATCGACCGACGGATAATCAGAGCCCTGGTAGCTGCTGGCCGGCGTCAAAATGTCCATGTCAGCAGGTGATTTCTCCGCATATCCAGGAGAACCGCCAACAAAAACCCCGGTCTTTATTACATTTATCCTCTTCACCCAGCTTGGAGGATCTTCCCTCTTAGAGTAAGTGAGAGCAAGGCTCATAATCGAGATGGTGCGATCAAACGTCGACCGGGTAACAATAGTTCTCTCCTCACCATCAACTATGTAAGAGAACTGAAAACATCTCCTTTGGTATGTCACGTCGTCAGGGATTACATCAATAAAGAAGAAGGTAGGCTTGGGCAAAACCCTCTGATCGTCCATCACCCAAGGACGACTGGTTACCATGATCTTATAAAATTCCTCTCCCTTGAGAGCGATTAGTCGCTGTCTCATCTCATCTTTGTTGAGAGAGTCACACTCTTCGAGGTTTCTCTCAACATACTGGACCTTCTCCCAGGCCTGCTGAACGGCCGGATTAGAAGATCTAGCAGATCGGCGAGGTATGCTTGTAGCAGGCTCTTTACCCTTGTTCGTTCTGGAGGAGCCACCTGCAAAGGATGAAAAAAAAAAGATTATCACCAAAATGACAGAATTTCGCTAAAAAAAAATCTGACAAAATTTTGACATGACTCCGGGGCAATTCCGAAGAAAAATGAAATGCCGCGAAAGAAATAGAAAGCTTGAAGATGGGCTCAACATTGCTGCGAGCTCCGAAACTCCAAACTTTCGAATCCTCAAAGTCTCCGCAAAATCAGGAAGGCCTCAACACCGCTGCGAGCTCCAAATTCCCAAATTTGAAAAAACTTTCAGGTATGCTATCACATCATGCTACAAATTCAATTTACAAAAAAATGCATACATGAACATCTTGGTTTGCCAAAAGAAAAATGCATTATCATGATGAGCAAAAAAAAAAAAGAAAGAAACTTTCTCAAAAAAAAAAAGAGGGGAGAAAGAAAAGAACAAAAAAAAGAGAAGGATTGGCCCACAGGCCACGTGGCCGTACGGCCAGATCCATACGGCCCACAAAAAAAAAGAAAGAAAGCACGAAAAAAAAAAACGTGTAAAAAAAAGGAAAACACCTGAAAAAAAAAGAAAAGAAAAGAAAAGAAAGAAACAAAAAAAAAAAGAAGAAAGAACCTTTTTTATCATCCTATTTCCTACAATGGAGTTTTGTTGAAAAAGGAAACTTACTTGAAGCCATTGATGAAGAAGAAGAAGACAGTCTTGAAGATCTTGAAGAAGAAGAACTCTTGGTCTTGAAGCCCTCTTGAGATTGTTGCAAAAGAAAGCAATAAGAGCAAGAGATCCAACCTCCTCCTTGCTTTTATAGAAGAGAGCAAACCAAAGAAGGAAAGAAGAAAAAGGTAAGTGTTACTAATTAGTAACCTTACCAAAAGAAAGAAATTAGAAAGATTCTTTCTCAAAAGAAAGAAATTAGAAAGATTCTTTCCCAAAAGAAAGTTATCTTGAAGGATTCTCTCCTAAAAAGAAATCAATGAGAGATTTTCTCCCAAATGATAGGAGATTTGAGATATTCTCTCCCAAAGAAAGATATCTTGAGATATTCTCTCCCAAAATAAAGGGAACATGAGAGATTCTCTCCAAATAAAGATATTCTTAGATATTCTCTATCCAAATGAGATATTTTTAGATATTCTTTATAAAAATGACACCATATGAGATCTAAGCCATCCCAAAAGCTTAAGGTCCCATGGGTTAGCCCATATGAGCCTGGTTTGACCACCTAGGCACTAAAAAAAAAAAAATTGGCTTTTAGTCAAGGAGAAATCCCTCTTACCAAGAGCATACAAAAATGGTTCCATGCCTCTTTTGAGTTGATTGGACCATACAAAAAAGAATTCCAAGCCCCATGAGCTTCCAAAAATCAAACCATCCAGCCTCATATACCAAATTGAGCCAAAATTTTGAAATTGACAATCCACAAAAATCCAAACCAAATCCTGGTCCCCTAACTTGCCACATACAGCTTGTTAGGTAACAAGACCAAAACTAAAAACCAAAATCTGATCCCCTAACTTGCCACATACAACTTGTTAGGTCAGAAGATCAAAACCAAAATCGACCCCAACATTCCACATACAGCTTGTTGGGTCACACGGTCAAAACCAAACCCGACCTCCTAACCTACCACATACAGCTTGTTAGGTCACAAGGTCAAAAACAAAAACCCAAATCCACATCCCTGATGTCATCTTCAAAACTTTGCCTCGAGATGGTACGTGATCCCTTTCACTATCATAAAATTCCCCTGGAAGCTAAAAAGGCTACAAATACCAAAAGAAAGACTGCTCAAAGGCTCTTGGACAAGTCAGAAGCTCTCCTTAAAAAAATCTCTTCGAGGCACATCGACTACAAAAGTTAAGCAACTCGTCGCTGCACCTCAAGGAGGCATTTGTTGACACCAAAAATGTCACTTTGCTTCTTCAAGATCCAAAAAGTTGCATGAAGTCGCAACCTGCCATAAATAGGCAATGCTACTTTCAAAAAACCAAATCTTGTCAGAATCAAACAAAAACTGCAAGAACCTTCAAGACAGCCAAAAGAGGAGTATACAAGAAGATTCGGGCCATTTCAAAATCATTTGGCCTAACTTCGCTTCTCCGGCAGCTGAAAAGGAGCCCCCGGCGGCGAAAGCATCGGAGACACCAAATTTTCGATCAAAGTCTGTGGATGGTATGAAAATACAACCAAAAGGCTCCACGTCAAGTTCCAAGTTAAACCAACAATGTTTGACCCTACATCAACCCTCGAACAGCTAAATCAAGCCTCTCGACGGCGAGAACCACCGAGGCCATCACTTATCAAAAAGAGCACATGGACGGCTTCAAAATGCTTACAAAGGGCTACACGTCAAATTTCAGGTCATTTCGACAACATTTGACCATACTTTGACTCTCGGAAGCCAAATCAGGCCTCTCGGCAGTGAAGCTCCCAGGGACCGTGGTTTCCAAGATAGAGCCTATGGATCATCTTAAAATGACCCCAATAGGTTCCCTGTCAAATTTAAAGTCAATCGGACATCGGTTGACCGCACATCAAGCCGCAACATCTTCATCGCGACAAAAATAAGTCTACTGGCGATAGGACACCAAACGGCTTCAAAACTCAAACAAAAGCCTATGGTTGGTCTTATTTATTGCTCAGGAGGCTTCACCCCAAATTTTAGGTCATTTCGACATCGTTTGACCCAGTTTCAGCTTCTAACGGAAAATCGGCAGCTCTACGCGACAAAGTCTTCGGCTTTCCTGGAAAATTGGAAACTTTGCACTCCAAAATGCAAGGATTCTTTTCAAGTTTTCTACAGGGAAATCAGGCCAATAAATGATCAAAAATGTCAAGAAGAAATACAGAAGAAAAAAGAATCTAAAAAACATAAAAAACGGCCGCAAAACGGGACAAAAGGGGGGAAATTCCCCCAGGGTCGCAGACCCCTGCGACCCTGGCCCATGGTTGCCGGCGACCATGGAGCCCAGAATAGCCGGGTTGGCCCTGGAAGGCCCGTTTTTCATCGTTTTTCGGAATTCGAGGCTTCCGACTCCTGGGATTTTCCAAAATTCTTACTTTTGAGGCGCCAAATCCTTTGACATCCGTCAAAATCACGGGTCAATCATCAAGAGTATCGAAATCAACATTGATCGTCAACTGGTCAACCAAAAAAGTATGCTTTCTACCCGACCGATCAAGAAATCGACAGGACAGATGACACCGACCCGCTGTTGGCAACCAATACCTGAAGTTACATGGTCATCCGATGTCGATCTAGATGAAGATCCATTAATGATCATCGCCAGAAGGATCCCAAAAGACAAGGCACGGCCCGCGACTCTTCAACTGCTCGGCAACCACTTAATGCAATTAATTAACTAGCTTTATTACAGTCATTAATTCATTTCTTTGGACGGCCCAATCAGAAGCAAGCATCCGGGAGTTACAAGTCAATTGATTCATGGAATTTAAACCATGCAACTCCTCCCATCATGGCGATTAAATTCGATTAAATGCCCTCATTCTCCACAGGCTAATCAGAAGCCAAGAAAAAGGAGTTACAAAATAAATGAATTGAAACTTGTAACTCCTCCCATTATGTGGCTTAATGAGAATTAAAGCCCATAAAACTTGTAAATGGCTACCAAGTGCCTATAAATAGGAGAACACTCCAAAGAATTCCAGATAAAAAAAATCAAACAACTCCCAGAGATAAGAATCAGATCAGCTTCCAAGCACAGAAAATCCAGAGAAAGAGAGAGAGAAAACTCTGCTGAAGTTCTGCACCGGCCACCGCTACAGGTGACAAAAGTCCCTTAGGGGGTACCCCCCCAAGGTCCTTGCCTTCTCCTTCTGCCTCCAATGGCTTAGACGTGGCTTTTCAGCCCGTCTACTTACTTTGTTTTTTATTGGACATAGGACCTCCTCTTGGTCTTTGTCCTCTAAAAATCTGAGGTTATAGCCAAGCCAAGCGAATCAAGAGCATCCTCTGTTCTCATCTGTATGGATGATGGCGAAGTCCATATATAGCTTGCGACCGCCAATATGAACGAGTCTCCCACAATCTCCTGAGAAGTTAGATCGTCCTTTTCTTGCTTTTCAGTGTAGTTTGTATTTTTCTAAAACAGACAAAAATCACAATTCTTGTCTTTCATTATTGATAAGAATTGTAAATCTGCTATAAATGCCAAAATCGGCTATAAACGCCAAAAAATTGGCTATAAATGCCAAAATCGGCTATAAATGCCAAAAAATTCACCTTTCACGGCAAATCAAGAAAAAAGTCTCTTTTCTTAAATATATGTGCAATGGAAAACTTAAAAGAAGTTGATTTCCTTTTTACTTGCGAAGGTCGATCTCCGGATCACCACTTGCAATTCCAAGTAAAATAGAAACTCTGGCACACCCATACAAAAAATTGTTGATACCCACTTCTACCCCCCGGGCGTGAAAGGGTCGTACCCAATGAACTCCTATGTCCGCCGACCTCGATAGCACTGAACAATGAACGCGTGGTCCATCAGACAAACTCTTCTAAATTCCTCTCCCGGACGAACTGCTTCCTGCTCTATGTAGTCTCATCCATGTCAGATTGAGCCTTATTAGTAGGGCCCAGAAACATCTCCTTGAAGAAGTCACCATCAAGGAAAGCAATGGTCTGAAACCACTTGTCGCCCAGTGCAATGATCCTTTCAACGATCGCCCTAGCACATGTGATGTCCAGACCAGCCTCTTCGGCATCACCGAGAATATCATGTGCATGCTGGATCATACCAAATCCGGCATCCAAATGTCTAGAAAGGAGAGTCTCGATCTAAGAACTCAAAACCCGTGCCAGTACCTTTTTCGCAAATTAAAGAGATGGCCCAGATGAAGATTCGCCCGCTCTGTTGGTCGGCTGCTCATGCCATGCCTCGTTGGAAGAGTAATAAAAGACCACTTTCCTATTGAAGCCACTAGGGAAGGAATCTCATCAGGAGGTCTCACCTCTGCCGTGTCAGTTGACACAAAAAATGTCACTTTGCCTCTTTAATCTCAAGAAATCTACGTGAAGCCGCAGCCTACCACAAACAGGCAATACTACTTCCGAAAAATCAGATCTTGTCAGACTCAAACAAAAACTACAAGATCCTTCAAGACAGCCAGGAGAGGAGTACGCATGAAGTTTCAGGCCATTTCAAAATTATTTGGCCTAACTCACACCTCCAGCAGCTGAACAGGAGCTCTCGGCGGTGACAGCGTTGAAGACATTAAATCTTCAATCAGAATCTGTGGATGGTCTCAAAATACCTCTAAAAGGCTCCACGCCAAGTTTTAGGTCAAACCGACAACGTTTGACACTACATCAACCCTCAAGTAGCAGAATTAAGCTTCTCGGCGCAAGAACCACCGAGGCCATAACTTATCAAATAGAGCACATGGCTGACTTCAAAATGCTTACAAAGGGCTACATGTCAAGTTTCAGGTCATTTCGACAACATTTGACCAGATTTTGACTCTCGGAAGCCAAATTAGGCCTCTCGGTGGCGAAGCTCCCCGGGACCATGGTTTCCAAATCGGAGGTAATGGATCGTCTCAAAATTACTCCAATAGGCTCCCTGTCAAAATTCAAGTCAATCGGACATCAGTTGACCGCACATGAAAGCGCGACATCTTCCTCGTGACAAAATCAAGTCTACAGGTGATAGGACCCCACATGGCTTCAAAACTCAAACAAAAGCCTATGGTTGGTCTTATTTATTGCTCAGGATACTTCGCCTCAAATTTTGGGTCATTCTGACATCGTTTGACCCAGTTTCGGCTTCTGACAGCAAATCGGCAGCCCTGCGCGACAAAGTCTTTGACTTTCCTGGAAAATTGAAAACTTTTCTCCCCGAATTGAAAGGATTCTCATCAAGTTTTCTACAGGGAAATTAGGCCAATAGATGTGAAAAAATGTCAGGAAAAATACAGAAGAAAAAAGAATCGAAAAAAACCCGACGAAACGACCGAAAATCGGTGACCAAAAGAGGAAAAACCCAATGGTCGCCGCGACCATGGCCCATTGTCGCCTGTGACCCTGCCCCATGGTCGCCCGTGACTCTGGGTGCATGGTCGTCGGCGACCCTGGAAATCCGGGTAACTGGAATTCAACCGAAAGGGCATTTTTCGACCACTTTTCGCATTTCGAGATTTCCGGCCCCTGTGGTTTTCCAAAACTCTGACTTTTGAGGCACCAAATCCGTCATTCTTCATCAACATCACGAGTCCGTCTTTGATTGTATCAAATCATCATTGATCGCCAACAGGTAAACCAAGAAAGTGCACTTTTTGTTCGATTGATCGAAAAATCGACAGGACAGGTGGCATCGGCCCGCTGTTAGCAATAAATGTCTGAAGTTACATGGTCATCCGACGTCGATCAGCATGAAGATCCATGATGATCATTGCCAGAAGAATTCCAAAAGATGCGGAACGACCCGCGACTCTTCTAGCGGCTTGGCGACCACTTAATGCTGTTAATTGACCCGTTTATGGCAACTTAATGCTGTCATTAACTCATTATTTCGGAGGGCCCAATCAGAAGCAAGCAAACGGGAGTTACAAGCCAAATGTTTCATGGCATTTAAACCATGAAACTCCTCCCATCATGGAGATTAAAGACGACTAAATGCACTTAATTCTCCACCAGTAAATTAGAAGCCAAAGAAAAGGAGTTACAAAATAAATCAATTAAAACTTGTAACTCTTCCCATTATGCGGCTTTAATGCATTTAAAGCACATAAACTCTCCTAAATGGCTACCGAAGGCCTATAAAATCCTAAAATTCAGACGAAAAATCTATCAGAAAGTCTCACAGAAAAGAGAAAAATCTGCTGAAATTCTGCACCGACCACTGCCAGAAGGTGACAAAAGTCCCTTGGGGGGCACCTCCCAAGGTCCTTTACCTTCTCCTTCTGCTTTCAATGGCTTAGATGTGGCTTTTCAGCCCATCTACTTCCACGACCCCAAACTTGAGGGGCCGTGAAAATTGGGAGTTAAGTGATGATTATGTTTCTCCCAAGATCCACGTGTGTGAGGATAATACGTTTCAACACACTCTGAATATTTTTGCGGAAGCTTTCACGGCGTTGCGACCCGAAGTCCGTGGCCATCGGATTCCGTATCGCACTCAACACGAGCATATAATTATCTTATCAATGAACATATCAAACTGGAACAAACTATTATAACAAAATACAGAGCTGACAGTATCTGGATATTATATTCCCACATATGTTCAAGTTACAAATAACAATGTGCATTAATTACAATCCCAATAAACGGGCTAATAAAAGCCATACAAAAATAAGCTAATAATCACTACCCCATATGTGACGTAGCTCCGATGTCAAGCTCAATGTCTATACGACATAGCTGACAAAACAACCTACAAGCTCATAGCTCCAAAGCCAAAACATACACTCTGATCGGGCTAGATATCTTAACCCGAGTACCAAAGTAGTGGGTCAGACACGACGGTCTGGCAGGTGGGTGAAAAGATAATACAAGTACTGAAGAATAAAACATATGATAAATCACGCTATTTGATCAAAAGTTGTACATCATTAGGATGTATAGAAATTCGTGAACATCTGCCAGAATCCTGTGTTCATATAAAACGGGTATAAAACATGAATATTTGACATGACAAGTATTCTTGTAAAGCATGTATAAAACATGAATATCAAGCAAAACATGTATTCATTTGAAACATGTGTAGAACATGGATATTTGAAAAATCGAGAATTCATTTAAAACATGTACAAAGTATGAACATTTACAAATCGAGGATTCAATTAAAACATGTACAAAGTATGAACATTTACAAATCGAGGATTCATTTAAAACGTGTACAAAGTATGAACATGTATAAATCGGGGATTCATTTAAAGCATGTATGAAGTATGAACATTTACAAATCGGGGATTCAATTAAAACATGTACAAAGTATGAACATTTACAAATCGGGGATTCATTTAAAACATGTACAAAGTATGAACATTTGCAAATCGGGGATTCATTTAAAGCATGTATGGAGCATGTATATTTAAAACAGTAAGGGTATCAAGGATCGGGAACTGTCAAGATGGCAACCACACAAAGCTAAATCCCCTCTCACTAAAGTGATGAGAGCACATACCCTACAGGATCATTGACCTCAGTCACACGAGGTGAGGAGGGACAATGATAAAATACTATAATATACATATATCTATACTCTGCGGGACCACGGTGCGAACCGGGTAAAAACTCTGCGGATTCCAGACTGCAGCTGACTAACAGGAGGGGAAGGATCTCCAAGTCGGTGGATCAAACCGACAAGGTTATCCAAGCTTAGTGGTGCCGACTCATAGGTCAAATACGGGAAATCAAAACAACTGCATAATAATGGAACAGGGTGCCCATAGGCACAAATGCACATTCATATCCGGTCGAGCATATACAGGTTAGCAAAAGCTAAGCACATTTTTGAAATAAATGCATAATAGCGGAACGGGTGCCCATAGGCACAAATGCACATTCATATCGGATCGAGCATATACGGGTTAGCAAAAGCTAAATACATTTTCCAATACTTTCGGGACAAATCCAAATCATAAGATATGATGTTTGAAAATCACAAATAAGATTCGGGTCAAGATAAACATGAATGGATCTCCAACATTCTCCTCGCTAAGCGTTGAAGGTCCAAAATTTGAATCAATGTAAATAGGGTCTTGTTTGTCAATTTAACATTTATTTGGTACTCCATAGGAATTAGAGACAACCAGGGACTTTACGCACATTGACAAGTCTACAAGACCTTTAACAAGATTAGAATGATGGTCCTTCTTCCTCACTATAGTCTTACATAATTCTTTAGAAATAATCAATTAAATTCTATGGTTTCGGTCAGCCTTTCGGTTGGCTGTCGGCTAGCCGAAAGGCTGACCTACGGCTGACCGAAATTCTGACCGAGTACAGAAATGGGGACAAAGTAGCTCTCTGGAATTCGAACCGAAAATATTTCGGTTAGCTTTCGATTAGCCGAAATGCCACAATCAGAATTCGACAAAAATTACAGCTCTCTGGAATTCGAACCGAAAAAATTTTGGCTAGCCGAAATGCTGACTGAAACTGCTACAGGACTGATTTCTGAGGCTATCTTCAGTCCTCCCTTCCTTCAAACCTTTCTCATTTTTAAGGGTCAAATCCCTACACAACATTGAGTTGAAAACTCCACCATTTCTACAATTTCCATTCTCAACACTTCAAATCCACCATTAGAATCTCCAAAGCATTCACCCAACACCTCCTTTCCATCCATATAAATCACGTGGAATCCATTACAACATAAGCCATTCAAATTTAACATAAAACAATGCACATTTGCAAGAGATAGAAAGACACATTATTAGGTGCATTTGAAATCAATAGAAGACAAGTCATAACCATGATTTAAGCAAATCAAATCAAAAATGAGAAAATTAAGAACATGCATAAATATGATTTTAACATTAAATGAATCATTTCATCCACTTGCCTTGGGTCCAAGCTAATGCAAATCAACCTCTAATCACACTCCAAGCTAAGAAATCACAACCTATTCAAAAACCCCCCAAAACAAGCTCTAAAATGTCAAAACCAAGAAATACAAAGAGAAAGCTTTCAATAATGGAGATGGAGAGTCTCATGGGTTAGGAAAACACAAATCTAGGAGATGGAAGAGATTGCTTACATGGAAGGTCTTCAAATGCACAAAGTTAGCTCAAAGAGGATCCTAAGATGGCTGGTTTTCTCTTCAAATAGCATAAATGGAGAGCTTGAGGTGAGGGGAAGAAGAAGATGGGTTCAACTCTCTATTTTTGTAAGCTTGGAGGTGGGATTAGGGAGAGAAAACAAGGGAAGAAGAAAGGGGATGGAAAATCCCCCATTTCCTGCACAGGCACCGCCTCTCTCAGCTGGGACGATTGGGAGAGATTAGGGAGAGGAGTGGTGGCACTTATAATGGGTGGGTGTGGGCCCCACTACACTTAAAAACACTTAAAACTTACAAATGGAAATTAGAAGGCTTTCTAGACATCAGATCAAGAAGCTTAAAACATAAAAAGTGTCCGAAATAAAATTATGTTTCTCATAAAATCTAGTTTCCAAAAAGTATATATTTGGCAAGGTTATGAGATCTCAAAATTTGGGTCTAGATTCAATGTGAAAAGACTAATTTTGCCCCCAGGGCTGGAAAAACTGATTTTCGGAGCTTCGAATGGATACGGAGTGAGCACGAAAGTTGTAGTCAAATGAAGTTGAAATGGGAATTTTTAGAAATCAAAGAGAATCTCTCCAAAATGACCACACAAAACAAATAGGATCCTACGGTCACTGTCTAGGTTCACTGGCTCTCCAAACTAAAGAAAATATAATTAAACACAGAAATTCGATCAAACAACCGTTAAACCCACTGAGAAAACAAATCCACGATTAAAACCATGCTAAACCAGGAAATCTGGGGTCGGGTTCTCACATCTATTTAGCTTTTTATTGGACATAGGATCTCCTCTTGGTCTTTGTCCTCTAAAAATATGAGGTTATAGCCAAGCCAAGCGAATCGAAAGCATCCTCTGTTCTCATCTGCATGGATGATGGCGAAGTCCACACATGACTTGCGACTGTCAATAAAAAACGAGTCCCCAACAATCTCTTGAGAAGATAGATCTTCCTTTTCTTGCTTTTAATTATAGTTTGTATTTTTCTAAAGAGACAAGAAAAATCACAACTCTTGTCTTTCACTATTGATAAGACTTGTAAATTGGCTATAAATGCCAAAAATCGGCTATAAAAGACAAAAGTCGGCTATAAATGCCAAAAGTCGCCTTTTAAGGCAAACATCGCCTTTAACAGCAAAACAAATGAAATCGCCTCTTATGGCATTTCAAAACCATGTCTCGTTTCTTAAAAATATGTGCAATGAAAACTCGAAAGAAGTTGATTTCCTTTTCTACTTGTGAAGGTCGTTCTTCGGATCACCGTTTGCAATTCCAAGTAAAGTAGAAAATCTGGCACACCCACCCAAAACTAAATGTTGATGCTCGCTTTGCCCTCCCGGGCGCGAAAGGGTCGCACCCCACGGACTCTCACGTCCGCCGACCTTAGTAAGTGCCGAACGGCAGGAGCGAGGTCCATCAAGCTGGCTCCACCCGATGGGACTCGTTCATTTGAGAACATGATGCTTAGCACTGGGATATTTGCATATCATATCTTTTGCTCTTTGCTTATGCTTCCATTTCTTGATTCCTTGGCTCCTTTCTAGTTGGTGGCCTATGATGGATTTTGCATCTAAAAATGAGAGAGGATCTTTTGGAAATTTCTAATTCTATCTTTGAATTTATTTCCATTATTTCTCTTTTAAAAAAATCAGTTTTCTCAGTTTGGGTTCAAAATTGAGAAACTTTGATCCTTTCCGTTTCGTCTCTGTGCTCGCAGAAATGTTGAACCGGTTCGAATTGTGGAAATGGCCATCGTTTCTCTTCGATGAGTTCATTAGGGATCTAAAAAAAATCAGTTTTCTCAGTTTGGATTCAAAATTGTGAAACTTTGATCCTTTCCGTCTCGTCTCTGTGCTCGTAGAAATGTTGAGCCCGTTTGAATTGTGGAAATGGACATCGTTTCTCTTCGATGAGTTCATTAGGAATCTTTTAAAAAAAATCAGATTTTTAAGTTTGGATTCAAAATTGAGAAACTTTGATCCTTTCGATTTCGTCTCTGTGCTCGCAAAAATGTGGAGCCGGTCGAATTGTGGAAATGGCCATCGTTTCTCTTCGATGAGTTAATTAGGGATCGAAAAAAAGTCAGATTTCTCAGTTTGGATTCAAAATTGAAAAACTTTGATATGTTCGTTTCGCCTCTATGCTCGCAGAAATGTTGAACCGGTTCGAATTGTGGAAATGGCGATCGTTTCTCTTCGATGAGTTCATTAGGGGTCTAAAAAATATCAGATTTCTCAGTTTGGATTCAAAATTGAGAAACTTTGATCATTTCCGTTTCGTGTATGTGCTCGCAGATATGTTGAGCCGGTTCGAATTGTGGAAATGACTATCGTTTCTCTTTAATGAGTTCATTAGGGATCTTTAAAAAAATCATATTTCTAAGTTTGGATTCAAAATTGAGAAACTTTGATCCTTTTCATTTCATCTCTGTGCTCGTGGAAATGTTGAGCCGGTTCGAATTGTGGAAATGGCCATCGTTTCTTTTTGAGGAGTCCATTAGGGATCTAAAAAAAAAAACAGATTTCTTAGCTTGGATTCAAAATTGAGAAACTTTAATCCTTTCCGTTTCGTCTCTGTGCTTGCAGAAATGTTGAGTCGGTTTGAATTGTGGAAATGGCCATCGTTTCTTTTCTATGAGTTCATTAGGGATCTCAAAAAAAAAGAAGAGGTGAAGAACACTAAGGTTGCACCAATTGCGTTCTTTGACCACGATTGATTCAAAAAAAGCCTTGTCCAGAGTGTGGAGACAGCTGTTAGGGATTTTGTGTATTACAATTTGATGGATGCATTATTATTTTAGCATCTCATGAATTTTCACACATGCATTGAGTAAAATATCTTGAAATCTGGTTTTCTACATGCATTGTTTTAAAATATTGTAAATCATATGTTTCATGCATGTTTTGGTTTTAAACATTGGATGCATTTGGTTTTGTAAAGAATTTTTACAAATCTAGCTAGCCTATGTTTTAAAGTTTCAAATTATATTTGGCTTTTTATGTTTCATGATTTTAAAAGCATTTAGATGATTTAAAATCATGTTTCCAAGCTTGGTTTGATGGCCCAAAAATCCCCACAAAGAATCTCTTTAAAAAATGCAAAAGTTGAGATTTTTTGTCTAAGGCTATCGGTCAACCGACAGGTGAACCCAGGCCAACCGAGAGCCTCTGTCGGTTCCATTTCTAGAGAGCTACAAATTCCATATTTTCCCTGTCGGTTCGGTTGTCGGTTCGTGTCGGTTAACCGACAGATGTATAATGGTCAGAAAACTTTTAAAAACATGACCGTTGCTTAGTGACCATTGAGGTGTCAGTCGAGCGACACCTACCCGTCGGTCGACAGACAGGTAGCCGTTTGACCACTTTTTCTATAAAAGTGAGTTCATTCCTTAGCCATTGTTGATGATCTTTGAAGCCCTCCTTGAGGAGTTTTGAGGCTAAAGAAAGGGGAAGAGCTAAGGAAGGGTAATGGGTCATTAAGGAAAGCTGAAGCTTGGATTAGTGAAGTTAAACCTCCAAGTAAGCTTTGCCTTTATTAATCATATATTTTTATGCTTTATCTAAATTATTGGTAAATGATTTTAAGCATATTAACTATGATGTGTTGAATCCTCTACTTCCTTTAATCTTTGATTTTAAGTCATAGGATTCTTCATTTAGATTCAAACAAAGTTTTGTTTAAAAACTTTACAAATCATGTTTTATGAAAATCATTGATTTCCTTTTTAGCATGATTCTATTTCTTGTTTGAATCTTCTTTGTTGTTTTCATTCATTTAAACATTATTTTTTGAAAACAACATTGCACATGCATCACTTGATTAGGTTTAAACATTTTCATTCAACTTGTGATCTTTTGATTTTCATATCATTAACAAATGTGTAGTTGTTCAAGTGATTTGCATATAACTTCAATCAAATATTTTTATGTGCATTAAACTTTTGAATTGCTTTAAGCATAAAATTGATTGAGCTTTAATTTTAAACTTGATTGAAGTATTCACACACCTCATAAGCATTCATCTTAGCATTTCTTTGTGTGTTTGTGTGAGTTGTTTTTCAATTTCATATCCGCCTACTTAGAGGCATTTTATTTGAGCTTAAATTGTAATCTCTTAGAGTGTTTTGTGTAAACACTTTCTTTAGAGAAATCTCTTATGTAAGGTCATTGCTTAGCCAATTAAAAGCATTGTGTATGGGTTATTGTTTTGCCTAGAAAAATGACATTGTAAGGTTATTGCTTATCCTTGGAAAGCATATTGTAGAGGTTATTGCTTAGCCTTTTGAAAAGCATATTAGTGGAAATCCGGTAGGGTGTTGAGTCACAAGCCGGTAGTAGATGTAGGCATTGAGGCCAAACTACTATAAATCTTTGTGTTATAGTGATTGGTTTGTTTAAGCTTCTGCATTTTGCATGTTAATCATCACATGTGACTAGTTTATTTTAAAGAAGTTAAAATTGGTCTTAATTAGTCATTAAGTGTAGATCACCCTACTCACCCCCCCCCCCCTAGGGTTAGGATCCTTTGGACTTTTAACAGCTTGACTGTTCTAGGCAAGGGTCCTCCAAATGGGTTCATTAAGTAACCCTACCCTTACCTAGGGGCAATTCTATTAATTGAGGTTTCATAAGACCGGATTAGGACGCCAATGTGCACTCTTCCGTCTTTAGATCTTCTTTGAAAAAAATCTTCAAAAAAATAAAATAAATAACTTCCATCATCTTCAAATTCAGATTTGAGAAATTCTGGTCTTTTCCCTTTGGGCGATGGTGCTCGTAGAAATGTTCAGACCATGTTTGGATTGGAATACCATTTGTTCTTTTTGACAAATCTGATCTTAACCTTTCAAAAAAAGAAAAAACTCTCGTCATTTTGGATTCAGATTCGAGAAATGGTGGTTCCTTCCCTTCTAGGCACTGATGCTCGCAAAAATGTTGAGCCCGTGTTCGGATTAGAATACCATTTGGTCTCTTTGACGAATCCAATCTTGACTTTTCAAAAAAGAGAATTCCATCTCATGTCCGTCACATGGTTGCAATTTCCAACAATTGTGCCTAGCGGTACTAGTACGCCCTTTCAGGGTCTACTGTATTTGCGACCGGTACATTTGTAACTCCAACCTTATATTCATCTTACCTCGAGCAAGCCCTGCTTCTCTATAAGTCGAATTTAGGTTTACAATTGCTTTTAGCAGTCACTAGAACGCTCATTCTGGGCTCACCATACTTGCGATCAGAACAATTGTACCATCTATGGCGTTTTGCCTTCTTAATGTTGCTTGGGTCGGACCATGTCCCCCGAGCGATTTGAAAAGACAAAACCATAGTCTTTCTCATTTATGATCATCATATTCTTATGATTACTAATAAATGTAGTCTTGTTTTAGAAATTTTTTGAAACTAACAATGGCAGCTTCTTTAACCATTACTTTCGACGAGAACAAGCACCAACTCATGCATCAACAGAAGCAAAACATGCGCACTCACAAGTGCCCTATCAGCTGCCGAAGCGTCACCTCTCTCGGCAACTCTCTGAACTATGGGTAGACTTCGACTCCCTAGACTGTCATCTTTGGGATGTTGGGACCATTCCCACTTTCTGAAGAAGAAACTATGCCTGCCAAAAAGTAGAAGATCGCCTCTCAATGTGTCACTACCATCACACCAAAGGCGAGCGCCAAGAAACCAGAAGCCCGTGGCACCCCCGCGAAGCCTCAACCCACAAACAACCAGGTCTTTCCTAAGACTTGGTCCCCAAAATCTTCACCAAAACAAAGAAGGTCGCAAACATCCACAAAGCCAGCATACCTTGACCCACTAAAGGAGAACCAGTTCTACCCTCTTGCCTAGATGAAAGAGGAGAGACCCGTCTCCCACTTGACAACCAAGTCAACCCAGCATGAGTCGGCTTGTTCCTACAAGCCCAAAATCAAAGAATGCATCACAAGGCCTCTGCAAGCACCTGCCAAGGCCTACAATCCTTCGATTGGACCCTTCATCTCTATAGGGGCCGAACTCGAGAAATTCAAATCTTCGTTGCAATAGGTAAAGGACTGGGTTCGGATTCTGTCCATGCCTAGCTTCAAGGAAGCCAGGCTCTGCTGCTACGCCCGAGGGACCACATCCTTCATTGTCAAAGCCCAGCAAGAGTTGACAGAAGCTCAAATTGCTCGACGTATAGGCCGCCGCGCGTCGTATCGACAAAAGAGACTAGAGAAGCGGAGGACCCAGCATCCTACACTGCAAGTCTCTCACAAATGGGTCGAAAAAAGAAAGACCTGACCAAGTTGCTACTGTCCATAGGGTTGGAAAAACCAGAAGACGTCAAAAGTCAGCAACCAAAATCCATGTCCGACGTCTGGTGACTCGCACTGTCTCCAGGACATGAAGACATTCAGAAGAATCCCCTGCTCCTTCAAGTCAAAGACAGCAGAGTGATCCTTCCTCAAGCTCTTCGTCAAAAAGAATGAGCCCCATCTCAGTCACCAGGACAATTTCTTCGTTCTAATCCTGAGGGATGAACGTCCTGGCTACAAATTTTGAGCCACCACCTCGCAATCCACCTCAAGATGATGCACTCACACACATCCAATAGTTGGAACAAGGCCAACAGAGGATTGAAACTTTGATGGAAAACCCTTTTCTCGCCTTTCAAAATCAGGCGAACAATGAACCTCCTCCGAATCTTTAAGATGGTGAGGTAAATGGAGAAGAAAATGAGTCACGCGCCCTTACCAAAAAGGATGTCGACAGTATCCTCGCCAAAGCAAAAGAAAAGGATATACTCAAGGAACATGGGATCAAGCCACCATATCCCTTATGGATGGACTCGGTCTCGTTCCCCACCAAATTTAAGCATCCTGCTCTCCAAACATATATGGGGAAAGGATCAGCCAGACAGCACGTCATCCACTTCAAAATCCGGATGGGAGGTATTGCAGATCAAGATGCCCTCAAGATCCGCCTCTTTGCAAGTACCCTAAAAGGCACAGCCTTCGATTGGTACTCCACTTTGCTGGAGGACTCCATCCAAAACTAAGCCATGCTAGAGACACGCTTCCTAACTCACTTCAAAGGTGAGGACCATCCTGCTACTATGGCTCAGCTTTGCAGCCTAAAACAGGGGGAGAATGAGTCGACATACGACTTCATTCACAAATGGAAAACAATGGCGTATAAATGCTCAGATGTACTGCCACAAGCGTCGCTGGTCGATAAGTCGTGTTCGGATCGGGGATTGGGCCATCGTTTCTCTTCGATAAGTCTGTTCGGGATTTCAAAAAAAAAATAAAAAAAATCAGATTTTTTAGTTTGGATTCAAAATTGAGAAACCTTGATCCTCTCCTATCGTTCATCGTGCTTGCAGAAATGTTGAGCCTATTCGACTAAGGTTTTGGGCCATCGTTTCTCTTCGATGAGTCTATTTGAGATCTAAAAAAAAATCAAAAAATCAGATTTTTCAGTTTGGATTCAAAATTGTGAAACCTTGATCCTCTCCTATCGTTCATCGTGCTTGTAGAAATGTTGAGCCTGTTCGACTAAGGATTTATGCCATCGTTTCTCTTCGATGAGTCTATTTGAGATCTAAAAAAAAATCAAAAAATCAGATTTTTCAGTTTGGATTCAAAATTGAGAAACTTTGATCTTCTCCTATCGTTCATCGTGCTTATAGAAATGTTGAGCCTGTTCGACTAAGGATTTGGGCCATCGTTTCTCTTTGTTGAGTCTATTTGGGATATAAAAAAAAAAAAAAAGACATAAACCACTAAGGTTAAACTGATTGCGTTCTTTGATCACGGTTGATTCAAGAAAAGCCGTGTCCAGAGTGTGGAGACAGCTTGACTCTAGGCAAGGGTCCTCCAAATGGGTTCATTAAGTAATCCTACCCTTACCTGGGGGCAATTCTATCAATCAAGATTTCATAAGATCGGGTTAGGAGGCCTATGTGTACTCTCTCGTCTTTTAAATATTTTTTTTTTCAAAATAAAAAATTTTAAAATAATAAATAAAAAAATTTTAAAATTAAAAATAAAGATTTTTCAAAAAAATCTTAAAAAAAAATAAATAAAAGTTTTTTTTTTAAAAAAAATTCTTCAAAAAAAAAAACTTCCGTCATTTTTAGGTTCAGATCGGAGAAATCTTGGTCTCCTCCCTTCTAAGCACTGGCGCTCGCGGAAATCGTTGAGCCCATGTTTAGATTGGAATGCCTTTTGCTCTATTGGATGAACCCGATCTTGGCCTTTCAAAAAAAAAAAACTCGTCATTTTTTTGGGTTCAGATTCGAGAAATTATGGTTCCTTCTCTTCTGGGTACTGGCGCTCGCGGAAATCGTTGAGCCCGTATTTGGATCAGAATATCATCTGTTCTCTTTGATGAATCCAATCTTGTCCTTTCAAAACAGAGAATCTCATCTCATGGATGCGGTCTCCAAACATTTGTGTCTAGCGGTACTAGTTCGCCCTTTCAGGGTCTACTGTATTCGCGACCGGCACATTGGTAACTTTAACCTTATATTCTTCTTACATTGAGCAAGCTCTGCTTCTCGATAAGTCGAATTTAGGTTCACAATTGCTTCTAGCAGTCACTGGAATGCTAATTTAGGCTCACCATACTTGCGATCAGAACAATTATACCATCTATGGCTTTTTGCCTTCTTCATATTGCTTGGGTCATATCCCTCTAGCGATTTGAAAAGACAAAACGATAGAACTCCCCATTTATGATAACTATATTCTTGTGATTACTAGTGGATGTGGTCTTGTTTCAAATTTTTTTCAAAAACTAATAATGGCAGCTTCGCTAACCATTACTTTCGATGAGAACAAGCACCAACTCATGCTTCAACAGAAGCAAACCACGCGCACCTACAAGCGCCTCATCAGCTGCCGGAGCGTCAACTCCCTTGGCAACACTCTGAACTCCGGGTCGACCTTGACTCCCCGGACTATCGTCTTTGGGACGCTGGGACCATTCCCACTTCCTGAAGAACAAACTGCTCCTTCCAAGTAACAGAAGTTCACCTCTCAATGTGTCACTATCGTGACACCAAAGGCGAGCACCAAAAGGCCCAAAGCCCGTGTCACCCCCATGAAGCCTCGACCCGCAAACGACCAGGTCTATCCCAAGACTTGGTCCCCAAGACCTTCACCAAAACAAAGAAGGTCCCAAACATCCACCAAGCCAGCATACCTGGCCCCACTCAAGGAGAACCAGTTCTACCCTTTTGCCTACATGAAAGAGGAGAGGCCCATCTCCAACCTGAGTCCCAAGTCAACCCAGCATGAGCCAGCTTGTTCTTACAAGCCCAAAATCAGATCATGCATCACAAGGCCTTCGTAAGCACCTACTAAGGCCCACAATCCTGCAGTTCGACCCTTCATTTCTATAGGGGCCGAACTCGAAAAATTCAAAGCTTCGCTGCAGCAGGCGAAGGACCGGGTCCGCATCTTGTCCTTGCCTAGCTACAAAGAAGACAGGCTTGGCTGCTGCGCCCGAAGGAGCACATCCTTCATCATCAAAGCCCAGCCAGAGCTGACCGAAGCACAAATTGCTCGTCGTATACGCCGCCGCGCGTCGTATCGATAAAAGAAACTAGAGAAGGAAATGACCCAGCCTCCTACGCTTCAAGTCTCTCACAAATGGGTCAAAAAAGAAAGACCCAACCAAGTTGTTACTGTCCATATGGTTGAAAAAACCAGAAGACGCCAAAAGTCAGCATCCAAAATTCATGTCCGACGTCCGGTGACTCGCATCGTCTCCAGGACAAGAAGACATTCAGAAGAATCCCCTGCTCCTTTAAGCAAAGGATGACAGAGTGATCCTTCTTCAAGTTCTTCATAAAAAAGAATGAGCCCCAGCTCAGTCACCAGGACAATTTCTTTGTTCAAATCTCGAGGGATGAACGTCTTGGCTACAAATTTTGAGCCACCACCTCACAATCCACCTCAAGATGATGCGCTCACATGCATCCAGTAGTTGGAACAAGGCCAGCAGAGGATTGAAACTCTGATGGAAAACCTTCTCCTCGCTTTCCAAAATCAGGCGAACAATGAACCTCCACCGAATCATCAAGATGATGAGGTAAATGGAGAAGAAAATGAGTCACGCGCCCTACCAAAAATGACGTATGCAGTATCCTCGCAAAAGAGGATATAATCAAGCCACCATATCCCTTATGGATGGACTCGGTCCCGTTCCCTACAAAATTTAAGCACCCTACTCTCCAAACATATACGGGGAAATGATCAGCCAGACAGGACGTCATCCACTTCAAGATCTTGACGGGTGCTATCGCGAATCAAGATGCACTCAAGATCCGCCTCTTTGCAGGTACCCTAAAAGGTATGGCCTTTGACTGGTACTCCACTCTTCTGGAGGACTCCATCTAAAATTGGGCCATGCTAGAGACACGCTTCCTAACTCACTTCAAAGGTGAGGATCATCCCGCTACTATGGCTTAGCTTTGCAGCCTAAAATATGGGGAGAATGAGTCAACATATGACTTCATTCACAAGTGGAAAGCAATGGCATACAAATGCTCTGATGTACTGCCAAAAGCGTCGCTAGTCGACATTTGCCGAAACAACATGAGAGCTAAAATCCGCTCCATGATCATCGGCAACAAATCAGTGAACCTGGCAGAACTCCTAGAAGCTTCCATGGAAGCTGGAACGGTGATTGAAGACCTCAATAGTCAGAAATCATCAAGAAAAGAGCCAACCGCCATTGGAACCTCTAAACCAAAGAAAAAAGAGGTCCTCAATGTGCAAGCCAAGTCAGCTCCTCAGCCACCAAAGAAAGCTGAAAACAAAGCTGCAGGTAAGAGACCCGAACTCTCTGATGCCTTCAAAGAACGAGTAGAAAAGAAATACCCGTTCGATGAAGATGTTGATAAAATCTTCGGGGCTCTCATGGCAAATGGCAAGCTCACTTTGCCTAAACCCAAAAGACCGAGTGATGTTGGCAAAACCAACGATCCTCGGTACCGTCCATACCACCAGATGATCTCGCATCCTCCCAATCAATGCTTCGTTGTGAGAGAGAAAATAAACGAGATGTGGAAAAACGGAGTCATCACCTTCGACAAAAACTATGGGTCTGCCTCCGTCAACATGGTGTCATGTGGACAAACATCAAAATCACCGATGAGGAAGATCACTACTTCCTTTAAGGCGATAAACACAATCCAAGCGTCCGAAAAACTAGTTCCTTACCCGACACCAGATGGACAACCCATATGGGTACATCCTAATCTCCTAGAAGATGAAAATTGGGAGGTCATGAAAACAAAGCCTACAGCTCAACAGCGAAGGCAGGCTAGGAAACATCTCCTCAAGCTCAAATGGCAAGAGAAGACCAAGCCAAAACAAGAAGTCCAATAAAAGGCAGAGGCTTCCTCTACCGCTTTGCTGGAGGCAACAAAAATGTCCCTTCCAGAGACTTCAAAGGGGGCAAGAAAATTCACTCTCAGTGATTTCATGCCACCTCAATTCAAAGAAGCCACGCAGGGGGCATCATACTATTGCAATTCGGTAGTTGGATTCTCCATTGATGGATACGAGTCCAGCGACACCGATGATGGATTCGAATCTAACTACACCGACGAGTGGGAGGAGGCCCTTGAAACAGGAGAGTATCTCTTTGATGAAGAATGGGTTCCTTAGACTCATCTTATGCCAGTAATCTGGTATAACAGCCACAAGGATCCTGGTCTGATGATGAAGAAGACCAAGAGGCTGTACATGAAAATGCTGTTGAACCAGCACTCATCATTGCTCAAGTGAAAATCAACTTTGTTGAGCCACAAAGAGTAGATGAAGAAGAAGATTTGGCTCCCATGCTTGATCTTGAAGAATATGCAAGGATCTTGCAGCATCTCGCTCTAGAACAAGAGCAAGACCGCATCAACAAGCCTCCTCACAATCCCGAGCCCGAAGTCCCTGAAGACCATCAGTTACATCCTCCCTTAACTCCTGAAAATGGAGAAAATTATTGGATAGACAATCCTCTTACATCCGAGGATGAGTCTGACTCCGATTAGGCAACGTCTCCTGTTAAAGCTTCTTGTAATGTGATAATTCGGGATTATAGCTCTTCCGAAGCATGTCTAATGATATCACTTACACTCTGACGACTCCTAGCAATGTATCCTCTGGAGCTACCTCATCTCACGTGACTTTAACTGAGACGACACCTTCTCAAGTTTTTTCTCCTGAGACTGTGACTTCAAAGCTCACACCCTTCCTGACTGAAGAATCGCCAGCTATTGATGCTTGGGACGATGAATTGGTCAACGAGGAAGAAAGATTGCTGGATGCTGTTCAGGACTTGTTCCCAGAAAATGCTCCGTGCAATACAATCACTGAGGATGGCAACTCTGCTGCAGATACATCCTTAGCAAATGAAAAATGACAGCCTCTTGATCTTGAAGATAATCTTCCAAATGAAGACCATTCTCAAGAAGCTCTCGAACTTGGTAGAAGCACCCGCTCTGGTCGGAACTACCATAAGAATTACAACCAATCTTCATTTACTTATGTAAATCCTTCCGGAAAAGATGTTGTAAGCGCTCCTAGTGGCAACAATGATGAACATGCAGGCCCCAAGGAGGCTTTCAAGTATGACTTGATTAAACATTTCAAGCACATACCTGCACGTCTGCACATCCTAGACTTATTGCGAATGTCTCCGCGCACTCATGATAATCTCATTTCAGAATTACAAAAGCTGAATGAGGATGTTGACAAACATGCCCCGTAAGTCCTCCAAATTGAAATGGACTACCGGGTCAAAAACTCAGAAACTTCCTCAAAGGGAGAAAAGAAAAAAACTGAGGGATCATGCATTGAATGCCTCTTGGTTCAAAAGGCAGCCAGTGCAACCATCGCCTTCAGTAAGGACGACCTCCTACTTGGCGAAACAAGGCACAACCCCTGTACTTCACAGGGTACGACAAAGAAATGCCTATGCACAGAGTTCAGATCGACCCAGTTTCTACACTCAACGTCATCTCCAATTCGGCTCTCGAAGAGTTGAGCATCCCACCCAGCAAACTGAGCCACACATCTGTATCTATCTTTAGATACGATGGGAGTACTCAAAGGCCTATCGGCAAAATCAGGTTCAAGTTGCAGATTAGTGATCTTATCTTTGAGGTCACTGTATATACAATAAAAACCCCTTCATGCTACAACATCCTTCTCGGACGCCCCTGGATCCACGAGAATGGTGTTGTCCCTTCAACTCTACATCAATGCATCAAGTTTGTTGGCAACGACGGCGTGGTACATCGAGTCTTTGCGGACAGAAAACCCTTCAAAGGTAAAGAAGTCGACTTTGCATACTCACAGATGTATGAAGGTGAGAAAGAAGAAGAGGAGAAGCACACAACACCCTTTGCAGAAAATCTCCCGAAAGATAAAGGCAAGGCTCCTCAACAATCACCGGAAGAAAACAAAGCATCTGGTAAATCCGAAGAGAGCATTCAAACTCCTTTCATCATCTCCTTCAAACCTTCAAAACCTTTGGTCATCACGACTAAAGTGAAGAGGGCAAAGCAAAAGTCTGGGGGAAAATTTATTGTCTCTTTCGTGTCTGTCATACAAGACACGGATTCGGATTCAAGAAGACGACACATCGTCAAGCCAAGCTGACACTCAGCAAGTTCAGCTTGCTCTTACTCCAATGGAGACAACTTTTGACATAGAAGATCCTATGTTAGCTTCCTTCGTTGTTCCAGCAACTTCAGCAAAGGAAAAGCCAATCTTCTTCCATAGATCGGATGCTTCTTCATCAAACTCCATGCTTGAACCCTTCTAAAACGAAGGTATCCTTAACTATCCTTATATAGTCCTTTCGCACAAGCTATTATGAAGAAAATGGGCTATGACGCTAAAAACCCAGTCGGTTTGGGAAAAGGATGTGGTATTCTCACGCCATTGTGTGGCACTCCCCTGAGACAGTTGACACAAAGGCTTAAAAGTCAATTTACTGACCAAGCCTCAACATCTCAAGTCCATGAAGTCATCGATCTCCCTGGATATCTCTTCGATGAGTCACCTTATAAAGATCCAGGAAGCTCATCCAATTGGTACGATTTCTCTAACAATGAAGAGGAATTGTTCGATGGCACAGACGTGTAGTCTTCTAACCCAGAAGAACCCTTGTCTTCAAAAGAAGTACCCTACTTCGACCAAGTTTCAACAGGCGATTAGGAACATCACATAGCAAGCCTTGAGAAGATCACCGATCAAGAAGACCCGTGAAAAGGAACAAAACCTTGGTCTGGAAATGCCCTTGAAACCCCAGAAGGTTTTGTAGAGCTGGAAGCCTCTGAAAATATTATGGAGGAACCACCTTCGAACCTTCCAACAGAAGATCCTGCATCCTACATCGATTTCTTGGCCTTTTGAAGCCTGGGGTATGGACATCATAGGTCATATTTCTCCCCCTTCGAGCAAAGGTCATCGCTTCATCTTCGCTGCTACGGATTATTACTCCAAGTGGTCAGAAGCATTTGCGCTTAACGAAATGAAGACCTCATCATTCATTTAGTTCCTGTGCACCAACATCATTTGTCGTTTCGACATACCCAAAAGATTCGTCCATGATAACGGACCACAATTCCGGGATCATCGATTCTACAGGTTCTGCGACAAATATAAAATCCAAAACTGTCCTTTGACTCCATACAATCCGATAGTAAACGGATTAGCAGAAGCTTTCAACAAGACACTCTGCAAAATCCTCAAGAAAATGGTCTCTAGTCACAAAAGAGACTGGAGCGACAAACTTTCTGAAGGTTTGTGGGCCTATCGAACCACCGTTCGAGGACCAACCCATAGCACACTATTCTCCTTGGTCTATGGATGTGAAGCTGTCGTACCCTTGGAAGTATAAATTCCTTCCTTGATGGTATCTTTGTAAAATGACATGACTCGAGAAAGCAATGTCAAATTGCGACTCCATGAGCTAGACAATCTCGATGAGGGACGGCTCGAAGCTCGGCAAAGCATTGAACTTTACCAAGCATGCATGGCAAGATCTTTCGACAAAAAGGTCAGGCAACATGCCTACAAAAATGGTGACTTAGTTCTTGTGGTAAAAAGACCAATGGTCTTCGCTCACAAGTCCAAAGGCAAATTTGAGCCAAAATGGGAGGGACCTTACGTCATCGACAAGGTTTTCTCCAATGGAGCATGCGCACTCCTAAGCATGGAGGGTGACAGATGTATGCTGCCCATCAACGGCAAGTTCTTAAAGCGGTACTACCCTTGAAGACTTACCCAACTGGGTAAGAGCAATGCCTGTATGGCCAAAACCGGTTTCCAGGTACTCGCTCGCTAAACTAACTCTTTTTAGAATTTTCATATCAAATGTTGAAATTTATAGAAATTCAAACAATGCTTACTTTCATCGTTTCATTGTTCAAAAAATTCCAAGTTTAGGAACCTTTCCTAACTTGACCAAAAATATCAACCATTCAACCCAAAATTTATGGTTTGAAACAAAATCCGGATTCAGGGATTTCCACCCAAGTCCACCCTGCCTTTTACCGCCAAAATGGTTTTAGGTCAAAACTTATGACCCTCGTGTCTTCAAACAAAAAAATGGTTTTTCAAAAACCGTGGGGAAGCGACGCTTAGTCGATACTCGCACAAATCGGAAGCATGCAAACCACATTCGACATTTCCAAAATCGCAGGGAAGCGACATTTCGTTAATACTTGCAAAATCTTTAAAAAAAACCATGGAGACGCAACATTTCAATTGATATCCACAACCCAAATTTCAAAGGTTGGAAAAAACCTAAAAACCGTGGAGACACAACATTTCAGTTGATATCCATAACCCAAATTTCAACGGTTCGATAAAATCTAAAAACCGTGGAGACGCAACATTTCAGTTGATATCCATAACCCAAATTTTGAAGGTTTGAAAAAAACTAAATAAAACCGTGGAGACGCAACATTTCAGTTGATATCCACAACCCAAATTTCAAAGGTTCGAAAAAACCAAGAAATCATGGAGATGCAACATTGCAGTTGATATCCACAACCCAAAGGTTCGAGAAAACTATAAATTTCAAAAATAGTGGGGAAACGGCATTAAGGCAATACCCGCAAAACCAGAATTTTTGAAAAGCAAGGAAGCGACATTCCATCGATACTTGCACCCGAATCCACGAGGATGCGACATTCCATCGATATTTGCAACCGAATGAGCAAGGATGCGACATTCTGTTGGAATTTGAGATGACATGAGTAGTCTTTGAAGAATTGAAGAATATAGTATCTCAAGTATTAATTTGAGTTGGAATTATTGTCAACACATTGTCACAAGCATGATGATAATAGGCTAGTGTTGATAGAGCTGAAAAGAAGAAACAGAATTGAAACAGTCAGGAATTAAGAATTCCTGATGCAGAGCACGCGGTCGACCGGGCACCCCATGCGGTCGACCGAGAAAAGAGAAACCTGCAGAAATAGTTTCAGGCACCTCTCAGTTATTTTCGTGACACAGTGTGTCTTCGGTCGACCGGGACCCCAGGATGTCGACCGAGCTCGAAAGTTGTCTGTTTCCAGTCAGTGTCTTCGGTCGACCGAGCAAGCCATGATGTCGACCGAGCACGGGAACCAGAGTTGCGCAGAATTAGAAGTTGTGCACGAAAATTCAGCATTCTTTGTTAATTCGTTTGGGACTCTTTCTAAACGAATTGTAGCCTGTTTTGAATACAATTCAGGGTTACTAAAACCTATAAAAAGGCATGTATGGGTCGTTCTAAAGACACACCAGAAGAGAGAAAGAATAGAGAAGAGTTTTAGAGAGTTCTTGAGAGAAAGAAGAAGCTGCTGGTGTGTGTTGCTGTGTGCTGATGTGGTGACGTTTTCTACAGCAATTGTGGACGAGATTATGCTCTAGAAAATGGTGATTCGTCCATGAGTTAAGTGTCTCTCTATTTATGCTTTAATTTCAATTTGTAAGGGATTGAGAGAGAGAGAATTGTAGAGGGGAAGGGCTGTAGACAGAATTTATCTTCCATTCTGTTTTTACATCAAGTTGGTGCTTGGTGTTTGGGGTTTGGTGATCCTATCTGTTGGTGCAGATAAATTGTAAAGGGAGTCGGTGCTTCCTAGATAGTTGGTGCTATCTGAAACTAAGGGTTGGTGCTCTTTGTCGTTGGTGCGACTAAATAAGATTCAGATCTGTCCCGGATTGGTGTTCGGACAGTCTTTGAACCGTGGACGTAGCCTTTTGGTGAACCACGTTAAATCTGGTGTCATTGTGTGATTTGACTTGTTTTGTTGTTGAATTGGACCTGTTTTTAGAAATCACTGATTCACCCCCCCCCCCCTCTCAGTGATCGCGGTATCCAACAATTGGTATCAGAGCGAGGCTCCCTTGATCAGTTTAATACGCTAAGGGTGATCTCTTGTCAAATCACATGGCAGTCAATACAGGGAATATGAAAGCACCTCTGTTTGATGGTTCTAATTACTCTTTTTGGAAGATTAGGATGCAAGCCTTCATCAAATCTCTTGGCTATGATGTTTGGGAGGCTGTCAGAGCCGGTTACAATGCTGCCACCGTACCCAATGATACTGCATCGAAGAAGTTGGCAGACAATGACTCCAAGGCGCAGAATGCACTCTTTAGTGGCCTTGTGGACAGCGAGCTTGTCAAAGTAATTGCATGCAAAACAGCCAAGGAAATTTGGGACAAGTTGCAAAGCATACATGAAGGTGATGAGAAGATTAAAGAAGCCAAATTGCAAACTCATCGCTCTCAATTCGAATCTCTTCGCATGGAGGAAAGCGAGAATGTTGACTCGTATATGCAACGAGTGAATGAAGTCACGAATGACATTCGTGGACTAGGGGAGGAGATTAAAGAGCCGGTCATCGTCAAAAAGGTTCTAAGATCTCTTCTTCCCCGGTTTGATTCAAAAGTCTCAGCCATCGAAGAAGCCAAAGATCTGAATGCATTTTCCATGGATGAATTACATGGTTCTCTAACTGCCTATGAGATGCGCATAGGAAAGACGTCTTCATCTGATAAAGAAGCGGCCTTCAAAGTTCAGAAAAAGGCAAAAGAGACTGCTGGTCATGATGTTGATTCTGATGATGATGAGCTTGAGGCTCAATTTGTTAGAAAGTTGAAGAAAGGAAGCAATGGAAAGTACAAAGGGAAGCTACCCTTTAAATGCTTCAATTGTGGAGGTATTGGTCACTTTGCTGCGAAGTGTCCGCTAAAAGAAGACAATGATAATGACTCTTATGCTGAAAAGAGTAAAGGAAAGAGAAATTTCAGAAAAAGGGGCAAAGCTAAAAACTTTCTATGTCAACAAGATGACAGCACGTCTGAATCTTCAGACGATGATGAATCAACCGAAGCTCTCTTCATGGTCACTGTTGAAGAAGAAGAAGAGCTAGATCCGGAAGAGGAAGAGGAGGCTGAAGTCAATCTTGAAGAGGAACTCATAGCCGCACTTGAGGAGCTTAGCATGGAACGCAAATCAAGTAAGAAAAATCTGAAACTTCTCCATGAATCTGAAAGTTCTATTATTGCTTTGAAAACTCAAGTAGAAGAATATAAAAGAATGGTAGAAGTCCTTGAAAACCAAATAAGTATCAAAAAGGAAGAGGCTATGAAACTTGAAACTGAGATCGCTAGAGCAAAGGCTGAAAATTTGGAAAATAGCAAGAAACTCAAAGCGCTCCAAGCGATTGAAGGGACTATGAAACTCGATGAACTACTGAAAGTTCAAAGACCTGCCCACTTCAGATTTGGTCTAGGATTTGAGAAAGGTGAATCCTCTAAGATTGCACCTCCTGAAAAGAAAGAGCTTGTGAAGCAAGTCACTGCACCTTCTAACTCTATGAAGCCCACTCAACCTAGAAAGGAGTCCATTCCTGTTAGAAAGGTAATGAAGACTAACCAGCCACAAAGAAGATACAAATTCTATGGTTATTGCTTTCATTGTAATATGTTTGGACATAAAAGAGCTGATTGCAAGTTCTATGTAAGAAACAGCCCACTTGTGACTAGGAATCCTTTTTCAATCCTAAACAGCCACAAAATTGAGTGCTATATATGTCATAATTATGGACACTTGGCTAGGGATTGTAGGTTGCCTATTGCTAACAAATTTCAGGTTGAAAAGAAACCCAAGTTAGTCAAGGCTTGGAGAGCAAAGCAAAGTGCAGAAAGTCCCAAAGAATCTCTCATTGTGCAAACGGCATTCAATGCACAAAAGAAGACAGCACCATGGGTCCTTGATAGTGGTTGTTCAAGCCATATGACTGGTGATAAAGAGAAATTCATCAAATTACAGCACTATGAAGGCGGTTCAGTGAAGTTTGGCAACAATGATGGTGCCAAAATCTGCGGAAAAGGTATTATTCAGCTTATGGCAAACAAGATCAGATCGGAAGAAGTCTTATATGTGTCTGGATTGAGACACAACCTGCTTAGTGTGAGCCAGATCTGTGACAAGGGTCACGAAGTTATCTTCACAAAGAATGGGTTTGCCATCAAGAAGAGTAGCAACGGCAAAACAGTGGCAACTGGATCAAGAACTGCTGGAAATCTCTATACATTGTCAGATGGAGCTGAAAAGACCTGCTTGATGAGTCGGACAGAGGAAAGTTGGTTGTGGCACAAACGCCTTGGGCATCTAAGCTTTGATAACATGTCAAAGATTTGCAATACAAAGGCTGTAAGAGGCATGTCTACAGTTGAAAAGCCTTCCAATCCCATTTGCGACTCTTGCCAAAAGGGAAAGCAAATGAGGGTTATGTTCAAGTCAAAGGAGCATCATTCCAAGAAACCTCTTGAGCTAGTGCACACTGATCTCTGTGGACCGATGCGAACTCAAAGCACCAATGGAGATAAGTATTTCATGTTATGCATTGATGATTATACTCGTATGACATGGGTATTATTTCTTAAGCATAAGCATCAAGCACTTGATCGTTTTAAAGTGTTTAAAGCACAGGTTGAAAATCAATTGGAAAAACGCATCAAGATTTTAAGGTCTGATCGTGGAGGCGAGTTCACATCTGAAGAGTTCACTAAATATTGTGAACATCATGGCATTCAAAGACAGTACTCAGCCCCTAGAACTCCACAGCAAAATGGAGTTGTGGAACGGAAGAATCGCACCGTACAAGAGATGGCTCGTACGATGCTAAGTGAAAGCAAGATGGCTAACAAGTACTGGAAAGAGGCAATTCATACGGCTGTATACATACAAAATCGATGCTTGATCAGGCCACATGAAGACAAAACTCCCTATGAGCTATGGTTTGGAAGAAAAGCAACAGTCAAGCACTTCAAAGTCTTCGGCAGCAAGTGTTACATCAAGCGGCTCGAACAAAATCCGGGCAAATTTGAAGAAAGAGCTGACGAAGGTATATTTCTGGGTTACTCCTCTACTAGCAAGGCATATAGGTGTCTTAACAAAAGAACCAGAAAAATCATAGAAAGTGCTGATGTGAGAATAGATGAGAATATTGAACCAAAGAATGCAACTCATAATGACAGTCCAGTTTATGAGGACTCGAGTGAGATTGATGATGAGATGGCTGAATCTAATGATTCTGAGAAATCAAAGGATGACTCAGAAGATACTTCACCTAAGAAGCACAGCACTTGGGTAGAGCAACACCCTAAGGATCAAATCATTGGAGATCCTAAGGCAGGCGTTCAAACTAGACAAAGTGTAGTTAGCAATTACTCACTTGTGTCCACCATTGAACCCAAGACTGTGGCTGAAGCCAGTCTCGATGAAAGTTGGTTGAAATCTATGCATGAGGAGTTGGAGCAAATTGAGAAGAACTCCACATGGGAACTTGTTCCTAGACCTACTGATAAGAATGTTATTGGTACTAAATGGGTCTTTAGGAATAAGCTGAATGAAGATGGTCAAGTCATTAGAAACAAAGCAAGGTTGGTTTGTAAAGGCTATGCTCAAGTTGAAGGCATAGATTTTGAAGAGACCTTTGCACCGGTAGCTCGTCTGGAAGCTATTCGAATGTTTCTTGCATTGGCAGCATACAAAACCTTCAAGGTATTTCAGATGGACGTAAAGTCAGCTTTCTTGAATGGTTTACTTGAAGAAGAGGTCTACATTGAGCAACCTGATGGTTTTCTCATCAGCAAAAATTCAGATCTAGTGTGCAAGTTGAAAAAGGCTCTTTATGGACTGAAACAAGCGCCAAGGGCATGGTATGCAAGGCTGGATCTCTATCTCCGCAAGATCGGTTTTGGAAAAGGAATGGTTGATAGCAATCTGTATGTCAAAACTGAGATAAGCAAACAGCTAGTTGTCATTGTTTATGTTGATGACATAATCTTTGGTGGCAATGATGAGGAGATGTGCAGGAATTTTGCTGAAGAGATGAAGAAAGAATTTGAGATGTCGATGCTTGGAGAACTAAAGTTCTTCCTTGGTTTACAAGTTCAGCAGCTGAAACATGGCATCTTCATATCACAAATGAAGTACATTAAGGAAATGCTGAAACGGTTCAATATGGAAGACAGCAAGCCAGTGAGCACACCAATGTCAACAAACACAAAGCTTAGCAAAGATGATAAGGCCTCGTCCGTTGATCATACCACCTATCGCTCTATGATAGGAAGCTTGCTCTACTTAACTGCTACAAGACCAGATCTTCTACAAGCAGTATGTATGGTTGCACGTTTTCAAGCGGCACCAACTGAAACGCACCTAACAGCAGTGAAAAGAATCTTTCGATATCTGAAAGGTACTATGGAGCTTGGTATCTGGTATCCCAAAGGCAAATCCTTCACTCTTGTTGCATATTCTGATGCCGATTGGGCTGGATGCGTAGATGATCGCAAGAGTACTAGCGGCGGCGCATTTTATCTTGGAGAAAGATTAGTTGCTTGGCATAGTAAGAAGCAAGACTCAGTATCCCTTTCGACAGCGGAAGCGGAATATATTGCAGCGGCAACTTGTTGTACGCAAGTGTTATGGATGCGGCAAATGCTCTCTGATCTAGGAGTTCCTACAACGGATCCTACGCCGATCCTATGTGACAACACGAGTGCAATTCATATATCTAAGAATCCTGTTCAGCACTCTCGAACAAAGCATGTAGCAATTCGTTATCATTTTCTTAAAGATAAAGTTGCTGATGGAGAGGTCAAGTTGGAATATGTTCCAACAACTGAGCAAGTGGCTGATATTTTCACGAAACCTCTGCCAAAGGAAGTCTTCGAGTATCTCCGGAAAAAGTTAGGAGTTACTCACTCTCCTAAACCGTAGGAGTTGTGCTTGAAAGGGGGAGCAATGCATTCATTGAATATCCTATTCGCTCCTCGGTTTGGTCCCTTTGGACTTGTTGTCAAAGGGGGAGAGATGTTATGCTATGATAGCAAGGAGAGATGTTATGCTATGAAAGCTAGGGGGAGATAGTTGACAGTGCATGGTTGTTATTTCAGAATTTGTTCCAAGTGAGTGTTGAAAAGAACTTGGAAGAGCTGCAAGCTGGAGTTGAAAGTGTTGAAGTTCCAATAGTGTTGCCAACAATTCCAAAGGGGGAGATTGTTGGAATTTAAGATGACATGAGTAGTCTTTGAAGAATTGAAGAATATAGTATCTCAAGTATTAATTTGAGTTGGAATTATTGTCAACACATTGTCACAAGCATGATGATAATAGGCTAGTGTTGATAGAGCTGAAAAGAAGAAACAGAATTGAAACAGTCAGGAATTAAGAATTCCTGATGCAGAGCACGCGGTCGACCGGGCACCCCATGCGGTCGACCGAGCAAAGAGAAACCTGCAGAAACAGTTTCAGGCACCTCTCAGTTATTTTCGTGACACAGTGTGTCTTCGGTCGACCGGGACCCCAGGATGTCGACCGAGCTCGAAAGTTGTCTGTTTCCAGTCAGTGTCTTCGGTCGACCGAGCAAGCCATGATGTCGACCGAGCACGGGAACCAGAGTTGCGCAGAATTAGAAGTTGTGCACGAAAATTCAGCATTCTTTGTTAATTCGTTTGGGACTCTTTCTAAACGAATTGTAGCCTGTTTTGAATACAATTCAGGGTTACTAAAGCCTATAAAAAGGCATGTATGGGTCGTTCTAAAGACACACCAGAAGAGAGAAAGAATAGAGAAGAGTTTTAGAGAGTTCTTGAGAGAAAGAAGAAGCTGCTGGTGTGTGTTGCTGTGTGCTGATGTGGTGACGTTTTCTACAGCAATTGTGGACGAGATTATGCTCTAGAAAATGGTGATTCGTCCATGAGTTAAGTGTCTCTCTGTTTATGCTTTAATTTCAATTTGTAAGGGATTGAGAGAGAGAGAATTGTAGAGGGGAAGGGCTGTAGACAGAATTTATCTTCCATTCTGTTTTTACATCAAGTTGGTGCTTGGTGTTTGGGGTTTGATGATCCTATCTGTTGGTGCAGATAAATTGTAAAGGGAGTCTGTGCTTCCTAGATAGTTGGTGCTATCTGAAACTAAGGGTTGGTGCTCTTTGTCGTTGGTGCGACTAAATAAGATTCAGATCTGTCCCGGATTGGTGTTCGGACAGTCTTTGAACCGTGGACGTAGCCTTTTGGTGAACCACGTTAAATCTGGTGTCATTGTGTGATTTGACTTGTTTTGTTGTTGAATTGGACCTGTTTTTAGAAATCACTGATTCACCCCCCCCCCTCTCAGTGATCGCGGTATCCAACAATTGGTATCAGAGCGAGGCTCCCTTGATCAGTTTAATACGCTAAGGGTGATCTCTTGTCAAATCACATGGCAGTCAATACAGGGAATATGAAAGCACCTCTGTTTGATGGTTCTAATTACTCTTTTTGGAAGATTAGGATGCAAGCCTTCATCAAATCTCTTGGCTATGATGTTTGGGAGGCTGTCAGAGCCGGTTACAATGCTGCCACCGTACCCAATGATACTGCATCGAAGAAGTTGGCAGACAATGACTCCAAGGCGCAGAATGCACTCTTTAGTGGCCTTGTGGACAGCGAGCTTGTCAAAGTAATTGCATGCAAAACAGCCAAGGAAATTTGGGACAAGTTGCAAAGCATACATGAAGGTGATGAGAAGATTAAAGAAGCCAAATTGCAAACTCATCGCTCTCAATTCGAATCTCTTCGCATGGAGGAAAGCGAGAATGTTGACTCGTATATGCAACGAGTGAATGAAGTCACGAATGACATTCGTGGACTAGGGGAGGAGATTAAAGAGCCGGTCATCGTCAAAAAGGTTCTAAGATCTCTTCTTCCCCGGTTTGATTCAAAAGTCTCAGCCATCGAAGAAGCCAAAGATCTGAATGCATTTTCCATGGATGAATTACATGGTTCTCTAACTGCCTATGAGATGCGCATAGGAAAGACGTCTTCATCTGATAAAGAAGCGGCCTTCAAAGTTCAGAAAAAGGCAAAAGAGACTGCTGGTCATGATGTTGATTCTGATGATGATGAGCTTGAGGCTCAATTTGTTAGAAAGTTGAAGAAAGGAAGCAATGGAAAGTACAAAGGGAAGCTACCCTTTAAATGCTTCAATTGTGGAGGTATTGGTCACTTTGCTGCGAAGTGTCCGCTAAAAGAAGACAATGATAATGACTCTTATGCTGAAAAGAGTAAAGGAAAGAGAAATTTCAGAAAAAGGGGCAAAGCTAAAAACTTTCTATGTCAACAAGATGACAGCACGTCTGAATCTTCAGACGATGATGAATCAACCGAAGCTCTCTTCATGGTCACTGTTGAAGAAGAAGAAGAGCTAGATCCGGAAGAGGAAGAGGAGGCTGAAGTCAATCTTGAAGAGGAACTCATAGCCGCACTTGAGGAGCTTAGCATGGAACGCAAATCAAGTAAGAAAAATCTGAAACTTCTCCATGAATCTGAAAGTTCTATTATTGCTTTGAAAACTCAAGTAGAAGAATATAAAAGAATGGTAGAAGTCCTTGAAAACCAAATAAGTATAAAAAAGGAAGAGGCTATGAAACTTGAAACTGAGATCGCTAGAGCAAAGGCTGAAAATTTGGAAAATAGCAAGAAACTCAAAGCGCTCCAAGCGATTGAAGGGACTATGAAACTCGATGAACTACTGAAAGTTCAAAGACCTGCCCACTTCAGATTTGGTCTAGGATTTGAGAAAGGTGAATCCTCTAAGATTGCACCTCCTGAAAAGAAAGAGCTTGTGAAGCAAGTCACTGCACCTTCTAACTCTATGAAGCCCACTCAACCTAGAAAGGAGTCCATTCCTGTTAGAAAGGTAATGAAGACTAACCAGCCACAAAGAAGATACAAATTCTATGGTTATTGCTTTCATTGTAATATGTTTGGACATAAAAGAGCTGATTGCAAGTTCTATGTAAGAAACAGCCCACTTGTGACTAGGAATCCTTTTTCAATCCTAAACAGCCACAAAATTGAGTGCTATATATGTCATAATTATGGACACTTGGCTAGGGATTGTAGGTTGCCTATTGCTAACAAATTTCAGGTTGAAAAGAAACCCAAGTTAGTCAAGGCTTGGAGAGCAAAGCAAAGTGCAGAAAGTCCCAAAGAATCTCTCATTGTGCAAACGGCATTCAATGCACAAAAGAAGACAGCACCATGGGTCCTTGATAGTGGTTGTTCAAGCCATATGACTGGTGATAAAGAGAAATTCATCAAATTACAGCACTATGAAGGCGGTTCAGTGAAGTTTGGCAACAATGATGGTGCCAAAATCTGCGGAAAAGGTATTATTCAGCTTATGGCAAACAAGATCAGATCGGAAGAAGTCTTATATGTGTCTGGATTGAGACACAACCTGCTTAGTGTGAGCCAGATCTGTGACAAGGGTCACGAAGTTATCTTCACAAAGAATGGGTTTGCCATCAAGAAGAGTAGCAACGGCAAAACAGTGGCAACTGGATCAAGAACTGCTGGAAATCTCTATACATTGTCAGATGGAGCTGAAAAGACCTGCTTGATGAGTCGGACAGAGGAAAGTTGGTTGTGGCACAAACGCCTTGGGCATCTAAGCTTTGATAACATGTCAAAGATTTGCAATACAAAGGCTGTAAGAGGCATGTCTACAGTTGAAAAGCCTTCCAATCCCATTTGCGACTCTTGCCAAAAGGGAAAGCAAATGAGGGTTATGTTCAAGTCAAAGGAGCATCATTCCAAGAAACCTCTTGAGCTAGTGCACACTGATCTCTGTGGACCGATGCGAACTCAAAGCACCAATGGAGATAAGTATTTCATGTTATGCATTGATGATTATACTCGTATGACATGGGTATTGTTTCTTAAGCATAAGCATCAAGCACTTGATCGTTTTAAAGTGTTTAAAGCACAGGTTGAAAATCAATTGGAAAAACGCATCAAGATTTTAAGGTCTGATCGTGGAGGCGAGTTCACATCTGAAGAGTTCACTAAATATTGTGAACATCATGGCATTCAAAGACAGTACTCAGCCCCTAGAACTCCACAGCAAAATGGAGTTGTGGAACGGAAGAATCGCACCGTACAAGAGATGGCTCGTACGATGCTAAGTGAAAGCAAGATGGCTAACAAGTATTGGAAAGAGGCAATTCATACGGCTGTATACATACAAAATCGATGCTTGATCAGGCCACATGAAGACAAAACTCCCTATGAGCTATGGTTTGGAAGAAAAGCAACAGTCAAGCACTTCAAAGTCTTCGGCAGCAAGTGTTACATCAAGCGGCTCGAACAAAATCCGGGCAAATTTGAAGAAAGAGCTGACGAAGGTATATTTCTGGGTTACTCCTCTACTAGCAAGGCATATAGGTGTCTTAACAAAAGAACCAGAAAAATCATAGAAAGTGCTGATGTGAGAATAGATGAGAATATTGAACCAAAGAATGCAACTCATAATGACAGTCCAGTTTATGAGGACTCGAGTGAGATTGATGATGAGATGGCTGAATCTAATGATTCTGAGAAATCAAAGGATGACTCAGAAGATACTTCACCTAAGAAGCACAGCACTTGGGTAGAGCAACACCCTAAGGATCAAATCATTGGAGATCCTAAGGCAGGCGTTCAAACTAGACAAAGTGTAGTTAGCAATTACTCACTTGTGTCCACCATTGAACCCAAGACTGTGGCTGAAGCCAGTCTCGATGAAAGTTGGTTGAAATCTATGCATGAGGAGTTGGAGCAAATTGAGAAGAACTCCACATGGGAACTTGTTCCTAGACCTACTGATAAGAATGTTATTGGTACTAAATGGGTCTTTAGGAATAAGCTGAATGAAGATGGTCAAGTCATTAGAAACAAAGCAAGGTTGGTTTGTAAAGGCTATGCTCAAGTTGAAGGCATAGATTTTGAAGAGACCTTTGCACCGGTAGCTCGTCTGGAAGCTATTCGAATGTTTCTTGCATTGGCAGCATACAAAACCTTCAAGGTATTTCAGATGGACGTAAAGTCAGCTTTCTTGAATGGTTTACTTGAAGAAGAGGTCTACATTGAGCAACCTGATGGTTTTCTCATCAGCAAAAATTCAGATCTAGTGTGCAAGTTGAAAAAGGCTCTTTATGGACTGAAACAAGCGCCAAGGGCATGGTATGCAAGGCTGGATCTCTATCTCCGCAAGATCGGTTTTGGAAAAGGAATGGTTGATAGCAATCTGTATGTCAAAACTGAGATAAGCAAACAGCTAGTTGTCATTGTTTATGTTGATGACATAATCTTTGGTGGCAATGATGAGGAGATGTGCAGGAATTTTGCTGAAGAGATGAAGAAAGAATTTGAGATGTCGATGCTTGGAGAACTAAAGTTCTTCCTTGGTTTACAAGTTCAGCAGCTGAAACATGGCATCTTCATATCACAAATGAAGTACATTAAGGAAATGCTGAAACGGTTCAATATGGAAGACAGCAAGCCAGTGAGCACACCAATGTCAACAAACACAAAGCTTAGCAAAGATGATAAGGCCTCGTCCGTTGATCATACCACCTATCGCTCTATGATAGGAAGCTTGCTCTACTTAACTGCTACAAGACCAGATCTTCTACAAGCAGTATGTATGGTTGCACGTTTTCAAGCGGCACCAACTGAAACGCACCTAACAGCAGTGAAAAGAATCTTTCGATATCTGAAAGGTACTATGGAGCTTGGTATCTGGTATCCCAAAGGCAAATCCTTCACTCTTGTTGCATATTCTGATGCCGATTGGGCTGGATGCGTAGATGATCGCAAGAGTACTAGCGGCGGCGCATTTTATCTTGGAGAAAGATTAGTTGCTTGGCATAGTAAGAAGCAAGACTCAGTATCCCTTTCGACAGCGGAAGCGGAATATATTGCAGCGGCAACTTGTTGTACGCAAGTGTCATGGATGCGGCAAATGCTCTCTGATCTAGGAGTTCCTACAACGGATCCTACGCCGATCCTATGTGACAACACGAGTGCAATTCATATATCTAAGAATCCTGTTCAGCACTCTCGAACAAAGCATGTAGCAATTCGTTATCATTTTCTTAAAGATAAAGTTGCTGATGGAGAGGTCAAGTTGGAATATGTTCCAACAACTGAGCAAGTGGCTGATATTTTCACGAAACCTCTGCCAAAGGAAGTCTTCGAGTATCTCCGGAAAAAGTTAGGAGTTACTCACTCTCCTAAACCGTAGGAGTTGTGCTTGAAAGGGGGAGCAATGCATTCATTGAATATCCTATTCGCTCCTCGGTTTGGTCCCTTTGGACTTGTTGTCAAAGGGGGAGAGATGTTATGCTATGATAGCAAGGAGAGATGTTATGCTATGAAAGCTAGGGGGAGATAGTTGATAGTGCATGGTTGTTATTTCAGAATTTGTTCCAAGTGAGTGTTGAAAAGAACTTGGAAGAGCTGCAAGCTGGAGTTGAAAGTGTTGAAGTTCCAATAGTGTTGCCAACAATTCCAAAGGGGGAGATTGTTGGAATTTAAGATGACATGAGTAGTCTTTGAAGAATTGAAGAATATAGTATCTCAAGTATTAATTTGAGTTGGAATTATTGTCAACACATTGTCACAAGCATGATGATAATAGGCTAGTGTTGATAGAGCTGAAAAGAAGAAACAGAATTGAAACAGTCAGGAATTAAGAATTCCTGATGCAGAGCACGCGGTCGACCGGGCACCCCATGCGGTCGACCGAGCAAAGAGAAACCTGCAGAAACAGTTTCAGGCACCTCTCAGTTATTTTCGTGACACAGTGTGTCTTCGGTCGACCGGGACCCCAGGATGTCGACCGAGCTCGAAAGTTGTCTGTTTCCAGTCAGTGTCTTCGGTCGACCGAGCAAGCCATGATGTCGACCGAGCACGGGAACCAGAGTTGCGCAGAATTAGAAGTTGTGCACGAAAATTCAGCATTCTTTGTTAATTCGTTTGGGACTCTTTCTAAACGAATTGTAGCCTGTTTTGAATACAATTCAGGGTTACTAAAGCCTATAAAAAGGCATGTATGGGTCGTTCTAAAGACACACCAGAAGAGAGAAAGAATAGAGAAGAGTTTTAGAGAGTTCTTGAGAGAAAGAAGAAGCTGCTGGTGTGTGTTGCTGTGTGCTGATGTGGTGACGTTTTCTACAGCAATTGTGGACGAGATTATGCTCTAGAAAATGGTGATTCGTCCATGAGTTAAGTGTCTCTCTGTTTATGCTTTAATTTCAATTTGTAAGGGATTGAGAGAGAGAGAATTGTAGAGGGGAAGGGCTGTAGACAGAATTTATCTTCCATTCTGTTTTTACATCAAGTTGGTGCTTGGTGTTTGGGGTTTGATGATCCTATCTGTTGGTGCAGATAAATTGTAAAGGGAGTCGGTGCTTCCTAGATAGTTGGTGCTATCTGAAACTAAGGGTTGGTGCTCTTTGTCGTTGGTGCGACTAAATAAGATTCAGATCTGTCCCGGATTGGTGTTCGGACAGTCTTTGAACCGTGGACGTAGCCTTTTGGTGAACCACGTTAAATCTGGTGTCATTGTGTGATTTGACTTGTTTTGTTGTTGAATTGGACCTGTTTTTAGAAATCACTGATTCACCCCCCCTCTCAGTGATCGCGGTATCCAACACATTCCATCAATACTTGCAAGACCATTCAGCAGGGAGGCGACCTTTAGTCGATACTTGCATTTTTTAAAACCAAAACCGACTATAAATGCCACCAAACAGGCTATAAATACCACAAACCGGCGATCAATGCGACAAAACAAACTGGCTGTCAATGCCACAGAACAAAACCGTCTATCAATGCCACAAACCAAAACTTGGCTTTCAAAAAACCCGGCTATCAATGCCACAAACCGACTATCAATGCCACAAAATCGGCTATCAATGCCACAAAACTGGCTCTCATGCCAAAAATGGCTTCCATGCCACAAACAAAATCTGGCTCCCATGCCAAAACAATCATTTGACAAAAGATTTTCACAAAATGACAAGCTTTTGATCAAATTCCATTTAGCAATTACTTTCATCACAAAAAGATTTAAGTGAGCATAGGGAAAACAAAAAAAAAAAAAAAAACGAATAGCAAAAAATACATGCGGTACAAAAAAAAAGTGTTCACAAGCTTTACAAAAAAAAAAGAGTACCAAAAAAATACATGTGGTACCAAAAAAAAAAAAGAATAAGGATAGTTTCTGCTACAAAAATCAGGAGCTCAACCAAAATTGGTTTCCAGCCAAAATTTCAACTCATCAAGCAAACTTTTGGCCTCAGCCGTCAGAGTTTCCAGGGCACACTTCTTCAGTAACTTGCCATGAGATGCTGGGGGTAGGCTGTAACCCTTATTTCACACTAGGAAGGTTATCCCGAGTAGTTTGCCATTGTTTGTCTTCTTGAAACTTCCTTTCAAGAACTCGATTACCATCTGTAACCCGGCGAATCAGAGCACTCTCCCTATCGCGATCCTCTGTTAAAGCAGCCCACTTGGCAGCGACTTGTGCCTTCAAATGCTCAAGACGTTTCCTGGCCTCATCGATCTCCCTATCAACGATGTTAAGGTCATGCGTCAGCCCAATGATAGCTAGCTCTTCTCAGTTCTTCTCCCGGACTACCTACTTCATGCCCTATGTAGCCTCATCCAGGTCAGACTTAGCCTTATCAGCAGGGTCCAGGAATATCTCCTTGAAGAACTGGTCGTCAGCAAAACCAATGGTCTCAAACCACTTGTCACCTAGTGCAATGATCCTATCAACGATCACCCTGGCACCTGTGACATCCAGACCAGCCTTTACGGCATCACCAAGAATCTCTTGCACATGCTGGATCATGCCAAATCCGGCATCCAAGTGTCCGGCAAGGAGAGTCTCAATCCAAGAGCTCAGAACCCGCATCGCCACCTTCTTCACAAAAAGAAGAGATGGCCCAGCTGAAGATTCGCCCCGCTCCGTCGGTCGGCTGCTTATGTCATGCCCCGTTGGAAGAGTAACAAAATAACTTTTTCCAGTCGAAGCTGCTGGGGAAGGAATCTCAGCACGAGGTACCTCCTCCACCGTGTTAGAATTGGTTACAGGAGTCTCTACCTCCGGATCAACCTCTGGCATCCCTTGCTCTGGTTCTGAAGGAAGCCATGGACTCTCCTCTGTCGCTTCAAAACCTGCCAAAGAAACACAAAATGGTATGAATATGATCCTATTTAAAAAATCATTATCAGGTTTATTACTATAAAATACCTTCTTCGATGACTGGCGGAACATTGTCTTCCTCTGTGAACTCATCGGAAGCATCATCAACATTTGCTTCCATCGATGTTCAAAGTCATCGGAATCCTATGGCAAATCAGTTGACAAGAAAAATGTTAGCAAACCAAGTGACAGACAAAAAAAAGAAAGCAAAAGAAGTCATACCAGTTGGAGATTCTGGATTCACTCCAGAGTCCCTCGGTTCTTCTTCAGGTGCCCGACAGGATCCATCACCGCCTCATCGGCAAGAACTTCAGGCATCGCCAAGTCTTCATCCTCTGCTAAAAAAAAGGCAGCAGGGGGAGAAAGCAAATCAAGACATAGAAAATTCCATGAAAGAAACAGAAAGAGAAAAAGGAAGAATCATACCTTCACCGGCGGTCTCTTCTTCTCGGCCTCTCTTTTCCGGAGGCTCGTCAGCATCCTCTGGCACGTCCTCATTGATAGTAAGAGGAACTTCCAAATCAGGAGAACCTTCATGTTGCCCCTTGCTGCGATGATGACTCCTCTTCCTCTTACTTCTGCAGGCTCGCTTCTTAGAGGAACCTGCCCCGTTGTCAGAGTCATGTCTCCCACTTGACTCCTCACTGGATGATCTACCCTTGTCAGTAGACTCCACGGAAGCTCGCCTATGTGCCACTTGCATCCAAGCATCAAGCTCAACTTCCTCTTGTTTTAACTGCTCTAAAGCCTCATCAGGTATTTCTCGAACAGCGTCAAAACCAATGAGGCCCTGGTCACCGAGAAAGCCTATCTTGTGCTTCTCTCCAGAAAGGAATGCCCAAACTTCCTCTCGTCGGACACCATCCCACTTTCCAATGCCTTTTTTGGAAGACAGCTTTGCATCAAGCTTCTTCTTGGAAAGCCCTCGATATGCCGAAAAGCTCTCCTCGAACCACTTCGTGAAACCGGCAGTCCGGGAAGTCGATAACACAGGATAAGAAATCATGGCAGTAGTGTCTTCAACACTATAGAAATCCCATGCGTTGTTAGATATCGCGATCACTGAGAGGGGGGGTGAATCAGTGATTCTTTAAAAACAGGTCCAATTTAACAACAAAAGCAAATCAAAACACACAAGGACACCAGATTTAACGTGGTTCACCGAAAGGCTACGTCCACGGTTCAAAGACTGTCCGAACACCAATCCGGGACAGATCTGAATCTATTTAGTCACATCAACGACAAAGAGGACCAACCCTTAGTTTCAGATAGCACCAACTATCTAGGAAGCACCTACTCCCTTTAGTTTCAGATAGCACCAACTATCTAGGAAGCACCGACTCCCTTTACAATTTATCTGCACCAACAGATAGGATCACCAAACCCCAGACACCAAGCACCAACTTGATGTACTACAGAACAAGAGTAGAAACCTTTTTCTATAGACCTTCCCCTCTACAATCTCTCTCTCTCAATCCCTTACAAATTGACAATTAAAGCATAAACAGAGAGACACTTATCTTATGGACGAAACACCATCTTCAAGAGCACATTCTCGTCCACACTTGCTGTAGAAACATGCAACACAACTGCACACAGCAACAGCACTCTCTTCTCTCCAAAACTCTCTCTCTTTTCTTCTCTTTTCTCTTCTCTTCTTTCTCTCTTCTTTTCTCTTCTCTTCTTTCTCTCTTATTTCTCTTCTCTTCTTTCTCTCTTCTTTTCTCTTCTCTTCTTTCTCTCTTCTTGTGTTCTTGAAAACGAACTTAGCAAGCCTTTATATAGGTTTTGGTAACCCTAAAGAGTGTTTAAATTAGGCTAGAATTCGTTTAGAAAGAGTCCCAAACGAAATACTTAAGTTTCTTGAATTTTCGTGCAAAACTTCTATTTCTGCACAACTCAGGTTTCCCGTGTGTTCTACCGGTAGAAATTGCGGTAGAACAGATGAAATTCTCATGTCCAAGCTTCTGCTAGAATTTAAGCCTCTTCTACCGGTAGTACTTGCGGTAGAACTTTCAGAGCAGCCACTTCTACCGGTAGTACTTGCGGTTGACAGATGGAAATCTTAGGGTCAGCCTTTTCTACCCCTGTTCTACCCCTGTTCTACCGGTAGAAATACCGGTTGACAGATGAAATTCTGATTTCCTATACTGTTCTGTTTCAGCTCTGTTTTCTCTTTGAAGCTCTATCAACACCACACTTGTGACATTGTGTTGACAATAATTCCAACACAAGATGATACTTGAGATACTAATTTCTTCAATTCTTCATTAAACTTCTCAAGGCATCTCAAATTCCAACAATCTCCCCCTTTGGAATTGTTGGCAACACTATTGGAACTTCAACACTTGAAACACGTTTAAACTAGTTGATCTTCATGAAGCTTCTTCAGAACCATAGTCTCCCCCTGTCTTAAAAAAAATAGAATCAATCAAGATCTCTAACACTCTTGATACCAATCTCCCCAAAGTTATCATAGCATAACTTCTTCTAGCATAGCTTTCTCCTAGCTTAAGTCTTTCTCCCCCTTTGACAACAAGTCCAAAGGGACCAACGAAGGAGCGAATAGGATATTCAAAGAATACTTTGCTCCCCCTTTCAAGCCCATCTCCTAAGGATTAGGAGAGTGAGTAACTCCTAATTTTTTTCGGAGATACTCGAAGACTTCCTTTGGCAGTGGTTTTGTGAAGATATCAGCAACTTGCTCAGTAGTTGGAACATATTCCAACTTTACCTCACCATCTGCAACCTTTTCCTTGAGAAAGTGATAGCGAATTGCTACATGCTTCGTTCTAGAATGTTGAACAGGATTCTTGGAGATGTGAATTGCACTTGTGTTGTCACAGAGGATCGGCGTAGGATCCGTTGTCGGAACTCCTAGATCAGAGAGCATTTGCCGCATCCATAACACTTGTGTACAACAAGTTGCCGCTGCAATATATTCTGCTTCCGCTGTAGAAAGGGATACTGAATCTTGTTTCTTACTGTGCCATGCCACCAACCTTTCACCGAGATAGAATGCACCACCGCTTGTACTCTTGCGATCATCTATACATCCAGCCCAATCGGCGTCAGAGTATGCAACAAGAGTGAAGGATTTGCCTTTAGGATACCAAATGCCAAGCTCCATGGTACCTTTCAGATATCGAAATATCCTTTTTACTGCTGTAAGGTGCGTCTCAGTTGGTGATGCTTGAAATCGAGCCACCATACATACTGCTTGCAGAAGATCCGGTCTTGTAGCAGTCAAATAAAGCAAGCTTCCATAGAACGATAAGTGGTGTGATCAACGGACGAACCCTTATCATCTTTGCTTAGCTTTGTGTTCGTTGTCATTGGTGTGCTCACTGGCTTGCTGTCTTCCATGTTAAAATGCTTCAGCATTTCCTTGATGTATTTCATCTGTGATATGAAGATACCATGTTTCAGCTGCTGAACTTGTAAACCAAGGAAGAACTTTAGTTCTCCAAGCATTGACATCTCAAATTCTTTCTTCATCTCTTCAGCAAAATTCCTGCACATTTCTTCATCGTTGCCACCAAAGATTATGTCATCGACATAAACAATAACAACCAGCTGTTTGTTCAACTCTGTTTTGACATAAAGATTGCTATCAACCAGTCCTTTTCCAAAGCCGATCTTGCGGAGATATAGGTCCAGCCTTGCATACCACGCCCTTGGCGCTTGTTTCAGCCCATAAAGAGCCTTTTTCAACTTGCACACTAGGTCTGAATTTTTGCTAATAGTAAAACCATCAGGTTGCTCAATGTAGACCTCTTCTTCAAGTAATCCATTCAAGAAGGCTGACTTTACATCCATCTGAAATACCTTGAAGGTTTTGTATGCAGCCAATGCAAGAAACATACGAATGGCTTCCAGACGAGCCACCGGTGCAAAGGTCTCTTCAAAATCTATGCCTTCAACTTGAGCATAGCCTTTACAACCAACCTTGCTTTGTTTCGTATGACCTGACCATCTTCATTCAGCTTATTCCGAAAGACCCATTTAGTACCAATAACATTCTTATCGGTAGGTCTAGAAACTAGTTCCCATGTGGAGTTCTTCTCAATTTGCTCCAACTCCTGATGCATAGCTTTCAACCAACTTTCATCGAGACTGGCTTCAGCCACAGTCTTGGGTTCAATGGTGGACACAAGTGAGTAATTGCTAACTACACTTTGTCTTGTTTTAACAACGGCCTCAGGATCTCCAATGATTTGATCCTTAGGGTGTTGCTCTACCCAAGTGCTTTTCTTTCTAGATGTAGCATCCTCTGAGTCATCCTTTGATTTCTCAGAATCATTAGGTTTAGCCACTTCATCATCAATCTCACTCGAGTCCTCATAAACGGGACTGTCATAATGAGTTCCATTCTTGGATTCATGGTTTTCATCAATTCTAACATCGGCACTTTCTATGATTTTTCTGGTCCTTTTGTTAAGACATCTGTAAGCCTTACTAGATGAGGAATAACCCAGAAATATACCTTCATCAGCTCTTTCATCAAATTTGCCCGGATTTTGTTCAAGACGCTTGATGTAACACTTGCTACCGAAGACTCTGAAGTGCTTGACTGTTTGCTTTTCGCCCAAACCATAGCTCATAAGGAGTTTTGACTTCATGTGGCCTGATCAAGCATCGATTCTGAATGTATACAGCCGTATGGATTGCCTCCTTCCAGTATTTGTCAGCTAGCTTGCTCTCAGTTAGCATTGTACGAGCCATCTCTTGAACGGTGCGATTTTTCCGTTCCACAACTCCATTTTGCTGTGGAGTTCTAGGGGCTGAATACTGTCTTTGAATGCCGTGGTGCTCACAATAGTTAGTGAACTCTTCAGATGTGAATTCACCTCCTCGATCAGACCTTAAAATCTTGATACGTTTTCCAAGCATATTTTCAACCTGTGCTTTAAACACTTTAAAACGATCAAGTGCTTGATGTTTATGCTTAAGAAACAATACCCATGACATACGAGTATAATCATCAATGCATAACATAAAATACTTATCTCCATTGGTGCTTTGAGTTCGCATCGGTCCACAGAGATCAGTGTGCACTAGCTCAAGAGGTTTCTTTGAATGATGCTCCTTTGACTTGAACATTACCCTCGTTTGCTTTCCCTTTTGACAAGAATCGCAAATGGGGTTGGAAGGCTTTTCAACTGTAGACATACCTCTGACAGCCTTTGAATTGCAAATCTTTGACATGTTATCAAAGTTTAGATGCCCAAGGCGTTTGTGCCACAACCAACTTTCCTCTGTCCGACTCATCAAGCAAGTCTTTTCAGCTCCATCTGACAATGTATAGAGATTTCCAGCAGTCCTAGATCCAGTAGCCACTGTTTTGCCGTTGCTACACTTCTTGATAGCAAAACCATTCTTAGTGAAGACAACTTCGTGGCCTTTGTCACAGATCTGGCTCACACTAAGCAAGTTGTGTCTTAGTCCAGACACATATAAGACCTCGTCTGATCTGATCTTGTTTGCCTTTAGCTGAACAACACCTTTTCCGTAGATTTTGGCACCATCATTGTTACCAAACTTCACTGATCCGCCTTCATAGTGCTGTAATTTGACGAATTTTTCCTTATCGCCTGTCATATGGCTTGAACAACCACTATCAAGGACCCATGGTGCTGTCTTCTTTTGTGCATTGAATGCCGTTTGCACAATGAGAGATTCTTTGGAATTACCATCCCTTTTCTTTGCCCTCCATGCCTTAACTAACTTGGGTTTCTTTTCAACCTGAAATTGGTTAGCAATAGGCAACCTACAATCCCTAGCCAAGTGTCCATAATTATGACATATATAGCACTCAATTTTGTGGCTGTTTAGGATTGAAAAAGGGTTCCTAGTCACAAATGGGCTGTTTCTAACATAGAATTTGCAATCAGCTCTTTTATGTCCATATCTATTGCAATGAAAGCAATAACCATAGAATCTGAACATTCTTCCTTTCTTAGGTGGCTGGTTAAACTCCACAAACCTTTTCTTATTGAACATCTCAATACTAGGCTGAATTTGATGCTTTGTAGCCTTGAGAGGTATGGCACTTTGTTTCATAAACAAAGAAGGTGCAGCTTTAGAGGACTCTCCGGTCTCAAATCCAATACCAAATTTATTGTGGAAGGGCTTTTGAACTTTCAGAATTTCATTGAGTTTCATTGTCCCTTCAATCGCTTGGAGTGCTTTGAGTTTTCGGCTATTTTCCAAGTTTTCAGCCTTTGCTCTAGCGATTTCAGTTTCAAGTTTCATAGCCTCTTCCTTTTTGATACTTATTTGATTTTGAAGGACTTCCACCATTCTTTTATATTCTTCAACTTGAGTTTTCAAAGCAATAATTGAACTTTCAGATTCATGAAGAAGTTTCAGATTTTTCTTACTTGTTTTTCGTTCCATGCTAAGCTCCTCAAGTGCGGCAATGAGTTCTTCTTCAAGATTGGCCTCAGCCTCCTCTTCCTCTTCCGGCTCTTGCTCCTCTTCTTCTTTAACAGTAACCATGAAGAGAGCTTCAGTTGCCTCGGCTGATTCATCATTGTCTGAAGTTTCAGACGTGCTGTCATTATATTGACTGATGAAGCTTTTTGCTTTGTCCCTCTTTCTGAAATTTTTCTTCCATTTACTCTTATCAACATAAGAGTCATCATCATTGTTTTCTTTCAGCGGACACTTCGCAGCAAAGTGACCAACACCGCCACAATTGAAGCATTTAAAGGGTAGCTTCCCTTTGTACTTTCCATTGCTTCCTTTCTTCAGCTTTCTAACTAATTGAGCCTCAAGCTCATCATCATCAGTATCAGCATCATGACCAGCAGTCTCTTTTCCCTTTTTCTGAACTTTGAAGGCCGCTTCTCTATCAGATGAAGACGTCTTACCTATGCGCATCTCATAGGCAGTGAGTGAACCATGCAACTCATCCATGGTAAATTCATTCAGATCCTTAGCTTCTTCTATGGCTGAGACTTTTGAATCAAACCAGGGAAGAAGAGATCTTAGAACCTTTTTAACGATGACTGGTTCTTTAATCTCCTCCCCTAGTCCACGAATGTCATTCGTGACTTCATTCACTCGTTGCATATACGAGTCAATATTCTCGCTTTCCTCCATGCGAAGAGACTCGAATTGAGAGCGATGAGTTTGCAAATTCGCTTCTTTGATCTTCTCATCTCCTTCATGAATGCTTTTCAACTTGTCCCATATTTCCTTGGCTATTTTGCATGCAATTACTTTGACCATCTCGCTGTCCACAAGGCCACTAAAGAGTGCATTCTGCGCCTTGGAGTCGTTGTCTGCTAACTTCTTCGTTGCAGCATCAGTGGGTACGATGACAGTATTGTAACCGACTCTGACAGTTTCCCAGACATCATAGCCAAGTGATTTGATGAAGGCCTGCATTCTGATCTTCCAGAAGGAGTAATTAGAACCATCAAACAAAGGTGCTTTCTTATTCCCTGTATTGGTTGCCATGTGATTTGACAAGAGATCACCCTTAGCGTGTTAAGCTTATCAAGGGAGCCTTGGCGCTCTGATACCAATTGTTAGATATCGCGAACACTGAGAGGGGGGGGGGTGAATCAGTGATTCTTTAAAAACAGGTCCAATTTAACAACAAAAGCAAATCAAATCACACAAGGACACCAGATTTAACGTAGTTCACCGAAAGGCTACGTCCACGGTTCAAAGACTGTCCGAACACCAATCCGGGACAGATCTGAATCTATTTAGTCGCACCAACGACAAAGAGCACCAACCCTTAGTTTCAGATAGCACCAACTATCTAGGAAGCACCTACTCCCTTTAGTTTCAGATAGCACCAACTATCTAGGAAGCACCGACTCCCTTTACAATTTATCTGCACCAACAGATAGGATCACCAAACCCCAGACACCAAGCACCAACTTGATGTACTACAAGACAATAGTAGAAACCTTTTTCTATAGACCTTCCCCTCTACAATCTCTCTCTCTCAATCCCTTACAAATTGACAATTAAAGCATAAACAGAGAGACACTTATCTTATGGACGAAACACCATCTTCAAGAGCACATTCTCGTCCACACTTGCTGTAGAAACATGCAACACAACTGCACACAGCAACAGCACTCTCTTCTCTCCAAAACTCTCTCTCTTTTCTTCTCTTTTCTCTTCTCTTCTTTCTCTCTTCTTTTCTCTTCTCTTCTTTCTCTCTTCTTTCTCTTCTCTTCTTTCTCTCTTCTTTTCTCTTCTCTTCTTTCTCTCTTCTTGTGTTCTTGAAAACGAACTTAGCAAGCCTTTATATAGGTTTTGGTAACCCTAAAGAGTGTTTAAATTAGGCTAGAATTCGTTTAGAAAGAGTCCCAAACGAAATACTTAAGTTTCCTGAATTTTAGTGCAAAACTTCTATTTCTGCGCAACTCAGGTTTCCCGTGTGTTCTACCGGTAGAAATTGCGGTAGAACAGATGAAATTCTCATGTCCAAGCTTCTGCTAGAATTTAAGCCTCTTCTACCGGTAGTACTTGCGGTAGAACTTTCAGAGCAGCCACTTCTACCGGTAGTACTTGCGGTTGACAGATGGAAATCTTAGGGTCAGCCTTTTCTACCCCTGTTCTACCCCTGTTCTACCGGTAGAAATACTGGTTGACAGATGAAATTCTGATTTCCTATACTGTTCTGTTTCAGCTCTGTTTTCTCTTTGAAGCTCTATCAACACCACACTTGTGACATTGTGTTGACAATAATTCCAACACAAGATGATACTTGAGATACTAATTTCTTCAATTCTTCATTAAACTTCTCAAGGCATCTCAAATTCCAACATGCGTTGCTCCCGTCCTGTAAACCTCCAAAGCACTTCACCATGCTTGAAGGCGCTCCAACAAATCCTTGAGAAAAGTCCAATTGCAGAGCAAAGCGAGAAGGTACATACGGCTGGATGTCAACGAAAAGATGTCTGTGGTACACCATCGTGCTGACACGTATGCTGAAAAGCCACTCCTTCTCTGCATTTGTCAAGGAATAATGCCTTCCCGACCCTACCCTTGTGGAGTCTCGGGAGACACCAAAGTCAAAAGCCTTCTTCCGTAACTCTGGAGAAAGCTTCATTGAAGATTGCCCCATCTTGACGTCCCTGAACCGTCGGATCCTCATGCGGGCAAACAAAAGTGATTTGGACACAGCTTTGCCCTTAGCCAGTCGAATCATAAGAGGATCATCATCTTGTGCAGCACCCAGCCGGTGGAAGCCAGGACAGTGGTATACATACCACGAATATATGATATGGGTTGAAAATACCCTGTTCATGGGAAGCCCAGGCTGAACCAGAAAAGCAGCAGCCTGCAGTTCGGTACATAGATAGGAGTAAAGAGCTGGCACCAAAGCAAGCTGCTCTCCAAACGCCATCTGACAAGCCGAAAAAACACAATGCGGCCTGATGTGCGTTCCATCTCCTCCAGCAAAAACGGCCTCACCTAGCCAATAAGTGAGGTAAACAGCGAGATCTCTCCACAGTGCAATATCAGGACATATGGCGTTTGTACTCACAAAGAAATCTCTCAACTCTTCTTGCATAGCCGAAATCTTCTTCGAGCCCGGATCCTTAGCCCTGTCTTCCTGGGTCATGCTATCAGAAGGCTCCCCACTTTCAAAGAAGTTCGGAGACGAAGAGCTAAAACTCTTCCAACTGCTGGGTCTTACTTTTGAGCCCTCCTTATCTTTAAAAAAATCATAGAAGGCGACGAGCTGAAAGTACAAAAGCCTGAATTCCTCTGACTGCTCCTCAAGGACGCTGTCGATTGGCATTAATTCCTCATAGAGTCTGCCAAGGATGGGCAATCCAGTAATGATGCTCAGCTACTTAAAAGAGAAACCAATCTCACCATTCGTCACAATGAAGGTATTGGTTTGTGGAAGGAATGACTCCAGCATAGCCATGAAGGCCTCGTCAGAAAAGATCACGGTCTCCCTAAAGGCGCGGACCGCATCAAAAATCCCGGTTTCCTTCAAAATGGTGCCACTAATCAGCAGGACGCGATCAGTCCACGACTTCCCGGAGTTAGCACTGAAATGGCCATGAAGTCGAAAAGGCTTCAACCAATTGCCGCCGTCACCGCTGAAAATGCCAAGGCCCATCGGTCCCAAATTGACTGACGGATAATCAGAGCCCTGGTAGCCGCTAGTCGGCATCAAAATGTCCATGTCAGTAGGCGATTTCTCTGCATATCCAGGAGAACCGCCAACCCCGGTCTTGATTACATTTGTCATTTTCACCCAGCTTAGAGGATCTTCCCTCTTAGAACACGTCGGAGATAGGCTCATGATCGAGACGGTACGATAAACGTCGACTGGATAGCAACAATCTTCTTCTCACCATCAGCTGTGAAAGAGAACTGAAAATATCTCCTCTGGTATGTCATGTCATCAGGGACTGCATCACCAATGAATAAGGTAGGCTTGGGCAAAACCCTCTGATCGTCCATCACCCAAGGACGACTACTTACCATGATCTTATTAAATTCCTCACTCTTGAGAGCGATTAGTCGCTGCCTCATCTCATCTTTGTTGAGAAAGTCGCACTCGTCGAGGTTCTCTCAACATACTGGACCTTCTCCCAAGCCTGCTGAACGGCCGCATTGGAAGATCTAGCAGATCGATGAGGTACGCTTGTAGCAGGCTCTTTACCCTTGTTCGTTCTGGAGGAACCACCTGTAAAATGTTGGAAAAGAAAAAGATCAATCATCAAAATGACATGATTTCGCTAAAAAAAAACTGGCGAAATTTTGGCATGATTCCAGGGCAATTCCAAAGAAAAGGAAGTACTCTGAAAGAAATAGAAGGCTTGAAGATGGCCTTAACATTGCTCCGAGCTCCGAAACTCCAAACTTTCGAAACCTCAAAGTCTCTGCAAAATCAGGAAGGGCTCAACATCGCTGCGAGCTCCAAATTCCCATATCGGAAAAACTTTGAGGTATGCTATCACATCATGCTACCAATTCAATTTACAAAAGAATGCATGCATGAACATCTTGGTTTGCCAAAAAAATGCATTATCATGATGAGAAAAAAAATGAAACTTTCTAAAAAAAAAAGGGGAGAAAGAAAAGAACAAAAAAAAGAGGGACTGGCCCACAGGCCACGTGGTCGTACGGCCAGATCCGTACGGATCTGTCAGTACAGCCCGCAAAAAAAAAAGCAAAAAAAAAAACGTGCAAAAAAAAGAAAGCACGAAAAAAAAGAAGAAACGTGTAAAAAAAAGAAAAGAAAAGAAAGAAACAAAAAAAAGAGAAAAAACTTTTTTATCATCCTATTTCCTACAATGGAGTTTTCTTGAAAAGGGGAACTTACTTGAAGCCATTGATGGAGAAGAAGAAGACAGTCTTGAAGATCTTGAAGAAGAAGAACTCTTGGCCTTGAAGCCCTCTTGGGATTGTTGCAAAAGAAAGCAATAAGAGCAAGAGATCCAACCTCCTCCTTGCTTTTCTAGAAGAGAGCAAACTAAAGGAAGAAAGAAGAAAGAGGTAAGTGTTACTAATTAGTAACCTAACCAAAAGGAAGAAATTAGAAAGATTCTTTTTCAAAAGAAAGATATCTTGAGGGATTCTCTCCCAAAAAGAAATCAATGAGAGATTTTCTCACAAAAGATAGGAGATTTGAGATATTCTCTCACAAAGAAAGATATCTTGAGATATTGTCTCCCAAAATAAAGGGACCATGAGAGATTCTCTCCAAATAAAGATATTCTTAAGTAATCTCTATTCCAAGGAGATATTTTTATATATTCTTTACAAAAATGACACCATATAAGATCTAAGCCATTCCAAAAAGCTTAAGGTCCCATGGGTTAGCCCATATGAGCCAGGTTTGACCACCTAGGCACTAAAAAAAAAAAATTGGGCTTTTAATCAAAGAGAAATCCCTCTTACCAAGAGCATACAAAAATGGTTCCATGCCTTTTTTGAGTTGATTGGACCATACAAAAAGAATTTCAAGCCCCATGAGCTTCCAAGAATCAAACCATCCATCCTCATATACCAAATTGAGCCAAAAATCAAACATTCCACAAAAATCCAAACCAAATCCTGGTCCCCTAACTTGCCACATACAGCTTGTTAGGTCACAAGACCAAAACCAAAAACCAAAACCTGATCCCCTAACTTGCTACATACAGCTTGTTAGGTCACACGATCAAAACCAAAATCGACCCCCAAACATTCCACATACAGCTTGTTGGGTCACACTGTCAAAACCAAACCCGACCCCCTAACCAGCCACATACAGCTTGTTAGGTCACAAGGTCAAAAACAAAAACCCAAATCCGCATCCCTGATGTCATTTTTCAAAACTTTGCCTCGAGATGGTATGTGATCCCTTTCACTACCATAAAATTCCCCTAGAAGCTCAAAAGGCCACTCTACCAAAAGAAAGACTGGTCAAAGACTCTTGGTCAAGTTGTTGGAAATAGGGTGGGCCTCTAGGATAGGTTTCAAAACTTTTGACCGACTTGACGCAGGGATCAACTATCCAGAAGGCTATAAAACCCGGTCCAAGATCTATGTCCTCAATCTCAGCCATCATGATCAGTAAATACAATCTATCTAGAAGATAGAAACAGCAACTAACAAGCATCCATAATAATCTACAACATTCAAGGAAGTGGATTATACCTTTGGAGCTCGGTTGTGTTCTAATGGAGAAGTTGCGTCTTTCTTTGATGATGAAACACTTTCACTAAGCAAATAGGGATCTCTAAGACCTCTTGATCTTCCACGCTATGACCCGTATCAGATTCTCCTTTTTCTCAAGAAGATGGTGGGATCTCCAAGAGAAAACTACTAGGAACTCTAGGGAGGAACTAGAAAGAGAACTAGAAAAGGGAAGAGAGAAAGAACTCGTGCAACTTTTGCACTAGAGAGGGCTGGGCGTGAATCCCTAGGTATGGAGCATACTTGGGACGTCCAGCCCTCCTCTCCTCTATTTATAACTTTTTCAAGTTACCTCCTCTTTACTAATTACAATAGAAGTCTTACTTCCATTAATTAGTGACTTACCATATCATAATTAGAAGTCTCACTTAAAATATGATTAGTAACTTTTCAATTCCTTTCTAATTAAAATAGAAGTCTCACTTCTACTAAAATTAGTAAGTCTACTATTACCACTATTAGAAGTCTCACTTCAAAAAGAAATAGTAACTTTCCTTTTAGAGTTCAATTAGAATTAGATACTTTATAATAATTGGGCTAGCATGGGGACCACTAGGGATTTCTTAGAAAGCTGGCTCCAACTGGGACACGCGACCCCACATCTCATGTGTAATCCAAGCCCACAGTTAATTGCAAATAACTCCACTATATAAATGCAATTGAACTCCAGTCTTAGGAATATTACGTAAAAGACCCTAAACTTCCACATTACCACAAGTAGACCCCTCTATCAATATCCATGGATCAATTGGACCTGTCTTCCAAACTAGATCCATATCTTATTATCCTTGAGCCCCAATTAATTATAATGATCATATGTACCTTTCCAATTAACTCTTAATCAGAATGGGTGCGCACTTACCAATGATAAATCCATTAGTTGGCACAAGGGAATATTAGAGATAGATTCCATCTTGACCATTGAATGTTTCCACAGCTCTACTACCACGTACCCAAATCACCGAGGTGACTCAAAGCAAATGAATAGATAGAAACTTGAGTTCATTAATGTCTCAGGATTGAGAGCCTATTGCTAGGGAATTATGAGAGCGGACCTTAAAGTAAAGACAGTGTTTATAAGGTGCTTCTCATGGTCCTTCAATACATCCAATGTACCAGCACTATGATCCAGAATCTTCCATTCTAATGATCGAGACAAATCACACTATCTCATAGTGATCAAAGTGCTGCAACCTTGTCAGTATGAGATGTCCAGTCTCATCACTGGTTGTGAAGATATTTAAGTATAAGATTTGTCACACATGTCTCCCGTATGTGGATCTCATCCATACACATGTGTTACATCTAATATACTTGTGGACTCCGGTTCATCTCATGAACCATTATGTCATTCGTATTGGTTATGTGCATGTATATAATAAATCACCATTCATCTCATGAAAGGAAAGCATGAATATACTGATAAATAAAGAAATTAATCAATTTATTATATCATCTACTGGATTGAGTCCATAAAACTAACACAAGTCACAAGCTCTCCTTAAAAAATCTCTTCGAGGCACATCGACTACAAAAGTTAAATAACTGGTCGCTGTACCTCGAGGGGGCATTTGTTGATGCAAAAAAATGTGTCACTTTGCCTATCCAAACTCAAGAAAGCCACATGAAGTTGCGGCCTGCCATAACTAGGCAATGATACTTCCAAAAATCAAATCTTATCAGAATCAAACAAAAACTGCAAGATCTTTCAAGACAGCCAAAAGAGGAGTACACAAGAAGTTTCGGGCCATTTCAAAATCATTTGGCCTAACTTCGCTTCTCCGGCAGCTGAAAAGGAGCTCCCGGTGGTGAAAGCATCAGAGACGCCAAATCTTCGATCAGAACCGATGGATAGTCTCAAAATACATCCAAAAGGCTCCACGTCAAGTTTCAAGTCAAACCGACAACGTTTGACTCTACATCAACCCTCGAATTGCTAAATCAAGCCTTTCGGCGGCAAGAACCATCGAGGCCATCACTCATCAGAAAAAGCACATGGACGGCTTCAAAATGCTTACAAATGGCTACAGGTCAAGTTTCAGGTCATTTCGACAACATTTGACCAGACTTTGACGCTCGGAACCCAAATCAGGCCTCTCGGCGGCGAAGCTCTTCAGGACCATGGTTTCCAAGACAGAGCCTATGGATCATCTCAAAATGACTCCAATAGGTTCCCTGTCAAATTTCAAGTCAATCGGACATCGGTTGGCCACACATCGAGGCACCACATCTTCCTCGTGATAAGATTAAGTCTACTAGCATTAGGACCCCAAACAGCTTCAAAATTCAAACAAAAGCCTATGGTTGGTCTTATTTATTGCTCAGAAGTCTTCACCCCAAATTTCAGGTCATTCCGACATCGTTTGGCCTAGTTTCAGCTTCTGACGGAAAATCGGCAGTTCTACGCGACAAAGTCTTCGGCTTTCCCGAAAAATTAGAAACTTTGCACTCCAAAATGCAAGGTTTCTTGTCAAGTTTTCTACAGGTAAATCAGGCCAATAGATGATAAAAAAATGTCTAGAAAAAATATAGAAGAAAAAAAATCGAAAAACATAAAAAACGGCCACAAAACGAGGAACAAAGGGGGAGATCCCCCTAAAGGTCGCAGACCCCTGCGACCCTAGCCCAGGGTCGCAAGCCCCTGCGACCTTGGCCCATGGTCCCCGGCGACCATGGAGCCCGGAATTGCCGGGTTCGCCCAGGAAAGCCCGTTTTTCATCGTTTGTCGTGATTCGAAGCTTCCAACTCTTGGGATTTTCCAAAATTCATACTTTTTAGGTGCCAAATCCTTTGACATCCGTCAAAATCACGGAGCAATCATCAAGAGTATCAAAATCAACATTGATCGTAAACTGGTCAACAAAAAAAGTGTGCTTTCTACCCGACCGATCGAGAAATCGACAAGACAGATGGCACCGACCCACTGTTGGCAACCAATACCTGAAGTTAAATGGTCATCTGATGTCGATCTACATGAAGACCCATCGATGATCATCGCCAGAAGAATCCCAAAAGACGCGGCATGGCCCGTGACTCTTCAACTGCTCGGCGACCACTTAATGCAATTAATTGGCTAGCTTTATTGCAGTCATTAATTCATTTCTTTGGACGGCCAAATCAGAAGAAGCAAGGCATCCGGGAGTTACAAGTCAATTGATTCATGGCATTTAACCCACGAAACTCTTCCCATCATGGCGATTAAAGGCGATTAAATGCCCTCGATCCTCACCGGCCAATCAGAAGCCAAGGTCCAGGAGTTACGAAATAAAGGAATTAAACCTTGTAACTCCTCCCATTATGCGGCTTAATGACGATTAAAGCCCATAAACTCTCCTAAATGGCTACCTAAAGCCTATAAATAAGAGAGCATTCCAAAGAATTTAGAGAGGAAAAATCAAACAGATCCCAGATCAGAAAAAAACACAGAAAATCCAGAGAAAGAAAGAGAGAAAACTCTACTGAAGTTCTGCACCGGCCACCACTACAAGGTGACAAAAGCCCCTTGGGGGGTACCCCCCAAGGTCCTTGTCTTCTCCTTCTGCCTCCAATGGCTTAGACATGACTTTTCAGTCCGTCTACTTAGCTTTTTATTGGCGTAGGACCTCCATTTGTCTTTGTCCTCTAAAAATCCGAGGTTATAGCCAAGCCAAGCAAATCAAAAGCATCCTCTGTTCTTATCTGCATGGATGATAGCGAAGTCCACATATGGCTTGCGACCGTCAATCTGTACGGGTTCCCCACAATCTCCTGAGAAGTTAGATCCTCCTTTTCTTACTTTCCATTGTAGTTTGTATTTTTTTAAAAAGAGACAAAAATCACACTCTTGTCTTTCTTATTGATACGAATTGTAAATCGGATATAAATGCCAAAATCGGCTATAAATGCCAAAAAAATCGCCTTTCACGGCAAATCAAGAAAATTTCTATTTTCTTAAATATATGTGCAATGGAAAACTTGAAAGAAATTGATTTCCTTTTTACTTGCGAAGGTCGATCTCCGGATCACCACTTGCAATTCCAAGTAAAATAGAAAATATGGCACACCCACACAAAAAAATGTTGATACCCACTCCTGGCCCCCGGTCGCAAAAGGGTCAGATCAAACGGACTCCCACGTCCGCCGACCTCGGTAGCACCGAGCCAGGAATGCACAGTCCATCACAGGGCTCTCGTGGAAAATGGCAAACTCACCTTGCCTCAACCCAAAAGACTGAGAGATGTTAGCAAAACCAACGATCCTCGGTACTGTCCATACCACCAGATGATATCGCATCCTCTCAATCAATGCTTCGTTGTAAAAGAGAAGATAAACGAGATGTGGGAAAATGGAGTCTTTACCTTTGAAAAAAACTATGGGTCTGCCTCCATCAGCATGGTGTCATATGCACAAACATCGAAATCACCAATGAAGAAGATCAGTACTTCCTTCAAGGTGATAGAAAAATTCAAGCATCTGAAGTGCTAGTTCCTTACCAGACACCAGATGGACAACCCATATGGGTACATCCCGATCTCCTAGAAAATGAAAACTGGGAGGTTGTGAAAATAAAGTAGACACCTCAACAGCGAAGGCAGGCTAGGAAACATCTTCTCAAGCTCAAACGGCAAGAGAAGACCCAACCAGAACAAGAAGTTCATGAAAAGGCAAAGACCTCCGCTACCGCTTCACTGGAGGCAACGGAAGAGTCCCTTCCAAAGACTTCAAAAGTGGTACAAAAGTTCACTCTCAGTGATTTCATGCCTCCTTATTTAAAAAAAGATGCCACGGAGGGGGGCGTCATACTCTTCCAATTCGGTAGTTGGATTCTCCATGGATGGATACGAGTCCAGTGACACCGACGAGTGGGAGGAATCCCTTAAAACATGAGAATACCTCTCCGATGAAGAATGGGTTCCTGAAATTCACTTTATGCCAGTAATTTGGTATAACCCCCAACAGCCACAAGGATCCCGGTCTGATGATGAAGAAGACCATGAGGCTGTATAAGCAGATGTTGTTGACCCAGCACCCACCATTCCTCTAGTGGAACCCAACCTTGTTGAACCACAAGGGGAAACGAAGAAGAAGATTTGGCTCCCATGCTTGATCTTGAAGAATATGTGAGGATCTTACAGGTCTTGCCTTAGAACAAGAGTAAGATCGCGTCACCAAGCTTCGTCGCAATCAAAATCTAGAACCGGAAGTCCCTGATGACCACCAGGTACCTCCTCCCTTAACTCTTGAAAATGGGGAAAACCACTGGATCGATGACCCTCTTACATTTGAGGATGAGTCTGACTCCCATCAGTCCATTCTGGTAGCATCTGATGGACAGCGCTTCTATCGCTCGGTTCTACCGAGGTTGGCCGACGTGGGAGTCCGTTTGGGTCCGACTCTTTCGTAATCGGGGGGGCAGAGGCGTGCATCAACATTTTTTTGTGTGGGTGTGCCAGATTTTCTATTTTACTTGGAATTGTAAGTGGTGATCCGGAGATCAACCTTCGCAAGTAAAACGGAAATCAACTTCTTTCGAGTTTTCCATTGCACATATATTTAAGAAAAGAGATATTTTTCTTGGTTTGCCGTGAAAGACGATTTTTTGGCATTTATAGCCGATTTTACAATTCCTATCAATAATGAAAGACAAGAGTTGTGATTTTTTCTCTTTTGGGAAAATACAAACTATAATGAAAAGCAGAAAAGGAGGATCTAACTTCTCAGGAGATTGTGGGGGCTCGTTCAGATTGACGGTTGCAAGCCATATTGGACTTCGCCATCATCCATGCAGATGAGAACAGAGGATGCTCTTGATTCGCTTGGCTTGGCTATAACCTCAAGTTTTTAGAGGACAAAGACCAAAAGGAGGTCCTATGTCCTATAAAAAACTAAGTAGACGGGCTGAAAAGCCACGTCTAAGCCATTGGAGCTAGAAGGAGAAGGCAAGGACCTTGGGGGGGGTACCCCCCAAGGGTATTTTGTCACCTTGTAGCGGTGGTCGGTGTAGAACTTCCTCAGAGTTTTCTTTCTTTCTTTATCTTAGATTTCTGATGCCTGTTTCTGTCTGAGTTTCCGGATTTTCTGCAGTCTGTCGTGTTCTTCTTCTTCTTGGAGTGCTCTCCTATTTGTAGGCTTTTTGGTAGCCATTTAGGAGGGTTTATAGGCTTTTATTGTCATTAAGCCACATAATGAGAGGAGTACAGGATTTAATTTCTTTATTTTGTAACGCCTTTTTCTTGTCTTCTAATTGGCCGGAGGAGATTGAGGGCATTTAATCGCCTTTAATCGCCATGATGGGAGGAGTTTCATGGGTTAAATGCCATGAATCAATTGACTTGTAACTGCCGGATGCTTGCTTCTGATTGGGCCGTCCAAAGAAATGGATTAATGACTGTAATAAAGCTAGTCAATTAATTGCATTAAGTGGTCGCCGAGCAGTTGAAGAGTCGCGGGCCGTGCCTCTTCTTTTGGGATTCTTCTGGCAATAATCATCGATGGATCTTCATGTAGATCGACATCGGATGACCATGTAATCATAGGTATTGGTTGCCAACAGCGGGTCGGTGCCATCTGTCCTGTCGATTTCTCGATCGGTCGGGTAGAAAGCACACTTTTTTGGTTGACCGGGTGGCGATCAATATTGATTTCGATACTCTTGATGATTGACCCGTGTTTTGGACGGATGTCAAAGGATTTGGTGTCTCAAAAGTATGAATTTTGGAAAATCCAGAGGCTGGGCTGTTCGAATCGCGAAAAAACGGCGAAAACGGGGTTTCCGGGGCCTCCCGGCGACCCGGGCAAGGTCGCGGATGGGCCAGGGTCGCAGGGGCTGCGACCCTGGGGGGTTTTCCCCCTTTTTGTCCCGTTTTGTGTCGTTTTTGTGTTTTTCGATTCTTTTTTCCTTCTGTATTTTTCTTGACATTTTTGACCATTTATTGGCCTAATTTCCTGTAGGAAACCTGATGAGAATCCTTGCATTTTATTTTGCAAAGTTTCCAATTTCCTGAGAAAGCCGAAGACTTTGTCGCGCAGAGCTGCCGATTTTCCGTCAGTAGCTGAAACTGGGTCAAACGATGTCGGAATGACCTAAATTTGGTGTGAAGCCTCTGAGCAATAAATAAGACCAACCATAGGCTTTGTTTGAGTTTTGAAGCCGTTTGGGGTTTATCACAGTAGACTTGCTTTTTGTCGCGATGAAGATGTCGCGGTTGATGTGCGGTCAACCGATGTCCGATTGACTTGAAATTTGACAGGGAACCTATTGAAGTCATTTTAAGATGATCCATTGGCTCTGTCTTGGAAACCATGGTCCCGGAGAGCTTTGCCGCCGAGAGGCCTGATTTGGCTTCGAGCGTCAAACTATGGTCAAATGTTGTCGAAATGACCTGAAATTTGACGTGTAGCCCTTTATAAGCATTTTGAAGCCGTCCATGTGCTCTATCTGATGAGTAATGGCCTCGATGGTTCTCACCGCCGAGAGGCTTGATTTAGCTGTTCGAGGGTTGATGTAGGGTCAAACGTTGTCGGTTTGACTCGGAACTTGACGTGGAGCCTTTTGGAAGTATTTTGAGACCATCCATCGGCTCTGATCGAAGATTTGGTGTCTCCGATGCTTTTGCCGCCAGAGCTCCTTTTCGCTGCTGGAGAAGCGAAGTTAGGCCAAATGATTTTGAAATGGCCCGAAACTTCTTGTGTACTCCTCTTTTGGCTGTCTTGAAGGATCTTGCAGTTTTTTTTGATTCTGACAAGATTTGATTTTTGGAAGATAGCATTGCCTATTTATGGCAGGTTGCGACTTCATGTAGCTCTTTGGATCTTGAAGAGGCAAAGTGACATTTTTGGTGTCAACAAATGCCCCCTCGAGGTACAGCGACGAGTTGCTTAACTTTGTAGTCGATGTGCCTCGAAGAGATTTTTCGAATGAGAGCCTGTGACTTGACCAAGAGTCTTTGAGCAGTCTTTCTTTTTGGTATTTGTAGCCTTTTGAGCTTCAGGGGAATTTTATGGTAGTGAAAGGGATCACGTACCATCTCGAGGCAAAGTTTTGAAGATGACATCAGGGATGTGGATTTGGGTTTTGACCTTGTGACCTAACAGGTGTATGTGGCAGGTTAGGGGGTCGGGTTTGGTTTGACGTGTGACCCAACAAGCTGTATGTGGAATGTTGGGGGTCGATTTTGGTTTTGATCTGTGACCTAACAGGCTGTATGTGGCAAGTTAGGGGATCAGGTTTTGGTTTTTGGTTTTGGTCTTGTGACCTAACAAGCTGTATGTGGCAAGTTAGGGGACCAGGATTTGGTTTGATTTTTGTGGAATGTCAATTTCAATATTTTGGCTCAATTTGGTATATGAGGCTGGATGGTTTGATTTTGGAAGCTCATGGGGCTTGAATTCTTTTTGTATGGTCCAATCAACTCAAAAGAGGCATGGAACCATTTTTGTATGCTCTTGGTAAGAGGGATTTCTCTTTGACTAAAAGCCCAATTTTTTTTTTTAGTGCCTAGGTGGTCAAACCTGGCTCATATGGGCTAACCCATGGGACCTTAAGCTTTTGAAATGGCTTAGATCTCATATGGTGTCATTTTTGTAAAGAATATCTAAAAATATCTCCTTTGGATAGAGAATATCTAAGAATATCTTTACTTGGAGAGAATCTCTCATGTTCCCTTTATTTTGGGAGGAATATCTCAAGATATCTTTCTTTGGGAGAGAATATCTCAAATCTCTATCTTTTGGAGAAAATCTCTCATTGATTTCTTTTTGGGAGAGAATCCCTCAAGATATCTTTCTTTTGGAAAAGAATCTTTCTAATTTCTTTCTTTTGGTAAGGTTACTAATTAGTAACACTTACCTCTTTCTTCTTTCCTTCTTTGGTTTGCTCTCTTCTATAAAAGCAAGGAGGAGGTTGGATCTCTTGCTCTTATTGCTTTCTTTTGCAACAATCTCAAGAGGGCTTCAAGACCAAGAGTTCTTCTTCTTCAAGATCTTCAAGACTTTTTTTCTTCTTCTCCATCAATGGCTTCAAGTAAGTTCCCTTTTTCAAGAAAACTCCATTGTAGGAATAGGATGATAAAAAGTTTTTTCTTTTTTTTTTTTTTCTTTTCTTTTTTTTTTTTTCCACGTGTTTTCTTTTTTTTTACACGTGTTTCTTTTCTTTTCTCTTTTTTTTTTCATGTTTGTTTTTTTTTTTGTCTTGTGGCCTATGGGCCGTACGGCCACGTGGCCTGTGGGCCAGCCCCTTTTTTTTTTTTCTTTCTTTTTTTTTGTTTTTATTTGTTCTTTTCTTCTCCCCTTTTTTTAGAAAGTTTCTTCTTTTTTTTTCTTTTTTTTTCTCATCAGATAATGCATTTTTTGGCAAACCAAGATGTTCATGCATGCTATATTTTTTGTAAATTGAATTGTAGCATGATGTGATAGCATACCTCAAAGTTTTTCAATTTGGGAATTTGGAGCTCGCAGCGATGTTGAGCCCTTCCTGATTTTGCGGAGACTTTGAGGTTTCGAAAGTTTGGAGTTTCGGAGCTCGCAGCAATGTTGAGCCATCTTCAAGCTTCTATTTCTTTCAGAGTAGTTCCTTTTCTTCGGAATTGCCCCGGCATCATGTCAAAATTTCGCCAGATTTTTTAGCGAAATCATGTCATTTTGATGATTGATCTTTTTCTTTTCCATCCTTTTCAGGTGGTTCCTCCAGAACGAACAAGGGTAAAGAGCCTGCTACAAGCGTACCTCGTCGATCTGCTAGATCTTCATAATCCGGCCGTTCAGCAGGCTTGGGAAAGGTCCAGTATGTTGAGAGAAACCTGGAAGAGTGCGACTTCTCTCAATAAAGATGAGATGAGGCAGCGACTGATCGCTCTCAAGGGAGAGGAATTCTATAAGATCATGGTAAGCAGTCGTCCATGGGTGATGAGACGATCAGAGGGTTTTGCCCAAGCCTACCTTCTTCTTTGGTGATGCAGTCCCTGATGACATGACATACCAGAGGAGATGTTTTCAGTTTTCTTTCACAGCTGATGGTGAGAAGAAGACTGTTGCTACCCGTCGACGTTTGTCCCTCTCGATCATGAGCCTTGCCCCCACGTGCTCTAAGAGGGAAGATCCTCCAAGCTGGGTGAGAAGACAAATGTAATCAAGACCGGGTTTTTGTTGGCGGTTCTCCTGGATATGTGAGAAGTCGCCTGCTGACATGGACATGTTGATGCCGGCCAGCGGTTACCTGGGCTCTGATTATCCGTCAGTCGATTTGGGACCGGTGGGCCTTGGCATTTTCAGCGGTCACGGCAGTAATTGAAAGTCCTGGGATCCTAACCCTAGAGGGGGGGGGGTGAATAGGGTGAGCTACACTTAATGACTAATCATGACCAATTTTAATTTCTTTAAAACAAACTAGTCACATGTGATGATTAACATACATAATGCAGAAGCTAAACAAAACAATCACCACAAAAGCAATCACCACTACACAGATTTATAGTGGTTCGGCCTCAATGCCTACATCCACTACCGGCTTGTGACTCAACACCCCCCCGGATTTCCACTATTATGCTTTTCAAAAGGCTAAGCAATAACCTCTACAACTATGCTTTTCTAGGCTAAGCAATAACCGTACAATGTGCTTTTATAGGCTAAGCAATAACCTTACAATGTGCTTTTATAGGCTAAGCAATAACCTTTACACAATGCTTTTCTTAGGCTAAGCAATAACCTTTACAATCAAAAGATTTTCTTTCTCAAGGAAGTGTCTTCACAAACACTAGAAGAAATATTTTAAGCTCAATTACAATGCCTCTAAAATAGGCGGATGAAATTGATAATACAAACTCACACAACACACTAAGTAATGCAAGATGAATGCTCATGATGTGTGTGTGTGAAGACTTCAATCAAGTTTAAAATTAAGCTCAATCAATTTATGCTAAAAGCATTTAAAAGCTTAATGCACATAAAAAGATATGATTGAAGTAATATGCAAATCACATGTACCAAATACAAACTTGTTAATGATTTGAAAATCAAAAGCTCACAAGTTGTATGAAATTAATTATGTCTAAACATGTGATGCATACATATTGTTGTTTTCAAAAACAAACTATTTTAACTAAAGCTTTAAATGAATGAAAACAACAAAGATGATTCAAACAAGTTAATGAATCATGTTTATAAAACAAATCAAAGGTTTTGACAAAACATGATTGACAAAGTTTATAAAACAAACTTGGTTTGAATCAAGAAGTAGAATCCAATACAAATAGATCAAAGATTAAATAGATAAGGATTCAAAATATCATTATTATCATGCTAAAAATCATTTACCAAGATTTAAAACAAAGCATATAACAAATGATAAAGAGAGGTAAAGCTTACTTAGTGATTTAACTTCATTAATCCAAGCTTGAGGTTTACTAATGACCCCCTTTGATCTCTCTTAGTTCATCCCCTTTTCCTTATCTCCAAACACCTCCAAGAAGGCTTAAGAGTTCTAAAATCTTCAACCCTTTTCTCATGGGAATGAACTCATATTTATACTCAAAAAGTGAGTATCAGCGTGTCTTCGGTCGACCCCATACCATCCCCCCGGTCGACCGAATACAAACGGTCACAAATATGACCGTTGGAGAGCCAACGGCCCTCTGCCTGCCCGGTCGACCTGCAGTGTGCCAGGTCGACCTGGTACACTGCAGGTCGACCCGAGACCAGAATTCCCATTTTTTCTCATACGTTAAAGTGATTCTTGAGGGGATTCTTTTGGGCCATTAAATCAGGCATGGAAACATGATTTTAAATCATTCTAAGAGGTTTAAAAACATGAAATATAAAAAGCCTAAAATGATTAGAAAGTTTTAAAACCATAGGCTTGCTTGATTTATAAAACTCTTTTTCAAATTGAATGCATCCAAGATTAAAACCAAAACATGCATGAAACATATGATTTACAAGATTTAAAACAATGCATGTGTAAATCAAGATTTCAAGAATTTCTAAATCAATGTATGTGTGTGAATTCAAATGATGAATAAAATAAATGATGCATCCATCAAATTGCAATATACAAAAACCTAACAATCTCCCCCTTTGCAATTTGATGGCAAACCTTCAATATGTTGGCAAACCTTGCTCAACACTAAAACTTAACACACAGTCTTCAGCTCCTCCTTGGCTGGACAATTCTTGAAATCTCTTTGGATGCTTCTTCATTTAGCTTGGGCTCTAGCTTCATTCTTCATTCTTCTTGATGCTTGGAGCTTGATCATTCTTCAAGCTTTCATTTCATCTTCCTTTCTCTGGCCAAGCAACTTCTTTAGCTCCCAAGCTTTCTTCTCTTCATTTCTCCCCTTTGACCATGCACTCTCCTTTTGGCAAGATGTGCATTCTCTCCACCTTTAGCACTTTCTCCCCCTTAATTCTTTCTCCCCTTTTGCCATTAGGCTTAAGAACTTTCTCCCCCTTTGCCATTAAATTGCAAAGGTATCAATTGAAGAGGGGTACATACACACATGAAATAAGGAAAATATTTAGTAGCACCTGTTAACAAAGGAAATCGAAAATGAAGTACATAACAGGTCATCATGCATGGGTAATAAGCTATAAGGGTATCCAGAGCCAATATAAGGGTGAATTTGATCAAAACTAATACTTCCTATGAAGATTTACTCCCCCTCAATCCATACTCTTCTTTTGTCAAACTTTTGACAAGGATTTAACTAATAGGTACAAGAAGAAGATGGTTTAACCAATTGAGGGTTAACTTCAAGCGAAGGATTAGATTCAATTGATAATAATATTTGACTATAAAGCTCAATATGATCAAATTACCAAAGTAAAGGGCAAGGTCATTGGGATATACTAAACATAGCAACAATCAATATAACTATGAAAATCATATGCTATGAAGGTTTTGAATTCATTTCATACAATCATTGGATAACTATCATGCACAAGATGAGTGAAATGAAGTTCAATCATGAAGCCTACCTCAACCATTAACCAACCAAGATTATGAACACATAAACATGGTGGTCATGTGATCTACCTATAAGTGCAAGAGAGGTGGCAATCATGAAGATTATGATGCTCATGGAATGTGACATGGAAAAAAAAATATAACTATCAAGATCACCATGTTCACAAGGTCTATCACAAACTCAAGATATGATACCAATTGGATATAGATACTAATTGAAAATACCACTTGATTACCAATTGAATATGAAACATGATTAAGAGCAAGCATGTGACAAACACAAAATTCCAACAAGCATCATAAATTGATATTCATCACTTAGAATAATATAACTATGAGCATAGTGATGAACAAGAGAAATTGCATAAAAGATATAACTTAGTAGAACATGCAATTTTCAAAGTGTCAATCATATGAATTCAACATCTAAGACATCCATCAAACAATAGATATAACTAAGAAAACAAGGAATGGATTTCAAAGAGGTTCATATGATCAAGCACACTACTATGAAGTTGAAACATGGATAAAGAATGATATCAATAAGAAAAATACACATGAATAACATCATAACCATCCATTAAAAATAACTAGAAAGCATAAAGGATGGGTTTTTGAGTTCTAGTATGGTTTTTACAAATGTAAATAAGATCACAACCATACAAGAAACTAATAGACATTTGCATATAAAAAGAATGAAACTAAAATATGCAAATTGCCTATGACAACATTCATTTCCATTTAAGTTAAGATAACTAAATGCATGAGGAAATGAAAACAAGGAACATGCTTTGATGTTTATAACTAAAAATGTTTTAAAGCAATTCCATTCAAACAATCTTCAAATCATAAACAAAATCCAACAATGGACGAAATGAGTATGAAAATGAAGATAAAACTTTTTCAACTTGTATTTTAAAAGATATAACTTATTTGAAGCACATACAAGTTGGTTTTTCAAAGCAATAATTTTCCATATGAAAATATAACTTAGAAATCTATGGAAATACTAAATTGTTTCAAATCATTTGTTTTTCAAAACAAATCTTACTAAGACATGCAAACAAATGATTTTGCAACATCAATCGATTATGAAAGGTCTATCTATAAAGCTTTGAAATCATAATCAATTGAACATGTAGAAATGCAATACAAAAAAAGCAAATCAACATGTGAAAATATAATCAAATGATTTTGAAAACCATGATATATAACTAAAGAGTACATGAAAACAAAATCAATTGATCATAAGGGAACAATGCATTTTAAGAAATGTAACTTATGAAAGAACAAAATGGATATGCAATCATGACCAACAAAAAGATTTACCTATAAAGGATAGGTTGGTCAATGAGGTCCAAGGCCTTAAGGTTTGACTAAGTAAATAACTTTTGGAATCCACCTAAGGTCTTGGGAGGGTTGGTCTTTGAGGTCTATCTTAAAAGTCTTACCAACTATTGGAGATTTGACTTGATAAATTTTCAATTTAGACTTATCACCATGATGTTTAGATTTAACTAAATTTGGCTTAGGATGGTGATTAGTTTTTTGAGGTTGGTGACTTTTCTTCTTAGGGGATGAATTCTCTTTTCTTTTCTTCTTATTTCCTCCCTTAATTTTACTTTTGAATTTTAGATTTAACTTTGCAACTTTATTCAAAAGTTCTTTCATTTGAGTTATGGGAGGTAGGTTGAGAAGCTTTTTATTGATAGATTCTTTTAGAGTTGGTTTAACTTGTTTAAACTTTTTAGAATCTATCTTAGGAGACTCCTTTTTAATAGGTTTAACTTGTTTAGTCTTCTTGGAGTCTTCCTTGATTTTTAGTGTCTTATCCATCAAGAGTTTGATTTTACTTTCTTTGGTTCAAAGATGGGTTTAGACACATAGCTTCTTCTTTGTTTGCACTCAAACCTAAAATGTCCTTTAATGCCACAATAATTGCATTTAGTCATGGGCAAGGAGGAATGAGTACTAGAGAATGAGGACTCACCTTTCACAAAAGTGTTGGTGAATTTAGGGTCATGTAATATTCCTATCAAAACCAAGACCCGTCCTATCTCTTTGAGATTTACCCAATTTAAATAATTTTTCAAATTTTTCTTCACTATGGGTAAATTTGCACTCATACTTTTGTTTGTAGGTTTCAAGTTGACTGACTTGTTCTTTAAGGGTTGAATTTTCATTTTTAACTTTTGTACGTTCATTTTCAATTCCCTTAAATTTATTTATCTCTTCATGGGTAAGTTTTAATTCAAATTTAATTTCATTAATAACATTGGATCCAAGTTCTAGAGTGTTTATCTGAATGTGAGCATTAGATAAATTTTTCTTAGAGATATTCAACTTGGATTCTAGGTTGTTAATATTTTCATCTTGCCTTTTTAATTGATCTCTTAGTTTTGAATTTTCCTTATTAAGATTATCATAATCTATCTTTGATTCTCTTATGTCATCTTTAATATTAGATAGATTATGTAAAGTGATCATGAACTTAGATTCTACACAATTTATTAATTCATCTTTTTCTCTAAGTTCATTTTTATAAGAGACTAATTCTTGGTTTAGTCTTTTAGATTCTTCTTTTAATCTTCTATTCTTCTTAGAAAGCTCTAAGGATAATGTGCACAAATCCTCATAAGCTTCTTCAATGTCATTATCATTTTCATCATTTTCTTCCTTTTAATTCAAATTGAGATTCTTTAAATTCATTGTTTGAATCTCCAATAGTGGGAAGAAGGAGGGGTCTAGAAGAATCTACCAAAGAATCTAAAAAGTCTAAACAAGTGGAATCCATTCTTATGATTTTCATGGAGGCACAACACTAGGGTTTTAACTCTAGGTTTTTACACCTAATCAAGAGGTCCAAACACTTGATCTTAATATAGAGCACGAGGCTCTGATACCAATTGAAAGTCCTGGGATCCTAACCCTAGAGGGGGGTGAATAGGGTGAGCTACACTTAATGACTAATCATGACCAATTTTAATTTCTTTAAAACAAACTAGTCACATGTGATGATTAACATACATAATGCGGAAGCTAAACAAAACAATCAGCACAAAAGCAATCACGACTACACAAAGATTTATAGTGGTTCGGCCTCAATGCCTACATCCACTACCGGCTTGTGACTCAACACCCCACCGGATTTCCACTATTATGCTTTTCAAAAGGCTAAGCAATAACCTCTACAACTATGCTTTTCTAGGCTAAGCAATAACCGTACAATGTGCTTTTATAGGCTAAGCAATAACCTTACAATGTGCTTTTATAGGCTAAGCAATAACCTTTACACAATGCTTTTCTTAGGCTAAGCAATAACCTTTACAATCAAAAGATTTTCTTCTCAAGGAAGTGTCTTCACAAACACTAGAAGAGAAATATTTTAAGCTCAATTACAATGCCTCTAAAATAGGCGGATGTGAAATTGATAATACAACTCACACAACACACTAAGTAATGCAAAGATGAATGCTCATGATTGTGTGTGTGAAGACTTCAATCAAGTTTAAAATTAAGCTCAATCAATTTATGCTAAAAGCATTTAAAAGCTTAATGCACATAAAAAGATATGATTGAAGTAATATGCAAATCACATGTACCAAATACAAACTTGTTAATGATTTGAAAATCAAAAGCTCACAAGTTGTATGAAATTAATTATGTCTAAACATGTGATGCATACATATTGTTGTTTTCAAAAACAAACTATTTTAACTAAAGCTTTAAATGAATGAAAACAACAAAGATGATTCAAACAAGTTAATGAAACATGTTTATAAAACAAATCAAAGGTTTTGACAAAACATGATTGACAAAGTTTATAAAACAAACTTGGTTTGAATCAAGAAGTAGAATCCAATACAAATATCAAAGATTAAATAGATAAGGATTCAAAATCATTGTTATCATGCTAAAAATCATTTACCAAGATTTAAAACAAAGCATATAACAAATGATAAAGAGAGGTAAAGCTTACTTAGTGATTTAACTTCATTAATCCAAGCTTGAGCTTTACTAATGACCCCTTGATCTCTCTTAGTTCATCCCCTTTTCCTTGTCTCCAAACACCTCCAAGAAGGCTTAAGAGTTCTAAAATCTTCAACCCTTTTCTCATGGGAATGAACTCATATTTATACTCAAAAAGTGAGTATCACGTGTCTTCGGTCGACCCCATACCATCCCCGGTCGACCGAATACAAACGGTCACAAATATGACCGTTGGAGAGCCTGATGGACCGCGCCCGATGCTCGGGTTCCTACCGAGGTCGGCGGACGTGGGAGTCCGTCGGGTCCGACCCTTTCGTGACCGGGGGGCAGGGGCGTGCATCAACATTTCTTTTTTTGTGTGGGTGTGCCAGATTTTCTATTTTTACTTGAATTGCAAGTGGTGATCCGGAGATCAACCTTCCAAGTAAACAAGGAAATCAACTTCTTTCAAGTTTTCCATTGCACATATATTTAAGAAAAGAGACATTTTTCTTGGTTTGCCGTGAAAGGCGATTTTTTTTTGGCATTTATAGCCGATTTTGGCGTTTATAGCCGATTTTTGGCGTTTATAGCCGATTTACAATCCTTATCAATAATGAAAGACAAGAATTGTGATTTTTGTCTCTTTTGAAAAAATACAAACTACAATGAAAAGCAAGAATAAGGAGGATCTAACTTCTCAGGAGATTGTGGGGACCCGTTTAGATTGACGGTCGCAAGCCATATGTGGGCTTCGCCATCATCCATGCAGATGAGAACAGAGGATGCTATTGATTCGCTTGGCTTGGCTATAACCTCGAGTTTTAGAGACAAAGACCAAAAGGAGGTCCTTATGTCCAATAAAAAGCCGAGTAGACGGGCTGAAAAGCCATATCTAAGCCATTGGAGGCAGGAGGAGAAGGCAAGGACCTTGGGGGGGGGGGTACCCCCCAAGGGACTTTTGTCNAAGAGATATCCAGGGAGATCGATGTCTTCATGGATTTGAGATGTTGAGGCTTGGTCAGTATATTGACTTTTAAGCCTTTGTGTCAACTGTCGCAAGGGAGTGTCAGGATCATACCCTAACCCGTGTGAAGACTTTTCTACATAGCCGTAGAGTCTCCAATCTTCCAGCTGGCTTTTGGTCAAGACGGGCCCCAATGGCGTGAGAATACCCGTCCTTCTCCCAAACCGACTGGGTTTTGAGCGTCATAGCCCATTTTCTTCATAATAGATTGTGCCACAGAACTATAAGGATAGTTGAGGCGTACCTTTATTTTGGAAAGGTTCAAATATGGAGTTTGATGAAGAAGCATCCGATCTATGGAAGAAGATCGGCTTTTCCTTTGCTGAAGTGTGTGTGGAACAACGAAGGAAGCTGACGTAGGATCTTCTATGTCAGAAGTTGTCTCCATTGGAGTAAGAGCAGGCTGAACTTGCTGAGTGTCAGCTTGGCTTGACGATGTGTCGTCTTCTGGCTCTGAATCCGAGTCCGTGTCTTGCATGATAGACACGAAAGAGACAACAAATTTGCCCCCAGGCTTTTGTTTTGCCTTCTTCACTTTAGTTGTGATGACCAAAGGCTTTGAAGATTTGAGGGAGATGATGAAGGGAGTTTGCATGCTCTCTTCAGATTTACCGGATGGTTTGTTTTCTTCCGGTGATTGTTGAGGAGCTTTGCCTTTATCTTTCTGGAGATTTTCGGCAAAGGATGCTGTATGCTTCTCTCTCTTCTTTTTCACCTTCATACATCTGTGAGTCTGCGAAGTGGACTTCTTTACCTTTGAAGGGTTTTCTGTGCAAAGACTCGATGTATCATGCCGTCGTCGCCAACAAACTTGATGCATTGATGTAGAGTTGAAGGGACAACACCATTCTCATGGATCCAAGGGCGTCCGAGAAGGATGTTGTAGCATGAAGGGGTCTTTATTGCATACACTGTGACCTCAGAGATAAGATCACCGATCTGCAACTTGAACCTGATTTTACCGATAGGCCTTTGAGTACTCCCATCGTATCCAAAGATAGATACAGATGTGTGGCTCAGTTTGCTGGGTGGGATGCCCAACTCTTCAAGAGCCGATGTGGAGATGAGGTTGAGTGCAGAACCTGGGTCGATCTGAACTCTATGCATAGGCATTTCCTTTTGATATACCCTGTGAAGTACAGGGGTCGGTTATGCCTGGTTTCGCCAAGTAGGAGGTCATCCTTTGTGAAGGCGATGGTTGCACTGGCTGCTTTTTTAACGAGAGGCATTCAATGCATGATCCCTCAGTTTTTTCTTTCTCCCTTTGAGGAGGCTTCTGAGTTTTTGACCCGGTAATCCATTTCAATTTGGAGGACTTGCGGGGCATGTTTGTCGACATCCTCATTCAGCTTTTGTAATTCCGAAATGAGATTATCACGAGTGTGCGGAGACATTCGCAACAAATCTAGGATGTGCAGACGTGCAGGTATGTGCTTGAAGTGTTCAATCAAGTCATACTTGAAAGCCTCCTTAGGGCCTGCATGTTCATCATTGTTGCCACTAGGGGTGCTTACAACATCTTTTCCCGAAGGATTTACATATGTAAAGGAAGATTGGTTGTAATTTTTGTGGTAGTCCCGGCCAGAGCGGGTGCCTCTACCAACTTCGAGAGCTTCTTGAGAAGGGTCTTCGTTTGGAAGATTGTCTTCAGGATCAAGAGGCTGTCGTTTTTCATTTGCTGAGGATGTATCAGCAGCAGAGTTACCATCCTCAGTGATTGTGTTGCATGGAGCATTTTCCGGGAACAAGTCCTGAACAGCATCCAGCAATCTTTCTTCTTCGTTGACTAATTCATCGTCCCAAGCATCAATGGCTGGGAATTCTTCAGTCAGGAAGGGTGTGAACTTTGAAGTCACAGTCTCAGGAGAAGAAACCTGAGAGGGTGTCATCTCAGTGAAAGTCACGTGAGACGAGGTGGCTCCAGAAGATATATTGCTAGGCGTCGCCGGAGTGTAAGTGCTCTCATCAGACGATGCTTCGGAAGAGCTATAATCCCGAATTATCACATTACAGGAAGCTCTGACGGGAGACGTTGCCTGATCGGAGTCAGACTCATCCTCGGATGTGAGAGGATCGTCTATCCAGCAATTTTCTCCATTTTCAGGAGTTAAGGGAGGATGTACCTGGTGGTCTTCAGGGACTTCAGGCTCTGGATTGCGAGGAGGCTCGTTGACGTGTTCTTGCTCTTGTTCTAGAGCGAGTCGCTGCAAGATCCTTGCATTCTTCAAGATCATGTATGGGAGCCGGATCTTCTTCTTCATCATCTCTTTGTGGCTCAACATTGTTGATTTCCACTGGAGTAATGAGAAGGTGCTGGGTCAGCAGCATTTCTTGTACAGCTTCTTGGTCTTCTTCATCATCAGACCAGGATCCTTGTGGCTGTAGGGGGTTATACCAGATTACTGGCATAAGATGAGACTCAGGGAACCCATTCTTCATCGGAGAGATATTCTCCTGTTTCACGGGACTCCTCCCACTCATCTGTGTAGTTGGATTCGAATCCATCATCGGTGTCGCTGGATTCAGTATCCATCAATGGAGAATCCAACTACTGAATTGCAAGAGTATGATGCCTCCTGCATGGCTTCTTTAATTGAGGTGGCATGAAATCACTGAGAGTGATTTCCTTACCCCCTTTGAAGTCTCTAGAAGGGATGATTTTGTTACCTCCAGTGAAGCGGTAGAGGAAGCCTTTGCCTTTTCTTTGACCTCTAGTTTTTGCTGGGTCTTCTCTTGCCGTTTGAGCTTGAGGAGATGTTTCCTAGCCTGCCTTCGCTGTTGAGCTGTAGGCTTTGTTTTCACGACCTCCCAATTTTCATCTTCCAGGAGATCGGGATGTACCCATATCGGTTGTCCGTCTGGTGTCGGGTAAGGAACCAGTTCCTCGGACGCTTCGATTGAGTTTATCACCTTGAAGGAAGTAGTGATCTTCTTCTTCGGTGATCTTGATGTTTGTCCACATGTCACCATGTTGACGGAGGCAGACCCATAGTTTTTGTCAAAGGTGATGACTCCGTTTTTCCACATCTCATTTATTTTCTCTCTCACAACGAAGCATTGATTGAGAGGATGCGAGATCATCTGGTGGTATGGACAGTACCGAGGATCGTTGGTTTTGCCAACATCACCTGGTCTTTTGGTTCAGGCAAGGTGAGCTTGCCGTTTGCCACAAGAGCCCCGAAGATTTCATCAACATCTTCATCAAACGGGTATTTTTTCTCTACTCGTTCTTTGAAGGCATCAGAGAGTTCAGGTTTCTTACCAACAGCTTTGTTTTCAGCTTTCTTTGGTGGCTGAGGAGCTGACTTGGTCTGCACATTGAGGACCTCTTTCTTCTTTGGTTTTGAGGTCGTAATGGCGGTTGGCTCTTTTCTTGATGATTTCTGACTGTTGAGGTCTTTAATCACCGTTTCAGCTTCCATGGAAGCTTCTAGGAGTTCTCCCAGGTTTTTTGATTTGTTGCCGATGATCATGGAGCGGATTCTGGCTCTCATGTTGTTTCGGCAGATGTCGACTAGCGACGCTTGTGGCAATACATCAGAGCATTTGTATGCCATTGCTTTCCACTTGTGAATGAAGTCATATGTTGACTCATTCTCCCCCTGTTTTAGGCTGCACAGCTGAGCCATAGTAGCGGGATGATCTTCACCTTTGAAGTGAGTCAGGAAGCGTGTCTCTAGCATGGCCCAGTTTTGGATTGAGTCCTCCGGCAGAGTGGAGTACCAATCGAAGGCCGTACCTTTTAGGGTACTTGCAAAGAGGCGGATCTTGAGTGCATCTTGATCCGCGATAGCTCCCGTCAGGATCTTGAAGTGGATGACGTGCTGTCTGGCTGATCCTTTCCCCGTATATGTTTGGAGAGTAGGATGCTTGAATTTGGTGGGGAACGGGACCGAGTCCATCCATAAGGGATATGGTGGCTTGATCCCATGCTCTTTGAGTATATCCTCTTCTTTTGCTTTGGCGAGGATACCGTCTACGTCCTTTTTGGTAAGGGCGCGTGACTCATTTTCTTCTCTATTTACCTCGTCGTCTTGATGATTCGGAGGAGGTTCATTGTTCGCCTGATTTTGGAAGGCGAGGAGAAGGTTTTCCATCAGAGTTTCAATCCTCTGCTGGCCCTGTTCCAACTGCTGGATGCGGGTGATCGCATCTTCTGGAGGTGGATTGCGGGGTGGTGGCTCAGAATTTGTAGCCAAGACATTCATCCTTCGTGATTCGAACGAAGAAACTGTCCTGGTGACTGAGCTAGGGCTCATTCTTTTTGAAGAGGAGCTTGAGGAAGGATCACTCTGCTGTCCTTTGCTTGAAGGAGCAGGGGATTCTTCTGAATGTCTTCTTGTCCTGGAGACGCTGCGGGTCATCGGACGTCGGACATGGATTTTTGTTGCTGATTTTTGGCGTCTTCTGGTTTTTCCAACCATATGGACGGCAGCAACTTGGTTGGGTCTTTCTTTTTCGACCCATTTAGGAGAGACTTGAAGTGTAGGAGGCTGGGGTCCTTTGCTTCTCTAGTCTCTTTTGCCGGTATGACGCGCGGCGGCGTATACGACGAGCAATTTGAGCTTCGGTCAGCTCTGACTGGGCTTTGACGATGAAGGATGTGCTCCCTCGGGTGCAGCAGCCGAGCCTGTCTTCTTTGTAGCTGGGCAAGGACAGGATGCGAACCCTATCCTTCGCCAGTTGCAGCGAAGCTTTGAATTTTTGAAGTTCGGCCCCTGTAGAGATGAAGGGTCGAACTGCAGGTTTGTAGGCCTTAGCAGGTGCTTGTGGAGGCCTTGTGATGCATGACTTGATTTTGGGCTTGTAGGAACAAGCCGGCTCATGCTGGGATGACTTGGAAGTCGAGTCGGAGATGGGTCTCTCCTCTTTCATGTAGGCAAGAGGATAGAACTGGTTCTCCTTGAGTGGGGCCAGGAATGCTGGCTTAGTGGATGTCTGGGACCTTCTCTGTTTTGGTGAAGGTCTTGGGGACCAAGTCTTGGGGTAGACCTGGTTGTTTGCAGGTTGAGGCTTCGTGGGGCTGCCACGGGCTTCAGGCCTTCTGGTGCTCGCCTTTGGTGTCACGGTAGTGACACGTTGAGAGGCGAGTTTCTGCTTCTTGGAGGGAGCAGTTTGTTCCTCAGGAAGTGGGAATGGTCCCAGCGTCCCAAAGACGATAGTCCGGGGAGTCGAGGTCGACCCGGAGTTCAGAGAGTTGCCGAGGGAGTTGACAGTTCGGCAGCTGATGGGGCGCTTGTAGGTGCGCGTGGTTTGCTTCTGTTGAAGCATGAGTTGGTGCTTGTTTTCATCGAAAGTAATGGTTAGTGAAGCTGCCATTGTTAGCTTTTCGAAAATTTCTAAAACAAGACCACATCCATTAGTAATCACAAGAATATAATGATCATAAATGGGAAGTTCTATGGTTTCGTCTTTTCAAATTGCCCGAGGTAGATGACCCAGGCAATATGAGGAAGGCAAAATGCCATAGAAGGTACAATTGTTCTGATCGCAGGTATGGTAAGCCCGGAATGGGCATCCCAGTGACTGCTAGAAGCAATTGTGAACTTAAATTCGACTTATCGAGAAGCAGAGCTTGCTCGAGGTAAGAAGAATATAAAGTTGGAGTTACAGATGTGCCGGTCGCAATACAGTAGACCCTGAAAGGGCGTACTAGTACCGCTAGACACAAATGTTTTGAGACCGCATCCATGAGATGAGATTCTCTGTTTTGAAAGGTCAAGATTGGATTCATCAAAGAGAGCAGATGGTATTCCGATCTGAACACGGGCTCAGCGATTTCCGCGAGCGCCAGTGCTCAGAAAGAAATGAACCATAATTTCTCGGATCTGAATCTAAAGATGACGAGTTTTTTTTTTTTTTTGAAAAGTCAATATCGGGTTTATCAAAGAGAGCAAAAGGCACTCCAATATGAACACGGGCTCAGCGATTTCCGCGAGCACCAGTGCTCAGAAAGAAGAAGACCAAGATTTCTCTAATCTAAACCCAAAATGACGAAAGTTTTTTTTTTTTGAAGATTTTGAAGATTATTATTTTTTTTTAAAAAAAATCTTTTTTTTTATTTTTTTTATTTTTTATTATTATTTTTTTTTAAGATTTTTTTTTTGAAAAAATTTTTTATTTTTTATTTTTTTATTTTAAAATTTTTATTTTTTAAAATTTTTTTTTTTATTTATTTAAAAGACGAGAGAGTACACATAGGCCTCCTAACTCGGTCTTATGAAATCTTGATTGATAGAATTGCCCCCAGGTAAGGGTAGGATTACTTAATGAACCCGTTTGGAGGACCCTTGCCTAGAACAGTCAAGCTGTCTCCACACTCTGGACAAGGCTTTTCTTTGAATCAACCATGATCAAAGAACACAGTTGGTTTAACCTTAGTGGTCTATGTCTTTTTTTTTATATATATTTTTTTTTATGAACTCATCGAAGAGAAACAATGGCCCAAAACCTTAGTCGAACAGGCTCAACATTTCTGCAAGCGCGATGAACGATAGGAACGGATCAAGGTTTCTCAATTTTGAATCCAAATTGAGAAATCTAAAAAAAAAAATTTTATACTTTTTTATATATATATATTTTAGATTTTTAATGAACTCATCGAAGAGAAACAATGGCCCAACCCCCGATCCGAACACGGTCTCAACGATTTCCGTGAGCGCCAGTGCCCAGAAGGGAGAGGATCAAAGTTTCTCAATTTTGAATCCAAAAATGAAAAATCTGATTTTTTTTTGTTTTTTGTTTAAATTTTTTTTTTTTGAAAAGAGAAAGAGTGGAAATAAATTCAAAGAATTAGAAATTTCCAAACAATAAATCTCATCTCATTTTTTTAGATGCGGAATTCAACATAGGCCACCAATTATAAAGTAGCCAAGGAATCGAGAAAAGAAATATAAGCATAGAGCAAAATATATGATATGCAAATATTTCATTTCTAGCATCGTGTTCTCAAATAATCGGGTCCCACCGGGTGGAGCCAGCTTGATGGACCGCGCCCCGATGCTCAGGTTCCTACCGAGGTCGGCGGACGTGGGAGTCCGTCGGGTCTGACCCTTTCGTAACCGGGGGGCAGGGGCGTGCATCAACATTTCTTTTTTTGTGTGGGTGTGCCAGATTTTCTATTTTTACTTGGAATTGCAAGTGGTGATCCGGAGATCAACCTTCACAAGTAAAAAGGAAATCAACTTCTTTCAAGTTTTCCATTGCACATATATTTAAGAAAAGAGACATTTTTCTTGGTTTGCCGTGAAAGGCGATTTTTTTTGTCATTTATAGCCGATTTTGGCGTTTATAGCCGATTTTTGGCGTTTATAGCCGATTTACAATCCTTATCAATAATGAAAGACAAGAATTGTGATTTTTGTCTCTTTTGAAAAAATACAAACAACAATGAAAAGCAAGAAAAGGAGGATCTAACTTCTCAGGAGATTGTGGGGGACCCGTTTAGATTGACGGTCGCAAGCCATATGTGGGCTTCGCCATCATCCATGCAGATGAGAACAGAGGATGCTATTGATTCGCTTGGCTTGGCTATAACCTCGAGTTTTTAGAGGACAAAGACCAAAAGGAGGTCCTATGTCAATAAAAAGCCGAGTAGACGGGCTGAAAAGCCATATCTAAGCCATTGGAGGCAGGAGGAGAAGGCAAGGACCTTGGGGGGGGGGTACCCCCCAAGGGACTTTTGTCACCTTGTTGCGGTGGCCGGTGTAGAACTTCCGCAGAGTTCTCTCTTTTTCCTTTCTCTGGATTTCTGTGCTTCTGTCTGTCTGTGTGTTTGTGCTTTTTTCTGATGCTCTCTGACTATCCTTTCTTCTTGGAGAGCTCTCCTATTTATAGGCTTTTAGGTAGCCTTTTAGGTGGGTTTATGGGCTTTTATTGTCATTAAGCCGCATAATGGGAGGAGTTACAAAATTGAATTGTTTATTTTGTAACTCCTTTTTCTTGGCTTCTGATTGGCCGGAGGAGATTGAGGGCATTTAATCGCCTTTAATTGCCATGATGGGAGGAGTTTCATGGGTTAAATGCCATGAATCTCTTGACTTGTAACTCCCGAATGCTTGCTTCTGATTGGGCCGTCCAAAGAAATGGATTAATGACCGTAATAAAGCTAGTCAATTAATCGCATTAAGTGGTCGCCGAGCAGCTGAAGAGTCGCGGGCCGTGCCACGTCTTTTGGGATTCTTCTGTCGATGATCATCGATGGATCTTCATGTAGATCGACATCAGATGACCATGTAATTTCAGGTGTTTGTTGCCAACAGCGGGTCGGTGCCATCTGTCCTGTCGATTTCTCGATCGGTCGGGTAGAAAGCACACTTTTTTTGGTTGACCGGGTGGCGATCAATATTGTTTTCGATACTCTTGATGATTGACCCGTGTTTTGGACGGATGTCAGAGGACTTGGTGTCTCAAAAGCATGAATTTTGGAAAGTACCAGAGGCTGGGCTCTTCGAATCGCGAAAAAAACGGCGAAAACTGGGGTTTCCGGGGCTTTCCCGGCGACCCCGGGTTCCAAGGTCGCCGGCGACCCTGGGGGGTTTTCCCCCTTTTGTGTCCCGTTTTGTGTCCGTTTTTGCTGTTTTTCGATTCTTTTTTCTCCTGTACTTTTCCTTGACATTCTGACCATTTATTGGCCTAATTTCTTTGTAGGAAACCTGATGAGAATCCTTGCATTTTATTTTGCAAAGTTTCCAATTTCCTGAGAAAGCCAAAGACTTTGTTGCGCAGAGCTGCCGATTTTCCGTCAGAAGCTGAAACTGGGTCAAACGATGTCGGAATGACCTGAAATTTGGTGTGAAGCCTGCTGAGCAATAAATAAGACCAACCATAGGCTTTTGTTTGAGTTTTGAAGCCGTTTTGGGGTCCTATCACCAGTAGACTTGCTTTTTGTCGCGATGAAGATGTCGCGGTTTGATGTGCGGTCAACCGATGTCCGATTGACTTGAAATTTGACAGGGAACCTATTGGAGTCATTTTAAGATGATCCATAGGCTCTGTCTTGGAAACCATGGTCCCGGAGAGCTTTGCCGCCGAGAAGCCTGATTTGGCTTCCGAGCGTCAAACTATGGTCAAATGTTGTGGAAATGACCTGAAATTTGACGTGTAGCCCTTTATAAGCATTTTGAAGCCGTCCATGTGCTCTATCTGATGAGTAATGGCCTCGGTGTTCTCGCCGCCGAGAGGCTTGATTTAGCTGTTCGAGGGTTGATGTAGGGTCAAACGTTGTCGGTTTGACTCGGAACTTGACGTGGAGCCTTTTGGAAGTATTTTGAGACTATCCATCGGCCCTGATCAAAGATTTGGTGTCTCCGATGCTTTTGCCGCCGAGAGCTCCTTTTCGGCTGTCTGAGAAGTGAAGTTAGGCCAAATGATTTTGAAATGGCCCGAAACTTCTTGTGTACTCCTCTTTTGGCTGTCTTGAAGAATCTTGCAGTTTTTGTTTGATTCTGACAAGATTTGATTTTTGGAAGCAGCATTGCCTATTTATGGCAGGTTGCGACTTCATGTAGCTCTTTGGATCTTGAAGAGGCAAAGTGACATTTTTGGTGTCAACAAGGAGTTGTCCGATGGAACAGACGTGTGGTCTTCTGACCCAGAAGAACCCTCATCTCCAAAAGAAGTAGCCTACTTCGACCCGGTTTTAACATGCGATTGGGATCATCTCATAGCAAGCCTTGGGAAAATTACCGATCAAGAAGACCCGTGGAAAGGAACAAAACCTTGGTCTGGAAATGCCTTTGAAAACCCAGAAGGTTTCGTTGAGCTGGAAGCCTTCGAAAATATTATGGTGGAACCACCTTCGAACCTTCCAACAGAAGATCCTGTTCAAAAGATAGACTTGGGAACACCAGATAACCCACGTCCTGTATTCATAAGCAAGAATATAAAGGATGATGAGTTACCCGAGTTTATCGCCTTTCTTCGTGAGTTCGTTGATTGCTTTGCATAGTCTTACGCTGAAATGCCAGGCTTAGACCCCAAAATAGCGGTTCACAAACTCAATCTTCAAGAAGACACCAAGCCTGTCAAGCAAGGCCAAAGAAGATTCCGTCCAGATGTGATGGATAAAATTGAACAAGAAGTTCAAAAACTCAAAAGCGTCGGCTTCATCCGTGAGGAACAACATCCTGAATGGTTGGCCAACATTGTCCCCGTGACAAAGAAGAACGGGCAGATCAGGGTCTGTATTGACTATAGAGACCTGAATGGCGCATGCCCTAAAGATGAATTTCCGCTCCCCATACCAGAGGTAATGATCGATAATACCTGTGGATTCGAGCGAATGACATTCATGGATGGTTTCTCTAACTACAATCAGATAAAGATGCATCCTGAAGATGAAAAACATACATCTTTTCGGACCCCATTTGGCGTGTATTGCTACACTATCATGCCATTTGGTCTGAAAAATGCTGGTGCCACATATCAGAGGGCTATGATGAAAATATTCCAAGATATGCAGCACAAGACGGTTGAATGTTACGTTGATGACCTCGCCGTCAAAAGCAAAAGAAAAGAAGATCATCTCGAAAACCTTCGAGAAGTCTTCCTCTGGCTTCGCAAACACAAACTACGAATGAATCCTTTGAAATGCTTCTTCGGCGTCTCGTCGGGTAAGTTCCTCGGATTCTTAGTTCGGAAAGCTGGAATAGAGCTTGACCCCATAAAAGTCAAAGCCATTCTAGAAATGCCCTCTCCAAGAACCTTGAGAGAACTCAAAGGGCTTCAAGGGAGATTAGCCTACATCAAACGGTTCATCTCCAATCTTTCGGGGAAATGCCGCCCATTCTCCCGATTGATGAAAAAAGGTGTAAACTTTGTCTGGGATGCTGACTGTGAAGCTGCTTTCCAAGACATCAAGTCATACCTGACAAAACCTCCAGTGTTAGCTGCTCCTACCACTGGAAAACCATTCATCTTGTACACAAGAGCCCTTGATCACTCTTTGGGAGCTCTGCTTGCACAAGAAAACGATCAAAGAAAAGAAGCTGCTCTATATTACCTCAGCCGCATGCTAGTAGGTGCAGAGCATCGCTACTCTCCAGTCGAAAAAGAATGTCTTGCAGTGATGTTCGCCGTACAAAAGCTGAGTCACTACTTGCTTTCCAACACAGTTTACCTGGTCTCGAGGGTCAACCTCTTGAAGGTCCTTGTCACAAAGGCAGGTTCTCTCAATGCTCGACTGGCAAAATGGTCCATCTTTCTGTCACAATTTGATATTAGGTATGTACACAAAAAGCAATCAAAGGGCAAGCTCTAGCGGACTTCCTCGCAGAGCATCCATTGCCTAAAGATACTCCGCTCAGAGATGATCTCCCAGATGAACCAGTCTACAATGTGGAGACTTTCTCACAAAGTGCCTCCTGGGACATGTACTTTGATGGTGCAACCGGGACGAATGAAAAAAGACAGCTGATCTCAGGAGTTGGCATCCTCTTTGTTAGCCTCGACAAATACATGATTCCACATGCTTTCTCGCTACTGGAACCATGTACAAACAATGCAGCTGAATATCAAGCTCTGATCTTAGGATTGGAACTCGCCATCGAATCCGGTGTCACCATGCTGGAAGTCTTTGGAGACTCTCAACTGATCGTCAACCAGATGAATCAGAAATTTGAAGTCAGGAAGCCAGATTTGTTGCCTTACTACAACAAGGCACAATCACTTCTGCAAAAGTTTGACATCTGTCACATCACCCACATTCGTAGAGGTGAAAACATACGTGCAGATGCCCTAGCCGGACTTGCCGCATCCATGGCAATCCAGGAAGGGGAAAACATGCAAATCACAGTGTGCGAAAGAAGAATCCTTCCTCCTCTTAACACACACCAAGCAGTGGCTGAATGCCACCAAGTGGTCGGAAGTCGGATTTCAATCCTTCAAACTTCAATCGGCGACTGGAGGGATCCATTCATTGATTACATTATGTTCGAAATCCTACCTGAAGATCCAAAAGAACGGGTAAGCACCCAAAGGCGAACCCCAAGCTTTCATTTGGATATTCCTTCAAAAATCCTTTACAGGAAATCCTTCAACGGAGTACTTCTACGCTGCTTGTCACAACAAGAGGCTGAAGAAACACTCAAAGAAGTTCATGCTGGTCTTTGCGGAGCTCATCAGGCTGGACCTAAGCTCTATGATCAGATAAAAAGGTTAGGATATTACTGGCCTACCATGGTGCTGACGCAATGCAATTTGCTAAGCGTTGCCAACAATGCCAAGTTCATGGAGATTACATTCACATGCCTCCAGAATGGATGCATCCTACAGCAATCTCATGGCCTTTCGAAGCCTGGGGTATGGACATCATAGGTCCTATTTCTCCCCCTTCGAGCAAAGGTCATTGCTTCATCTTCGCCGCTACGGATTATTTCTCCAAGTGGTCAGAAGCATTTGCGTTTAACGAAATGAAGACCTCATCAGTCCTTCAGTTCCTGCGCACCAACATCATTTGTCGTTTCGGCATACCTAAAAGATTCGTCCATGATAACGGACCACAGTTCCGGGATCATCGATTCTACAGGTTCTGCGACAAATACAAAATCCAAAGCTGTCCTTCGACTCCATACAATCCGGCAGCAAACGGGTTAGCGTAAGCTTTCAACAAGACACTCTGCAAAATCCTCAAAAAAATGGTCTCTAGTCACAAAAGAGACTGGAGCGACAAAATGTCTGAAGCTTTGTGGGCCTATTGAACCACCGTTCGAGGACCAACCCATAGCACACCATTCTCCTTGGTCTATGGATGCGAAGCTGTCGTACCCTTGGAAGTACAAATTCCTTCCTTGAGGGTATCCTTGCAAAATGACATGACTCAAGAAAGCAATGTCAAATTGCGACTCCATGAGCTGGACAATCTCGATGAGAGACGACTCGAAGCTCAACAAAGCATTGAACTTTACCAAGCACACATGGCAGGATCTTTCGATAAAAAGGTCAGGCAACGCGCCTACAAAAAGAGTAACTTGGTTCTTGCGGTAAAAAGACCAATGGTCTTCGCTCACAAGTCCAAAGGCAAATTTGAGCCAAAATGGGAGGGACCCTACGTCATCGACAAGGTTTTCTCTAATGGCGCATACGCACTCCTAAACATGGAAGGTGACAGATGTATGCTGCCCATCAACGACAAGTTCCTAAAGCGGTACTACCCTTGAAGACTTACCCAACTGGGTAAGAGCAATGCCTGTATGGCCAAAACCGGTTTCCAGGTACACGTTCGCTAAACCCACCCTTTTTTTAGAATTTTCATATCAAATGTTGAAATTTCTAGAAATTTAAAACAATGCTTACTTTCATCGTTTCATTGTTCAAAAAAAAAAATATCCAAGTTTAGGAACCTTTCCCTAACTTGACCAAAATTTCCAACCCTTGAACCCAAAATTCATGGTTTGAAACAAAATCCGGATTCAGGGATTTCCACCCTAGTCCACGCTGCCTTTTACCGCCAAAATGGTTTTAGGTCAAAACTTATGACCCTCGTGTCTTTAAACAAAAAAAAATGGTTTTTCAAAAAACCGCGAGGAAGCGACGCTTAGTCGATACTCGCACAAATCAGAAGCATATGAACCATGTTCGACACTTCCAAAATCGCAGGGAAGCGACATTTCGTCAATACTTGCAAAATCCAAAACCATGGAGACGCAACATTTCAGTTGATATCCATAACCAAAAGGTTCGAGAAAACCACAAATTTCAAAAATCATAAGGAAACTACATCAAGTCAGTACCCGCAAAACCAAAATTTTTGAAAAGCAAGGATGCGACATTCCATCGATACTTGCACCCAAATCCGCGAGGATGCGACATTTCATCGATACTCACAACCGAATAAGCAAGGATGCGACATTCCATCGATACTTGCAAGAACATTTAGCAGGGAGGCGACCTTTAGTCGATACTTGCATTTTTGAAAACCAAACCGGCTATAAATGCCATCAAAACAGGCTATAAATGCCACAAACCGGCTATCAATGCCACCAAAACAAAACCGGCTATCAATGCCACAAACAAAAACTTGGATTTAAAAAAAAAAACCGGCTATCAATGCCACCAAAACAAAACAGGCTATCAATGCCACCAAAAACGGGCTATAGATGCCACAAAACAAACCGGCTATCAATGCCACCAAAACAAAACAGGCTATCAATGCCACCAAAAACGGGCTATAGATGCCACAAAACAAACCGGCTATCAATGCCACCAAAACTGGCTATAGATGCCACAAAAAAAAAACTCGGCTATCAATGCCACAAGAAAAGCTGGCTCTCATGCCAAAATTGGCTTACATGCCACAAACAAAAACCTGGCTTCCATGCCAAAACAATCATTTGACAAAAGATTTTCACAAAATGACAACCTTTTGATCAAATCCCATTTAGCAATTACTTTTATCACAAAAAGATTCAAATGAGCGTAGGGATAACAAAAAAAAAAAAAGAAGAGCATCCCATTTAGCAATTACTTTTATCACAAAAAGATTCAAGTGAGCGTAGGGATAACAAAAAAAAGATTACCAAAAAAAAATATACATGTGGTACCAAAAAAAAAAGAGAAAGTGTTCACAAGCACTACAAAAAAAAAATAAGTGCCAAAAAAATACAAGTGGTACCAAAAAAGAAGAAAAAAAAGGAAGTCGTACCAATTGGAGATTCTGGATTCACTCCAGAGTCCCTCGGTTCTTCTTCAGGTGCCTCGACAGGATCCGTCACCACCTCATCGACTGGAACCTCAGGCATCACCAAGTCTTCCTCTGCTAAAAAAAAAAAGAAAAGCAGAAACAAGAAGCAAATCAGAACATGGAAAAATCCCATGAAAACAAATGAAAAGAGAAAAAGGAAGAATCATACCTTCACCGACGGTCTCTTCTTCTCGGCTTCTCTTCTCTGGAGGCTCGTCAGCATCCACTGGCACATCCTCATTGATAGTAAGAGGAACTTCCAAGTCAGGAGAGTCGTCATGCTGCCCCTTGCTGCGATGATGACTCCTCCTCCTGTTACTCCGGCGGGCTCGCTTCTTAGAGGAACCTACCCCGCTGTCAGAGTCAGGTTTCCCACTTGACTCCTCACTGGATGGTCTACTCTTGCCAGTAGACTCCACGGAAGCTTGCCTCTGTGCCGCTTGCATCCAAGCGCCAAGTTCGGCTTCCTTCTGTTCTAGCTGCTCTAAAGCCTCATCAGGTATTTCTCGAACAGCTTCAGAACCAATGACACCCTGGTCACCGAGAAAGCCTATCTTGAGCTTCTCTCCAGAAAGGAAGGCCCAAACTTCCTCTCGCCGGACGCCATCCGACTTTCCAAGGCCCTTTCCAGATGCCAGCTTCACATCAAGCTCCTTCTTGGAAAGCCCCCGATATGCCGAAAAGCTCTCCGCGAACCACTTCGCAAAGCCGGCAGTTCGGGAAGTCAGCAACACAGGATAAGAAATCATGGCTGTAGTATCTTCAGCACTATAGAAAGACTATGCATTTCTCCCGTCCTGTAAGCCTCCAAACCGCTTCACCATGCTTGAAGGCGCTCCAACAACGCCTTGAGAAAAGCCCAGCTACAAAGCAAAGCGAGAGGGTACATACGGCTGGATGTCGACGAAAAGATGTCTACGGTACACCATCGTGCCGACACGTATGCTGAAAAGCCACTCTCTCTCTGCATTCGTCAAGGAATAATGCCTTCCTGACCCCGCCCTGGTAGAGTCTCGGGAGGCACCAAAATCAAAAGCCCTCTTCCGCAACTCCGGAGAAAGCTTCACTGAAGACTGCCCCATCTCGACGTCCCTGAACCGTCGGATCCTCATGCGGGCAAACAAAAGTGATTCGGACACGGCATTGCCCTTAGCCAGTCGAATCATCAGAGGATCATCATCCTGTACAGCACCCAGCCGGTGGAAGCCAGGACAGTGGTATACATACCACGAATAAAAGATGTGGGCTGAAAATACCCTATTCATGGGAAGCCCAAGCCGAACCAAAAAAGCAGCAGCCTGCATTTCGGTACACAGGTAGGAGTAAAGAGCTGGCACCAAAGTAAGCTGCTCTCCAAACGCCATCTGACAAGCCGGAAAAATACAATGCAGGCCTGATGTGCGTTCCATCTCCTCCAGCAAAAATAGCCTCACCAAGCCAATAAGTGAGGTAAACAGCGAGATCTCTCCGCAGTGCAATGTCAGGACATATGGCGTTTGTACTGGCACAGAAATCTCTCAACTCTTCTTGCATGGCCAAGATCTTCTTTGAACTTGGATCCTGAGCTTCGACTTCTTGGGTCACGCTATCAGAAGACTCCCTGCTATAAAAAAAGTTGGGGAATGAAGAGCTAGAACTCTTCCAACTGCTGGATCTAACTTTCAAACCCTCCTTCTCCTTCAAAAAATCATAGAAGGCGACGAGCTGAAAGTATAGAAGCCTGAACTCCTCAGACTGCCCCTCGAGGACTCTGTCAATCGGCATAAACTCCTCATAGAGTTTGCCGAGGATGGGCAATCCAGTAATGACGCTCAGCTCCTTCAAAGAAAAACCAATCTCACCATTCGTCACAACGAAGGTATTGGTTTGTGGGAGGAATGATTCCAGCATAGCCATGAAGGCCTCGTCGGAAAAGATCACGGTCTCCCTAAAGGCGCGGACCGCATCAAAAATCCCGGCTTCCTTCAAAACGGCACTACCAATCAGCAGGACGCGATCAGTCCACGACTTCCACTCGGAGTCAGCATTGAAACGGCCATGAAGTCGAAAAGGCTTGATCTAATTGCTGCCGTCACCGCTGAAAATACCAAGGCCCACCGGTCTCAAATCGACCGACGGATAATCAGAGCCCTGGAAGCCGCTGGATGGCATCAACAGGTCCATGTCAACAGACGACCTCTCCGTATATCCAGGAGAACCGCCAACAAAAACCCCGGTCTTGATTACATTTGTTCTTCTCACCCAGCTTGGAGGATCTTCCCTCTTAGAGCACGTGGGGGCAAGGCTCAGAATCGAGACGGTGCGATCAAACGTCGACCGGGTAACAACAGTCTTCTTCTCACCATCTGCTGTGAAAGAAAACTGAAAACACCTCCTCTGGTATGTCATGTCATCAGGGACTGCATCACCAAAGAAGAAGGTAGGCTTGGGCAAAACTCTCTGATCTTCAGTCACCCATGGACGACTGCTTACCATGATCTTATAGAATTCCTCTCCCTTGAGAGCGATCAGTCGCTGCCTCATGTCATCTCTGTTAAGGGAGTCGCACTCTTCCAGATTTCTCTCAACATATTGGACCTTCTCAAAGGCCTGCTGAACGGCCGGATTAGAAGATCTAGAAGATCGACGAGGTAGGCTTGTAGCAGGCTCTTTACCCTTGTTCGTTCTGGAGGAACCACCTGAAAAGGATGAAAAAGAAAAAGATCAAACATCAAAATGGCAGAATCTCGCTAAAAAAAAAAATCTGGCGAACTTTTGACATGATGACGGGGCAATTCCGAAGAAAAGGAACTATCCCGAAAGAAATAGAATGCTTGAAGATAGGCTCAACATCGCTGCGAGCTCCGAAACTCCAAACTCTCGAAACCTCAAAGTCTCCGCAAAATCAGGAAGGGCTCAACATCGCTGCGAGCTCCAAATTTCCGAAATTGCGAAAACTTTCAGGTATGCTATCACATCATGCTACAAATTTAATTTACAATTGAATGCATGCATGAACATCTAGGTTTGCAAAAAAAAAAAAGGGGCATTATCATGATGAGCAAAAAAAAAAAAAAAAAAGAGGGGAAAGAAAACAAAAAAAAAAGGAAACTTTCTTGAAAAAAAAGGAGGGAAATAAAACAAAAAAAAAGAAAAAAGAAGAAAAAAAGGGGATGGCCCACAGGCCACGTGGCCGTACGGCTAGATCCGTACGGATCTCGCCGTATCTGTCCGTACGCCCACAAACAAAAAAAAAAAAACAAAACATGAAAAAAAAAGAAGAAAGAAGAAAAGAAAAAGAAACACGTGTAAAAAAAAAAAAGGAAAACACGTGGAAAAAAAAAAGAAAAGAAAAAGAAAGAAACAAAAAAAGAGAGAAAGAACTTTTTATTTTTCCTACAATGGAGTTTTCTTGAAAAAGGGAACTTACTTGAAGCCATTGATGGAGAAGAAGAAAAAAAGTCTTGAAGATCTTGAAGAAGAAGAACTCTTGGTCTTGAAGCCCTCTTGAGATTGTTGCAAAAGAAAGTAATAAGAGCAAGAGATCCAACCTCCTCCTTGCTTTTATAGAAGAGAGCAAACCAAAGAAGGAAAGAAGAAAGAGGTAAGTGTTACTAATTAGTAACCTTACCAAAAGAAAGAGATTAGAAAGATTCTTTCCCAAAAGAAAGATATCTTGAGGGATTCTCTCCCAAAAAGAAATCAATGAGAGATTTTCTCCTAAAAGATAGGATCAATGAAGGATTCTTTCCCAAAAGAAAGATATCTTGAGATATCCTATCCCAAAATAAAGGGAATATGAGAGATTCTCTCCAAGTAAAGATATTCTTAGATATTCTCTATCCAAATGAGATATTTTTGGATATTCTTTACAAAAATGACACCATATGAGATCTAAGTCATTTCAAAAGCTTAAGGTCCCATGGGTTAGCCTGTATGAGCCAGGTTTGACCACCTAGGCACATATAAAAAAAAAATTCGGGCTTTTAGTCAAAGAGAAATCCCTCTTACCAAGAGCATACGAAAAAGGTTCCATGCCTCTTTTGAGTTGATTCAACCATACAAAGAGAATTCCAAGCCCCATGAGCTTCCAAAAATCAAACCATCCAGCCTCATATACCAAATTGAGCCAAAATCTTGAAATTGACATTCCACAAAAATCAAACCAAATCCTGGTCCCCTAACTTGCCACATATAGCTTGTTGGGTCACAAGACCAAAACCAAAAACCAAAACCTGATCCCCTAACTTGCCACATATAGCCTGTTAGGTCACAAGATCAAAACCAAACCCGACCCCCTAACCTGCCACATACAGCCTGTTAGGTCACAAGGTCAAAACCCAAATCCACATCCTTGATGTCATCTTCAAAACTTTGCATCGAGATGGTACGTGATCCCTTTCACTACCATAAAATTCCCCTCGAAGCTCAAAAGGCTACAAATACCAAAAAGAAAGACTGCTCAAAGACTCTTGGTCAAGTCACAGGCTCTCCTTCAAAAATCTCTTCGAGGCACATCGATTACAAAAGTTAAGCAACTCGTCGCTGTACCTCGAGGGGGCATTTGTTGACACCAAAAATGTCACTTTGCCTCTTCAAGATCCAAAGAGCTACATGAAGTCGCAACCTACCATAAATAGGCAATGCTACTTCCAAAAATCAAATCTTGTCAGAATCAAACAAAAACTGCAAGATCCTTCAAGACAGCCAAAAGAGGAGTACACAAGAAGTTTCGGGCCATTTCAAAATCATTTGGCCTAACTTCGCTTCTCCAACAGCCAAAAAGGAGCTCTAGGCGGCAAAAGCATCGGAGACACCAAATCTTCGATCAGAGCAGATGGATGGTCTCAAAATACTTCCAAAAGGCTCCACGTCAAGTTCCGAGTCAAACCGACAACGTTTGACCCTACATCAACCCTCGAACAGCTAAATCAAGCTTTTCGGCGGTGAGAACCACCGAGGCCATTACTCATCAGATAGAGCACATGGACGGCTTCAAAATTCTTATAAAGGGCTACACGTCAAATTTCAGGTCATTTCGACAACATTTGACCATAGTTTGACGCTCGGAAGCCAAATCAGGCCTCTCGGCGGCAAAGCTCTCCGGGACCATGGTTTCCAAGACAGAGCCTATGGATCATCTTAAAATGACTCCAATAGGTTCCCTGTCAAATTTCAAGTCAATCGGACATCGGTTGACCGCACATCAAACCGCGACATCTTCATCGCGATAAAAGCGAGTCTACTAGTGATAGGACCCGAAACGGCTTCAAAACTTAAACAAAAGCCTATGGTTGGTCTTATTTATTGCTCAGGAGGCTTCACACCAAATTTCAGGTCATTCCGACATCGTTTGACCCAGTTTCAGCTTTTGACGGAAAATCGGCAGCTCTGCGCGACAAAGTCTTCGGCTTTCTCAGGAAATTGGAAACTTTGCAAAATAAAATGCAAGGATTCTCATCAGGTTTCCTACAGGGAAATCAGGCCAATAAATGGTAAAAAATGTCAAGGAAAAATACAGAAGAAAAAAGAATCGAAAAACAGCAAAAACGGACACAAAACGGGACAAAAAGGGGGAAAACCCACCCAGGGTCGCAGGCCCCTGCGACCCTGGAGCCCGGGGTCGCCGGGAAGGCCCTGGAAACCCCGATTTTCGCCGATTTTTCGCGATTCGAAGCGCCCAGCCTCTGGTATTTTCCAAAATTCATACTTTTGAGACACCAAATCCTCTAACATCCATCCAAAACACGGGTCAGTCATCAAGAGTATCGAAAATAATATTGATCGCCACCCGGTCAACCAAAAAAAGTGTGCTTTCTACCCGACCGATCGAGAAATCGACAGGACAGATGGCACTGACCTACTGTTGGCAACAAACACCTAAAATTACATGGTCATCCGATGTCGATCTACATGAAGATCCATCGATGATCATCGCCAGAAGAATCCCAAAAGACACGGCGGCCCGCGACTCTTCAAATGCTCGGCGACCACTTAATGCGATTAATTGACTAGCTTTATTACAGTCATTAATCCATTTCTTTGGACGGACCAATCAGAAGCAAGCATCCGGGAGTTACAAGTCAAGAGATTCATGGCATTTAACCCATGAAACTCCTCCCATCATGTCGATTAAAGGCGATTAAATGCCCTCAATCTCCTCTGGCCAATTAGAAGCCAAGAAAAAGGAGTTATAAAATAAAGAATTCAATTTTGTAACTCCTCCCTTTATGTAGCTTTATGACAATCAAGGCTCATAAACCCTCCTAAATGGCTACCTAAAAGCCTATAAATAGGAGAGCTCTCCAAGAAGAAAGAACAGCAGACACACAGACAATAGACTGCAGAAAATCCGGAAACTCAGACAGAAAGAGGCATCAGAAATCTAAGAGAGAAAACTCTGCGGAAATCCTACACCGACCACCGCTACAAGGTGACAAAAGTCCCTTGGGGGGTACCACCCCCCAAGGTCCTTGCCTTCTCCTTCTGCCGCCAATGGCTTAGACATGGCTTTTCAAGCCTGTCTACTCGGCTTTTCATTGGACATAGGACCTTCTTTTGGTCTTTGTTCTCTAAAAACCTGAGGTTATAGCCAAGCCAAGTGAATCAATAGCATCCTCTGTTCTCATCTGCATGGATGATGGCGAAGCCCACATATGGCTTGCGACTGTCAATCTAAACAGGTCACCCATAATCTCCTGAGAAGTTAGATCCTCCTTTTTTTGCTTTTCATTGTAGTTTGTATTTTTTCAAAAGAGACAAAAATCACAACTCTTGTCTTTCATTATTGATAAGGATTGTAAATCGGCTATAAACGCCAAAATCGGCTATAAACGCCAAAATCGGCTATAAATGCCAAAAAAATCGCCTTTCACGGCAAACCAAGAAAATGTCTCTTTTCTTAAATATATGTTCAATGGAAAACTTGAAAGACGTTGATTTCCTTTTTACTTGCGAAGGTTGATCTCCGGATCACCACTTGCAATTCCAAGTAAAATAGAAAATCTGGCACACACACAAAAAAAGAAATGTTGATGCACGCCCTAGGCCCCCGGTTACGAAAGGGTCGGACCCGACGGACTCCCACGTCCGCCGACCTCGGTAGAACCGAGCAGGAGCGCGGTCCATCACTGTTGTTGTACGCAAATTCGCACAACGCCAGGTGTTCATCCCAATCACTTCCAAAGTCCATAACACTGGCACGAAGCAAATCCTCTAAAGTTTGAATTGTTCGTTCAGATTGTCCATCAGTTTGAGGATGATACACTGTACTAAACCGCAGTTTAGTGCCCATAGAATTCTGAAATGCTTGCCAAAATGTAGAAACAAACCGACTGTCTCGATCTGATACAATCGATACTGGCGTTCCGTGTAGTCTGGTTATTTCTTTGACAAACAACTTCGACATTTCACTAAATCCCATATCCTTTCTAAATGGAAGGAAATGTGCAGACTTCGTAAGACGATCCACAATCACCCAGATGGTGTCATGATGTCTTTTGGTCATCGGTAAACCAGATACAAAGTCCATAGTTAAGTGTTCCCACTTCCATATAGGAATATGCAAAGGATACAGTAATCCAAGAGGCTTCTTGTTTTCAAACTTTACACGTTGACAGGTCAAACATGAAGACACATATCCAGCTATTTCTCGTTTCATGTTGTGCCACCAAAACCTGTCCTTGAGATTCCTGTACATTTTAGTGCTTCCTGGATGCATCGAATACCGAGTGTGATGTGCTTCAAACATCAATGCTTGCTTCAGATCTTCTTGTGCTGGCACACACAATCTATTTCGAAAATAGAGAGTACCATCAACCAGCACAAAATCTGGTCTAACTGCAATATTATCTCTGATTTTAATGAATTCAGGATCATCAAACTGTCTGTTCTTGATTTCTGTAATCAACATAGGTTCAAAGACAGACATCTGTGCAATCAGCTTCCGGTCATCTAATATCTCCATTTCTACATCCAGATCTCTGAATTCTTCAAGCAATTTCCATTCACCCACCATGGCTGCCAAGGTAGCTGATTTTCGACTCAAAGCGTCAGCTACCACATTACCTTTTCCTGGCACATATGTGAATGGAAAATCATAATCTTTGATTAACTCTAGCCAACGGCGTTGTCTCAAATTAATGTCTTTTTGCGTGAACAAATACTGAAGGCTTCTGTGATCACAGTGAACTTCAAATGTCTCTCCATAGAGATAATGCCTCCATTGCTTCAAAGCAAAGACAACTGCGGCGAGTTCCAAATCATGAGTGGCATAATTCTTTTCATGCTCTTTTAATTGGCGTGATCCATAAGCAATCACTTTGCCATTCTGCATCAGCACACATCCCAATCCTACACCCGAGGCATCTGAATAGACCACAAATCCTCCGCTTCCTGCAGGCAGTGATAGATTGGGGCTGATATCAATCTCTGCTTCAAATTTTGAAAACTTGACTCACATTCATCATTCCATATGAATGGAACATCTTTCCGAGTCAACTTAGTTAATGGGGCTGCAATTTTGGAGAAGTCTTTAACAAATCTTCTATAATATCCTGCTAACCCCAAGAAACTCCGAACTTCTGGTACAGTCCTCGGACTTTGCCAATTAGTAATAGCTTCAATCTTTGCAGGATCGACAGCTAATCCATCTCTTGTAATGATGTGACCCAGAAATGCCACCTGCTGTAACCAGAAATCACACTTCTCTAATTTTGCAAACAGTTGATTATCTCTCAACAGTTGCAATGCTGTTCTCAGATGATGAACGTGTTCTTGCTCTGACTTTGAATATACCAGGATGTCATCAATGAAGATAACAACAAACTGGTCTAGATAAGCAGCAAATATTCTATTCATCAGAGCCATAAACACTGCAGGTGCATTCGTCAATCCAAATGGCATGACAAGAAATTCATAATGCCCATATCAGGTCCGAAATGCAGTCTTCTGCACATCTTGATCTCTAACACGGATCTGATGGTATCCAGATCGGAGATCAATCTTTGAAAAATAAGCTGCACCTTGGAGTTGATCAAACAACTCATCAATTCGAGGCAATGGATATTTATTCTTAATCGTCACTTGATTCAATTGCCTATAATCGATACACATACGCATAGAGCCATCCTTTTTCTTGACAAATAATACAGGCGCTCCCCAAGGCGGGACACTCGGTCTAATGAAACCCTTGTCAAGCAAATCCTGTATCTGTTTCTTCAGTTCATGTAGTTCGGATGGTGCCATTCTATACGGTGCTCAAGAAATCGGTGCAGTACCCGGTACAAGTTCAATTGTAAAGTCTACTTCCCTTGCTGGAGGCAGACCGGGCACTTCTTTCAGGAATACGTCTGGAAATTCACAGACGACAGGAATGTCCTTCAATTCCTTCCTTGGTTTCTTTTCAGTGACAAATGCGATGTAGCCTTCACAACCACTTCGCATCATTCGTTCGGCCTTTAATGCAGATATAAGTCGTGTATCAAACTGCTTCTGTGTTGCTTCAAATAAAACACTGGTATTGGCTTCATCTACTTTAAAAGTAATGATTTTGCGGAAACATTCCAAACAGGCTTCGTACTTCGCAAGCCAATCCATGCCAAATATGACATCAAAGTCATTCATGGCCAATATGACTAAATCTACTGGCATTAACACGTCACCAATCTGCACACTACACTGAGGTATATATAATTCACACACTACGTTTCTTCCTAGTGGTGTAGTGACAGTAAAATCATAGGACAACTGTTTAATTTGGTTTTGCATGTTACAAACAAAGGAAGGTGCAACAAATGAATGAGTAGAACCAGGGTCAAACAATGCACATGCTGGTCTACTATCAACATAAATAATACCTTCCACAACATTGGTTGCAGCTTCAGCTTGTTCTCTATTTGCAGCATAAACTTGTCCGGTAGCACGAGGCCTATTCTGCTGCTGCTGCTGCAGCTGACGAGGCTGTTGCTGCCTCTGTTGTTGTTGTCCTTGACGCTGTTGCTGTGGAGCTCGATTGTTTCTCCTTCCATTAGGACATTGAGCCATTTTATGCTTCATCGATCCACAAACCAAACACGCTCCAGTGTTTCTCCAACAAGCTTCCGTCTTATGAGTTTTCCCACATGTCTCACAGACTGGTTTCTGTTCAGAAGTCTTAGCAACATACTTCTGCTTCTTACCTTTGGATTTATCTCCCTTTTTAAACCAAGGACTAGCACTTCTTTTTGGACCCTCATTGGATTCCATTTCTTCTCTATGCACTTCTTCTTCAACATATGCCTTATCGACAGCATCATCAAACAATTCAGGCATAGTACCTGCCAAGACCATCTTCTTGTAAGCGGGATTCAACCCATTCAGAAATCTCTTGACCTTTTTCTCCTCAGTATCAATCAGGTCCTTGGCATATTTGGACAGTTTAGTAAACAGATGAACATAAGCTGTCACAGTCATCTGTCCTTGCTTCAAGTGTAGAAATTCTGATTCTTTTCTCTGTCGAACATGATCAGGAACAAAATTCCTTTCAAATTGCTTCCTGAAAGTCTCCCAAAGTGTGGCTTCAGGTGTTTGAATAATTGCACCCTTCACACCTTTCCACCATTCTTGTGCTACATCCCGTAGCATTGAAGAAGCAAGTAATACTTTCTGCTTTGGGGTACAGACAATCGTTTCGAACACAACTTCAATGTGTTCAATCCATTCATCAGCTACTAAGGCATCTTCCTTGCCTTGAAATTTTGTAGCTCCTCTTTTCCGGAATTGTTCATAAAGAACATTAGGATCTTTTTCTTTTGCTTGTACTACCACTTGAGTAGCTACTTGAGGTTGCGGGTTAACTGGTGGTACAGGTGGAGCTTGAATCTGAGCTTGCAGTTGTGCCTGTACTTGTAATAAAGCCGTAATCTGGGCTTGCATAGTCAACTGCGCTTCATGGCTTTTAGCCATCTGCTCACTATTTCTAGCTAGCAGCTCCATAAGTGCAGTGAATCTCGCATCACTATCGTTAGGGGTAGGAGGCGTAGGAATAGGTCCTCCATCTCCACCGACACTCTGATCGGGGTTGTCATCCATATTATTACCGCTTCCAGAACCAGATGCCATTCTAAAAAGCAGATATAGGAAGATAAGATATTTATATCTATAACTTCCATCACATAAATCACTTATGATATGAATACCATTCATATTGTCAGTGAAATCAAATCACATATAGTGAAAACCATAAACCGTAAATCCAATTTCGGATTTAATTTCCTTTTCTGACGTTTTCTCAATGTGTTATATCGTTTTATGTTTGTTACGATTCATCTTTATTTAGATTGCTTATGCTCTGATACCATATAATAAATATGTGACGACCCGAACCCGAAATTTAATCAATTCGAGTTAAACCGGCGTCGAAACCATATTTACTCCCGTGAATTTTAACACATAAAACTCACAAGGGATACAGATAACAATGTGCGGAATATAAACCAATATTTACATTGCTTTCAAAATGTATTTACAACATGATCCCGATTAACACTTGCATATATATAAACTAATGCAAGGATCACCATATGAACATATACAAAAGTTTTCTTTTCAATATACAGAATTTATAACAAAATTCTCAAAACACAAAACACATAAGTGTTATCACTTCCACTCCACTAATCCTCCTGGAGGAACCGGATTGGTCTCCTCCGCTGCCTGCGCGGTCGCATTAGTGGCAGGGGTAGCTGAGCCTGTAATGTCATCATAACACTGGTGAATTTGACAATCCAGCAAAGTATAAACAGTGTTTATGATCATACATGCTACTTGTAGAACAGTAAACAATATTCAGTTCATAATCAAGTCAATAAGGATATTCATCCTTGACATTGGCAACTTGGCAACTAACATAATATTTCCAGAATAATCAAATCAAGTGCCATCTTCCTTAAAGGAAGGATTACCATCTCCGTAATCAAGGAGACATGACCATCTTCTCAATAGAAGAATAATATGTGGGATTATCAGTGTCCGGGCCAGGAACTACTGACATCACCACGGAGTTCCGGAACACTCCACAAATAACTGCTGCAGACAGTATCAAGATCAGCTCAATGAGCATGTAGAAATCATTATGTAGTGCCGTACCGATTCACAAGTAATTCATATACAATGTTAATCTTTAAAGTTGATTACAATGAACGATTACGAGTCCATTAGTTTCAGTTAATTCAATTCAAATGAATACCAACCAAATGGGTATATTGCTAGGTTATTTAATGTACACGTGTTATGTTTGATAGACATTACAGTTCTTATGGAAAGTTGCACATTAAAGACCCGTACTTAACCCTTACTGGCGGTATAAAAGTACAAACAGCCTTGAATAAATCAATAGGCTTTACATCTTGAATGATAGACCTAAAGTCTGAAAATACATCATTTTGATGCACTGTCGGTTCACTCATCGGTTGACCTGTCGGTCGACCGAGATGTGCTTTTCGGCTGACCGATAGGTATCGGTCAAGTTGACGGTTCGAAAACCAGAGGCGAAACCTCTTGTTCCAGTTACTGTGTCGATTCAGTCTTCGGTTGACCGAAGATGCTCGTCGGTTGACCGACGTGATCGGTCAGGTCTCGGTTCAAAAACCAGAGACGATGTTTTCCATGTATTTTACACTATCGGTCAGCTCGTCGGTTAGCCGTCGGCTAACCGACAGCGTCGGCTGACCGAGATTACCCAGATGCGAGACACAGAATTCATACACGAACTCTGGTCTGTCCAATTTCCTTTGAACCTGCACCAAACCTCTTTGAACCTTCTGTTCCCTTCTCCATTCATCATTCAAGCACAAGTTTCACTTCTATGATACATTCCAAAAGGAAAATTAACATCTAATGTAATCATTTAAGGAATAAAAACCCATTTCATCAATTCATTCCTTTAGCTCAGCATAACAAGTTCAAAAATGTAATCTAATTAACATGCAGTAGCAATTTGAGCATATCAACTGATTTATACTTGCCTTTCTTGTAGCTGAATCCAAAAACCCCCTTGAGTCCTCTTGTAATTAGGGATGATAAACTTCCTTAAGTTGATTCCCAAGAAATTCAACAAGAAGATGATGGAGATGATGATTCCCAAATTTCTATCTCTTGATTCTCCTTAGCACAGATCTCTCCCAGACTTGTAGAAGAAAAAGACTTCTCAGATTCTTCAAGGAAAATCAAACAAAGAGAGGGAGAAGATTCACTTTCCTCTTTGTCAAGAGCTCCAAGGCTTCACATCCATTTCACCCAACGAAGAAGAAAGAACAATGAAGAAAGAAGGAAGAAACCAGCTACAGCCATTTTCACATACAATGGCTGAGAAACAACGTGGCTCTTCCTTTTTCAATTGCATGTTTTCAATCAGTCCAGCAAATGACACTTGGTTTCTCAATTTGCAAGAGAAACCCATTTCTTATAAAATTTACATTTAAAGTCATATGAAGACCTCTTTGATTTATCTTAAGTCAAATGACATGAAGTGTATTATGAAAAGTGATATGCTCATCGAGATACACACGATGATATTAAAGTCCACCCAATTCGGCTATTTACACATAAATCGATATTTACAAAAAAGTCCTCCAATGCACTAATTAGAGTCAAAAATCAAGTTCGTGTATTCCAAATCATTTCATTAGGCTTAACTTAGTCACCTAAGACTAATTTCAGTGACACTGCTCATTAATTCTCATGCAAATTAATTAAGCACATCTTCATCACAGATAATCACGATTAATTAAGGTTAATCGCGTTTAACTCGGGGTATAGTGTAACAGGTATGGGCGAAACCACAAAGGCTATAAGTATTATGATCCAGCATCTCGAAAAATCAATATGAACCAACATGTGGTTTTTGATGAAACGCGGTTTACCTTTGCCCAAAATGGTAATTTGGTAACTTAGGACTCGAAGAGCTAGCCATCATTGGGCTGACACATGACCTTAACATCCTTGATAGGGAGGTCAATGAGGCCAGGAAAAGTCTTGAGCATTTAAAGGCACAAGTCGCTGCGAAGTGGGCTGCTATAACAGAGGCTCGCGACTGGGAGAGTGCTCTGATTCGCTGGGTTGCAAATGCTGATCGAGTCCTTGAAACGAAGTTTCAAGAGGACAAATAATGGCAAACTGCTCGGGATAAGCTTCCCGGTGTGAAAGAAGGGTTACAGCCCACCCCAACATCTCATGGCAAGTTCCTGAAGAAGCGTGCCCTGGAATCCCTGACGGCTGAGGCCAAAAGTTTGCTTGAGGAGCTGAAATCTTGGCTGGAGACAATCTTTGGCCGAGCTTCTGATTTTTGTAGCAGAAACTATCCTTCTTTTCTTTTTGGTACCGCATGTATTTTTTTGGTACTCTTTTTTTTTTGTAGTGTTTGTGAACACTTTCTTTTTTTTTTTTGGTACCGCATGTATTTTTTTGGTACTCTTTTTTTGTTTTCCCTACGTTCACTTAAATCTTTTTGTGATGAAAGCAATTGCTAAATGGGATGCTCTTTTTTTTTGTTTTCCCTACGCTCACTTAAATCTTTTTATGATGAAAGCAATTGCTAAATGGGATGCTCTTTTTTTTTTGTTTTCCCTACGCTCACTTAAATCTTTTTATGATGAAAGCAATTGCTAAATGGGATGCTTTTTTTTTTGTTTTCCCTATGCTCACTTAAATCTTTTTGTGATGAAAGCAATTGCTAAATGGGATGCATTTTTTTTTGTTTTTTTGTTTTCCCTACGCTCAGTTAAATCTTTTTGTGATGAAAGCAATTGCTAAATGGGATGCTTTTTTTTTTTGTTTTCCCTACGCTCACTTAAATTTTTTTGTGATGAAAGCAATTGCTAAATGAGATTTGATCGAAAGTTTGTCATTTTGAGAAAATCTTTTGTCAAATGATTGTTTTGGCATGGGTGCCAGATTTTTGTTTGCGGCATGGAAGCCGATTTTGTGGCATGAGAGCCGGTTTTGGTGGCATTGATAGCCGAGTTTTTTTTTTAAAACCAAGTTTTGATTTGTGGCATTGATAGCCGGTTTTGTTTTGTGGCATTGATAGCCGAGTTGTTTTTTTTTTTTTAAACCAAGCTTTGATTTGTGGCATTGATAGCCGGTTTGGTGGCATTTATAGCCTGTTTTGGTGGCATTTATAGCTGGTTTGGTTTTAAAAAATGCAAGTATTGACTAAAAGTTGCCTCCCTATTGAATGGTCTTGCAAGTATCGATGGAATGTCGCATCCTTACTCATTCGATTGCGAGTATCGATGGAATGTTGCATCATCGCGGATTTGGTGCAAGTATCGATGGAATGTCGCTTCCTTGCTATTCAAAAATTTTGGTTTTGCGGGTACTGACTTGATGTCGTTTCTCCATGATTTTTTAAATTTACGGTTTTCTCGAACCTTTGGGTTGTGGATATCAGCTGCAATGTTGCATCTCCCCGATTTCTTGGTTTTTTCGAACCTTCGAAATTTGGGTTGTGGATATCAACTGAAATGTTACATCTCCATGGTTTCTTGGTTTTTTGCAAGTATCGACGAAATGTCACTTCCCTGCAATTTTGGAAGTGTCGAACGTGGTTCGCATGCTTCCGATTTGTGTGAGTATCGACTAAGCGTCGCTTCCCCGCGGTTTTTGAAAAAAAGCATTTTTTGTTTAAAGACACGAGGGTCATAAGTTTTGACCTAAAACATTTTGGCGGTAAAAGGAAGGGTGGACTAGGGTGGAAATCCCTGAATCCGGATTTTGTTTCAAACCATGAATTTTGGGTTCAAGGGTTGAAAATTTTGGTCAAGTTAGGGAAAGGTTCCTAAACTTAGATTTTTGAACAATGAAACGATGAAAGTAAGCATTGTTTAAATTTCTAGAAATTTCAACATTTGATATGAAAATTCTAAAAAGAGTGGGTTTAGCGAGTGAGTACCTGGAAACCGGTTTTGGCCATACAGGCATTGCTCTTACCTAGTTGGGTAAGTCTTCAAGGGTAGTACCGCTTTAATAACTTGTCGTTGATGGGCAACATACATTTGTCACCTTCCATGTTTAGGAGTGCGTATGCGCCGTTGGAGAAAACCTTGTCGATGACGTAGGGTCTCTCCCATTTTGGCTCAAACTTGCCTTTGGACTTATGAGCGAAGACCATTGGTCTTTTTACCGCAAGAACCAAGTCACCCTTTTTGTAGGAGCGTTGCCTGACCGTTTTGTCGAAAGATCTTGCCATGCGTGCTTGGTAAAGTTCAATGCTTTGCCGAGCTTCGAGTCGTCTCTCATCGAGATTGTCCAGCTCATGGAGTCGCAATTTGACATTGCTTTCTTGAGTCATGTCATTTTACAAGGATACCCTCAAAGAAGGAATTTGTACTTCCAAGGGTATAATAGCTTTGCATCCATAGACCAAGGAGAATGGTGTGCTATGGGTTGGTCCTCGAATGGTGGTTCGATAGGCCCACAAAGCTTCAGACAGTTTGTCGCTCCAGTCTCTTTTGTGACTAGAGACCATTTTTTTGAGGATTTTCCAGAGTGTCTTGTTGAAAGCTTCTGCGAATCCATTTGCTGCCGGATTGTATGGAGTCGAAGGATAGCTTTGGATTTTGTATTTGTCGCAGAACCTGTAGAATCGATGATCCCGGAATTGTGGTCCGTTATCATGGATGAATCTTTTGGGTATGCCGAAACGGCAAATAATGTTGGTGCGCAGGAACTGAAGGACTGATGAGGTCTTCATTTCGTTGAGCGTAAATGCTTCTGACCACTTGGAGAAATAATCCGTAGCGATGACCTTTGCTTAAAGGGGGAAAAATAGGATCTATGATGTCCATACCCCAGGCTTCGAAAGGCCATGAAATCGCTGTAGGATGCAGGATCTTCTGTTCGAAGGTGGTTCCTCCACAATATTTTCGGAGGCTTCCAACTCAATGAAACCTTCTGAGGTTTCAAGGGCATTTCTAGACCAAGGTTTTGTTCCTTTCCACGGGTCTTTTTGATCGGCAATTTTCTCAAGGTTTGCTATGAGATGATCTCAATCGCCTGCTGAAACTGGGTCGAAGAAGGGTACTTCTTTTGGGGACGAGGATTCTTCTAGGTCAGAAGACCACACGTCTGTGCCATCGGACAATTCCTCTTCATTGTTAGAGAAATCGTACCAATTGGATAAGCTTCCTGGATCTTTATCAAGTGACTCGTCGAAGAGATATCGAAGGAGATAGATGTCTTCATGGATACGAGATGTTGAGGCTTGGTCAGAAAATTGACTTTTAAGCCTTTGTGTCAACTGTCTCAGGGGAGTGTCGGGATCATACCCTAACCCGTGTGAAGACTTTTCTACATGGCCGTAGAGTCTCCAATCTTCCAGCTGGCTTTTGGTCAAGACGGGCCCCAATGGCGTGAGAATACCGCGTCCTTCTCCCAAACCGACTGGGTTTTGAGCATCATAGCCCATTTCTTCATAATAGCTTGTGCCACAGAACTATATAAGGATAGTTGAGGCATACCTTCATTTTGGAAAGGTTCAGGCACGGAGTTTGATGAAGAAGCATCTGATCTATGGAAGAAGATCAATTTTTCCTTTACTGAAGTTGCTGGAACAACGAAGGAAGCTGACGTAGGATCTTCTATGTCAGAAGTTGTCTCCATTGGAGTAAGAGCAGGCTGAACTTGCTGAGTGTCAGCTTGGCTTGATGATGTGTCGTATTCTGGCTCTGAATCCGAATCCGTGTCTTGCATGATAGGCACGAAAGAGACAACAAATTTGCCCCCAGACTTTTGCTTTGTGTTCTTCACTTTAGTTATGATGACCAAAGGCTTTGAAGGTTTGAGGGAGATGATGAAGGGAGTTTGAATGCTCTCTTCGGATTTACCGGATGGTTTGTTTTCCTCCGGTGATTGTTGAGGAGCCTTGTCTTTATCTTTCTGGAGATTTTCGGCAAAAGGTCCTGTGTGCTTCTCCTCTTATTCTTTTTAACCTTCATACATCTGTGAGTCTGCAAAGTGAACTTCTTTAACTTTGAAGGGTTTTCTGTCTGTAAAGACTCGATGTATCATGCCGTCATCGCCAACAAACTTGATGCATTGATGTAGAGTTGAAGGGACAACAACATTCTCTTGGATCTAGGGGCGTCCGAGAAGGATGTTGTAGCATGAAGGGGTTTTTATTGCATACACAGTGACCTCAGAGATAAGATCACCGATCTGCAACTTGAACCTAATTTTGCTGATAGGCCTTTGAGTACTCCCATCGTATCCAAAGATAGATACAGATGTGTGGCTCAGCTTGCTGGGTGGGATGCCCAACTCTTTGAGAGCCGAAGTGGAGATGAGGTTGAGTGCAGAACCTGGGTCGATCTGAACTCTGTGCATAGGCATTTCCTTGATGTACCCTGTGAAGTACAGGGGTCGGTTGTGCCTTGTTTCGCCAAGTAGGAGGTCATCCTTAGTGAAGGCGATGGTTGCACTGGCCGCCTTTTGGACCGAGAGGCATTCAATGCATGATTCCTCAGTTTTCTTCTTTTCTCCCTTTGAGGAAGCTTCTGAGTTTTTGACCCGGTAGTCCATTTCAATTTGGAGGACTTGCGGGGCATGTTTGTCGACATCCTCATTCAGCTTTTATAATTCTGAAATGAGATTATCACGAGTGTGCGGAGGCGTTCGCAATAAATCTAGGATGTATAGATGTGCAGGTAATGTGCTTGAAGTGTTCAATCAAGTCATACTTGAAAGCCTCCTTAGGGCCTGCATGTTCATCATTGTTGCCACTGGGGGCACTTACAACATCTTTTCCCGAAGGATTTACATATGTAAAGGAAGATTGGTTGTAATTTTTATGGTAGTCCCGGCCAGAGCGGGTGCCTCTACCAATTTTGAGAGCTTCTTGAGAAGGGTCTTCATTTGGAAGATTGTCTTCAGGATCAAGAGGCTGTCATTTTTCATTTGCCGAGGATGTATCAGCAGCAGAGTTGCCATCCTCAGTGATTGTGTTGCACGGAGCATTTTCCGGGAACAAGTCCTGAACAGCATCCAGCAACCTTTCTTCTTCGTTGACCAATTCATTGTTCCAAGCATCAATAGTTGGGAATTCTTCAGTCAGGAAGGGTGTGAACTTTGAAGTCACAGTCTCAGGAGAAGAAACCTGAGAGGGTGTCGTCTCAGTGAAAGTCACGTGAGATGAGGTGGCTCCAGAAGATACATTGCTAGAAGTCGTCGGAGTGTAAGTGATCTCATCAGACGATGCTTTGGAAGAGTTATAGTCCCGAATTATCACATTATAGGAAGCTCTAATAGGAGACGTTGTCTGATCGGAGTTAGACTCATCCTCGGATGTAAGAGGATCGTCTATCCAGCAATTTTCTCCATTTTCAAGAGTTAAGGGAGGATGTACCAGATGGTCTTCAAGGACTTCCGGCTCTGGATTGCGAGGAGGCTCGTTGACGCGGCGTTACTCTTGTTCTAGAGCGAGACGCTGCAAGATCCTTGCATATTCTTTAAGATCAGGCATAGGAGCCAAATCTTCTTCTTCATCAACTCTTTGTGGCTCAACATTGTTGATTTTCACTGGAGCAATGAGGGGTGCTGGTTCAACAACATTTTCTTATACAGCCTTTTGGTCTTCTTCATCATCAGACCAGGAACCTTGTGGCTGTAGGGGGTTATACCAGATTACTGGCATAAGATGAGTCTCAGGAACCCATTCTTCAACGGAGAGATATTCTCCTGTTTCAAGGGACTCCTCCCACTCGTCGGTGTAGTTAGATTCGAATCCATTATCGGTGTCGCTGGACTCGTATCCATCAATGGCGAATCCAACTACCGAATTACAAGAGTATGATGCCCCCTGCGTGGCTTCTTTGAATTGAGGTGGCATGAAATCACTGAGAGTGAATTTTTTTACCCCCTTTGAAGTCTCTGGAAGGGACATTTTTGTTGCCTCCAGTGAACCGGTAGAGGAAGCCTTTGCCTTTTCTTTGACTTCTTGTTTTGGCTGGGTCTTCTCTTGCGGTTTGAGCTTGAGGAGATGTTTCCTAGCCTGCCTTCGCTGTTGAGCTGTAGGCTTTGTTTTCATGGCCTCCCAATTTTCATCTTCCAGGAGATCGGGATATACCCATATGGCTTGTCCATCTTGTTTCGGGTAAGGAACCAGTTCCTCGGACGCTTGGATTGTGTTTATCACCTTGAAGGAAGTAGTGATCTTCTTCTTCGGTGATTTTGATGTTTGTCCACATGTCACCATGTTGATAGAGGCAGACCCGTAGTTTTTGTCAAAGGTGATGACTCCATTTTTCCACATCTCGTTTATTTTCTCTCTCTCAACGAAGCATTTGATTGAGAGGATGAGAGATTATCTGGTGGTATGGACAGTACCGAGGATCGTTGGTTTTGCCAACATCACTCGGCCTTTTTGGTTCAGGCAAGGTGAGCTTGCCGTTTGCCACAAGAGCCCCAAATATTTCATCAACATCCTCATCGAACAGGTATTTCTTCTCTACTCGCTCTTTGAAGGCATCAGAGAGTTCAGGTCTCTTACCAGCAGCTTTGTTTTCAGCTTTCTTTGGTGGCTGAGGAGCTGACTTGGTCTGCACATTGAGGTCTTTAATCACCGTTTCAGCTTCGATGGAAGCTTCTAGGAGTTCTCCCAGGTTCTTTGATTTGTTGCCGATGATCATGGAGCGGTTCTAACTCTCATGTTGTTTCGGCAGATGTCAACTAGCGACTGCTTGTGGTAATACATCAGAGCATTTGTATGCCATTGCTTTCCACTTATGAATGAAGTCATATGTTTACTCATTCTCCCCCTGTTTTAGGCTGCACTACTGAGCCATAGTAGTGGGATGATCCTCACCTTTGAAGTGAGTCAGGAAGCGTGTCTCTAGCATGGCCCAAGTTTGGATGGAGTCCTCCGGCAGAGTGGAGTACCAATCAAAGGCCGTACCTTTTAGGGTACTTGCAAAGAGGCAGATCTTGAGTGCATCTTGATCCGCGATAGTTCCTGTCAAGATCTTGAAGTGGATGACGTGCTATCTGGCTGATCCTTTCCTCGTATATGTTTGGAGAGTAGGATGCTTGAATTTTGTAGGGAACGGGACCGAGTCCATCCATAAGGGATATGGTGGCTTGATCCCATGCCCCTTGAGTATATCCTCTTCTTTTGCTTTTGCGAGGATACCGTCTACGTCCTTTTTTGTAAGGGCGCGTGACTCATTTTATTCTCTATTTCCCTCATCGTCTTACTGATTCGGAGGAGGTTCATTGTTCACCTAATTTTGGAAGGCGAGGAGAAGGTTTTCCATCAGAGTTTCAATCCTCTGTTGGCCTTGTTCCAACTGCTGGATGCGTGTGATCGCATCATCTTGAGGTGGATTGGGGGGTGGTGGCTCAGAATTTGTAGCTAAAACGTTCATCCTTTGGGATTCAAACGAAGAAACTGTCCTGGTGACTGAGCTGGGGCTCATTCTTTTTGAAGAAGAGCTTGAGGAAGGATCACTTTGCCGTCCTTTGCCTGAAGGAGCAGGGGATTCTTCTGAATGTCTTCTTGTCCTGGAGACGCTGTGGGTCATCGGACGTCGGACATGGATTTTTGTTGCTGACTTTTGGCGTCTCCTAGTTTTTCCAACCATATGGACAGCAGTAACTTGGTTGGGTCTTTCTTTTTCGACACATTTGGGAGAGACTTGAAGTGTTGGAGGCTGGGTCCTTTGCTTCTTTAGTCTCTTTTGTCGATACGACGCGCGGCGTCGTATACGACGAACAATTTGATCTTCGGTCAGCTCCGGCTGGGCTTTGACGATGAAGGATGTGCTCCCTCAGGCGCAGCAGCCGAGCCTGTCTTCTTTGTAGCTAGGCAAGGACAGGATGCGAACCCGGTCCTTCGCCTGTTGCAGCGAAGCTTTGAATTTTTCAAGTTCGGCCCCTGTAGAGATTAAGGGTCTAACTGCAGGATTGTAGGCCTTAGCAGGTGCTTGTAGAGGCCTTGTGATGCATGACTTGATTTTGGGCTTGTAGGAACAAGCCGGCTCATGCTGGGTTGACTTGAGAGTCAGGTTGGAGATGGGTCTCTCCTCTTTCATGTAGGCAAGAGGGTAGAACTAGTTCTCCCTGGGTGGGGCCAGGTATGCTAGCTTGGTGGATGTTTGGGACCTTCTTTGTTTTGTGAAGGTCTTGGGGACCAAGTCTTAGGATAGACCTGGTCGTTTGCTGGTCGAGGCTTCGTGGGGGTGCCACGGGCTTCGGGCCTTCTGGTGCTCGCCTTTGGTGACACGGTAGTGACACGTTGAGAGGCAGCCTTCTGTTTATTTGAAGGAGTAGTTTGTTCTTCGGGAATGTGGGAATGGTCCCAGTGTCCCAAAGACAATAGTCCGGGGAGTCTAGGTCGACCTGGAGTTCAGAGAGTTGCCGAGGGAGTTGATGCTTCGGCAGCTGATGGGATGCTTGTAGGTGCGCGTGGTTTGCTTCTGTTGAAGTATGAGCTGGTGCTTGCTCTCATCGAAAGTAATGGTAAGCGATGCTGCTATTGTTAGTTTTTTTCGAAAAATTTCTAAAACAAGACCACATCCATTAGTAATCACAAGAATATAATGATCATAAATGGGAAGTTCTATGGTTTTGTCTTTTCAAATTGCTCGAGGGAGATGACCCAAGCAATATGAAGAAGGCAAAACGCCATAGAGGGTACAATTGTTCTGATCGCAGGTATGGTAAGCCCAGAATGAGCATTCCAATGACTGCTAGAAGCAATTGTGAACCTAAATTCGACTTATCGAGAAGCAGAGCTTGCTCGAGGTAAGAAGAATATAAGTTTGGAGTTACAAATGTGCCGGTCGCGAATACAGTAGACCCTGAAAGGGCGTACTAGTACCGCTAGACACAAATGTTTTGAGACCGCATCCATGAGATGAGATTCTCTATTTTGAAAGGTCAAGATTGGATTCATCAAAGAGAGTAGATGGTATTCCGATCCAAATACGGTCTCAGCGATTTCCGCGAGTGCTAGTACTCAGAAGGAAATGAACCATAATTTCTCGGATCTGAATCGAAAAATGACGAGTTTTTTTTTTTTTCGAAAGGCCATGATCGGGTTCATCAAAGAGAGCAAAAGGCACTCCAATCTGAATATGGGCTCAGCGATTTCCGCGAGCGCCAGTGCTTAGAAAGGAGGAGACCAAAATTTCTCCAATTTGAACCCAAAATGACGAAAGTTTTTTTTTTTAGAAGACTTTTTTTTGAAAAAATATTTTTTTTAAAGAATTTTTTTTAAAATTTTTTTATTTTTATTTATTTTTTATATTTTTTTAAGATTTTTTTTGAATTTTTTTTTTATTTTTTATTTTTTATTTTAAAGTTTTTTTATTTTGAAGCTTTTTTTATTTAAAAGACGAGAGAGTACACATAGGCCTCCTAACCCGGTCATATGAAATCTCGATTGATAGAATTGCTCCCAGGTAAGGGTAGGATTACTTAATGAACTTGTTTGGAGGACCCTTGCCTAGAACAGTCAAGCTGTCTCCACACTCTGGACAGAGCTTTTCTTGAATCAACCGTGATCAAAGAATGCAGTTGGTTTAACCTTAGTGGTCTATGTCTTTTTTTGTTTTTTTATTTTATTTTTTTTTACTTTTTTCTTTTTTAGATCTTTAATGAACTCATCGAAGAGAAACGATGGCCCAAATCCTAAATCGAACATGCTCAACAATTTCCGCGAGCACACGAACGAAAGGAAAGGTTCAAAGTTTCTCAATTTTGAATCCAAAACGAGAAATCTGATTTTTTTCTAATTTCTAATTAACTCATCGAAGAAAAACAATGGCCATTTCCACAATTCGAACCGGCTCAACGATTTCCGCAAGCACAGAGACGAAAAGAAAAGGATCAAAGTTTCTCAATTTTGAATCCAAAGTAAGAAATCTGATTTTTTGATTTTTTTTTTTGGAAAGAGAAGGAGTGAAAATAAACTCAAAGAATTAGAAATTTTCAAAAAATCTCATCTCATTTTTTTCTTAGATGCGGAATCCAACATAGGCCACCAATTAGAAAGTAGCCAAGGAATCGACAAAAGAAATATATGCATATAACAAAAGATATGATATGCAAATATTTTATTTCTAGCATCATGTTCTCAAATGAACGGGTCCCACCGGGTGTACCAGCTTGATGGATAGCGCTTCTATCGCTCGGTTCTACCGAGGTCGGCGGACGTGGGAGTCCGTTTGGGTCCGACCCTTTCGTAACTGGGGACAGAGGCGAGCATCAACATTTTTTTGCGTGGGTGTGCCAGATTTTCTATTTTAGTTGGAATTGCAAGTGGTGATCCGGAGATCAACCTTCGCAAGTAAAACGGAAATCAACTTCTTTCGAGTTTTCCATTGCACATATATTTAAGAAAAGAGACATTTTTCTTAGTTTGCCGTGAAAGGCGATTTTTTGGCATTTGTAGCCGATTTTGGCGTTTGTAGCCGATTTTTGGCGTTTATAGCTGATTTTTCAATTCCTATCAATAATGAAAGACAAGAGTTGTGATCTTTGTCTCTTTTGGAAAAATACAAACTATAATGAAAAGCAAGAAAAGGAGGATCTAATTTCTCAGGAGATTATGGGGGACTCGTTCAGATTGACGGTCGCAAGCCATATGTGGACTTCGCCATCATCCATGCAGATGAGAACAGAGAATGCTCTTGATTTGCTTGGCTTGGCTATAACCTCAGGTTTTTAGAGGATAAAGACCAAAAAGAGATTCTATGTCCAATAAAAAACTAAGTAGACGGGCTGAAAAGCCACGTCTAAGCCATTGGAGGCAGAAGGAGAAGGCAAGGACCTTGGGGGGTACCCCCCAAGGGACTTTTGTCACCTTGTAGTGGTGGTCGGTGTAGAACTTCCTTAGAGTTTTCTCTCTTTCTTTCTCTTAGATTTTTTATGCCTTTTTCTATCTGAGTTTCCGAATTTTCTGTAGTCTGTCGTGTTCTTCTTCTTCTTGGAGTGCTCTCCTATTTATAGGGTTTTTGGTAGCCATTTAAGAGGGTTTATGGGCTTTTATTGTCATTAAGCCGCATAATGGGAGGAGTTACAGGATTTAATTCCTTTATTTTGTAACTCCTTTTTCTTGGCTTCTGATTGGCCGGAGGAAATTGAGGGCATTTAATCGCCTTTAATCGCCATGATGGGAGGAGTTTCATGGGTTAAATGCCATGAATCAATTGACCTGTAACTCCCGGATGCTTGCTTCTGATTGGGCCGTCCAAAGAAATGGATTAATTACTGTAATAAAGCTAGTCAATTAATCGCATTAAGTGGTCGCCGAGCAGTTGAAGAGTCGCGGGCCGTGCCGCGTCTTTTGGGATTCTTCTAGCGATGATCATTGATGGATCTTCATGTAGATCGACATCGGATGACCATGTAACTTCAGGTATTGGTTGCCAATAGCGGGTCGGTGCCATCTGTCCTGTCGATTTCTTGATCGGCCGGGTAGAAAGCAAACTTTTTTGGTTGAACGGTTGGCGATCAATGTTGACTTTGATACTCTTGATGATTGATCCGTGATTTTGACGGATGTCAAAGGATTTGGTGTCTCAAAAGTATGAATTTTGGAAAATCCCAGGGGTGGGACGCTTCGAATCTCGAAAAAAGACGAAAAAACAGGGCTTCCGGGGCCCTCCGGCGATCCCGGGTTCCATGGTCGGCGGCGACCATGGGCCAGGGTCGCAGGGGTCTGCGACCCTGGGGGGTTTTCCCCCCTTTGTCCCGTTTTGTGTCCGTTTTCGATGTTTTATGATTCTTTTTTTCTTTTGTATTTTTTCTTGACATTTTTTATCATTTATTGGCCTGATTTCCCTGTAGAAAACATGATGAAAATCCTTGCATTTTTGTGTGCAAAGTTTTTAATTTTCCGAGAAAGCCGAAGACTTTGTCGCGCATAGCTGCCGATTTTTCGTCAGAAGCTGAAACTGGGTCAAACGATGTTGGAATGAACTAAAATTTGGATGAAGCCTCCTGAGCAATAAATAAGGCCAACCATAGGCTTTTGTTTGAGTTTTGAAGCCGTTTGGGGTTTTATCACCGGTAGACTTATTTTTGTCGCGATGAAGATGTCGCGGCTTGAGTGCGGTCAACCGATGTCCGATTGACTTGAAATTTGACAAGGAACCTATTAGAGTCATTTTAAAATGATCCATAGGCTCTGTCTTGGAAACCGTGGTCCCGGGGAGCTTGGCCGCCGAGAGGCCTGATTTGGCTTGCGAGCGTCAAAGTCTGGTCAAATGTTGTCGAAATGACCTGAAATTTGACGTGTAGCCCTTTGTAAGCATTTTGAAGCCGTCCATGTGCTCTATCTGATGAGTGATGGACTCGGTGGTTCTCGCCGTCGAGAGGCTTGATTTAGCTATTCAAGGGTTGATGTAGGGTCAAACGTTGTCGGTTTGACTCGGAACTTGACGTGGAGCCTTTTGGATGTATTTTGAGACCATCCATCGACTCTGATCGAAGATTTGGTGTCTCCGATGCTTTCGCCGCTGGGAGCTCCTTTTCAGCTGCCAGAGAAGCGAAGTTAGGCCAAATGATTTTGAAATGGCCCGAAACTTCTTGTGTACTCCTCTTTTGGCTATCTTGAATGATCTTGCAGTTTTTATTTGATTCTGATAAGATTTGACTTTTGGAAGTAGCATTGCCTATTTATGGCAGGTTGTGACTTCATGCAGTTTTCTAGATCTTGAAGAAGCAAAGTGACACATTTTTTTGGTGTCAACAGCATCTCCTGTAAGAGTTGCCTGCAATGTGATAATTCGGGATTATAACTCTTCTGAAACCTCATCTGGTGAGATTACATACTCTCTGACCACGTCAGGCACCATATCTTCTGGAGCTACCTCATCTCAAGTGACTTTCACTGAGATGACACCCTCTCAGGCTTCATCTCTTGAGACTGAGACTTTGGAACTCACACCTTTCCTGACCGATCATCATGAAGAAGCCACAACTATTGATGCTTGGGACGATGAATTGGTCAACAAGGAAGAAAAGTTGCTAGATGTTGTTCAGGTCTTGTTCCCGGAAAATGCTCTGTGCAACACAACACTGAGGATTGCAACTCTGCTGAAGATACATCCACAGTAAATGAGAAGCGACAGCCTCTTGATCCCGAAGGTAATTTTCCAAACTAAGACCCTTCTCGATAAGCTCTCGAAGATGGTAGAGGCACCCGCTCTGGCAGGGACTACCACAAAAATTACAACCAATCTTCTTTTAATTATGTAAATCCTTAGGGGAAAGATGTTGTAAATGCTCCAAGTGGCAATAACAAAGAAAATGCAGGCCCCAAGGAGGCCTTCAAGTATGACTTAATCGAGCACTTCAAATACATACCTGCATGACTACACACCCTAGAGTTAGTACGAATGTCTCCACGCACTCGTGATAATCTCATTTTAGAATTAAAAATTCTGAATGAGGATGTCGATAAACATGCCTCGCAAGTCCTCTAAATTGAAATGGACTACCGGGTCAAAAACTCAGAAACCTCCTCAAAAGGAGAAAAGAAGAAAACTAAGGGATCTTGCATTGAATGCCTCTGAGTTCAAAAAGCAGCAAGTGCAACCATCGCCTTCACTAAGGAAAACCTCCTACTTATCGAAAGAAGGCAGAACCGACCCCTGTACTTCACAGGATACATCAAGGAAATGCCAATGAACAGAGTTCAGATCGACTCAGGTTCTGCACTCAAACTCATCTCCACTTCGGCTCTCGAAGAGTTGGGCATCCCACCCAGTAAGCTGAGCCATACATCTGTATCTCTCTTCGGATATGATGGGGGCACTCAAAGGTCTATCGGCAAAATTAGGTTTAAGTTGCAAATCGGTGATCTCATCTCTGAGGTCACCGTATATGCAATAAAAACCCCTTTATGCTATAACATCCTTCTCGGTCGCCCCAGGATACACGAGAATAGTTTTTTCCCTTCAACTCTGTATCAGTGCATCAAGTTCGTTGGCGACAACGGCATGATACATCGAGTGTTTGAGGACTGAAAACCCTTCAAAGGTAAAGAAGTCCACTTTGCAGACTCCAAGATGTCTGAAGGTGAAAAGGAAGAAGAGGGGAAAGAAATAGCACCCTTTGCTGAAAATCTCCAGAAAGATAAAGGCAAGGTTCCTCAACAATCACCGGAAGAAAACAAACCCTCCAGTAAACCCGAAGAGAGCAGTCAACTTCCCTTCGTCATCTCCCTCAAACCATCAAAGACTTTGGTCATCACAACTAAAGTGAAGAAGGCAAAGCAAAATTCTAGGGGCAAATTTGTTGTCTCTTTCGTGTCTATCATGCAAGACGCGGATTTGGATTCAGAGTCAGAAGACGACACACCAGTGAAGCCAAGCTGATACTCATCAAGTTCAGCCTACTCTACCTCTAATGGAGACACCTGTTGACATAGAAGATATCGATCCTACGTCTGCTTCCTTCGTTGTTCCGGCAACTTCAGCAAAGGAAAAGCCGATCTTCTTCCATAGATCGAAAGCTTCTTCATCAAACTCCTTGCTTGAAACTTTCCAAAATGAAGGTATGCCTCAACTATTTCTTTATAGTCCTGTGGCACTAGCTATTATAAAGAAAATGGTCTATGATGCTCAAAATCCAGTCAGTTTAGGAGAAGGCTGCGGTATTCTCATGCCATTGGGGCCCGCCTTGACCAAAAGCCAGTTGGAAGATTGGAGACTCTACGATCATGTATAAAAGTCTTCATATGGGTTAGGGTATGATCCTGACACTCATCTGAGATAGTTGACACAAAGACTAAAAAGTCGAGTTGCCGACCAAGCCTCAACATCTCATGTCCATGAAGACATCAATTTCCCTGGATATCTCTTCGAAGAGTCACTTGACAAAGATCCAAGAAGCTCATCCAATTGGTACAATTTTTCTAATGATGAAGTGGAATTGTCCGATAACACAGACGTATGGTATTCTGACCCAGAAAAACCCTCGTCTCCAAAAGAAGTACCCTACTTCGACCCAATTTCAACAGGCGATTTCTTTGAGTATATTGCTTTTCTTCCTGAGTTTATTGATTGCTTTGCATGGTCCTATGATGAAATGCCTGTTTTAGACACCAAAGTAGCTGTCCACAAGCTCAATCTTCAAGAAGACATCAAGCCTGTCAAACAAGGCCAAAGAATATTCGTCCATGATAACGGACCACAATTCCGGGATCATCGATTCTACAGGTTCTGTGAGAAATACAAAATCCAAAGCTGTCTTTCGACTCCATACAATCCGGCAGTAACCGGATTAGCAAAAGCCTTCAACAAGACACTCTGTAAAATCCTCAAGAAAATGGTCTCTAGTCACAAAAGAGACTGGAGCGACAAACTATCTGAAGCTTTATGGGCCTTATCGAACCACCGTTCGATGACCAATCCATAGCACACCATTCTCTTTGGTCTATGGATGCGAAGCTGTCGTGCCCTTAGAGGTACAGATTCCTTCCTTGAGTGTATCTCTGCAAAATGACATGACTCAAGAAAGCAATGTCAAGTTGCGACTCCAAGAGCAGGAGAATCTCGAAGAGAGATGGCTTGAAGCTCGGGAAAGCATTGAACTTTACCAAGCGTGCATGGCCGGATCTTTCGACAAGAAGGTCAGTGTAAGATCCCGACCCCAGTTCTTTTGTTTAGTATTGATTTAATCGTGGTTTGGCTTTTTAAGCGAGATTTGATTTAGTTTGACCTTGTTTTTGAGTTTGATTGGATTTTTCCATAGCCTTTGAAATTTTGAAGACCGTTGACTTTGGTTTGACCCGGTTTATACGATACGTATTTTTTTTATGAGAAATTACTTTTGATTTCTAAAAAATTCTGAATTTGGTGTATTTTGACTTATTTTATGAAGTTTAACAACTTTCATGTTTTGATCATTTTGATTTGATACTCAGAAATCTTGTTTTTCGAGGAAAATGGGCAAAAATGACATTTTCACTAAATCTGTCCATGAATTTCGAAAATTTCAGAAATTGGGGAAAATATACTTTTTGGAAAGAAGAAATTTCGCTGATCATTTTTGTCTTCTTCGTCGTTTTCGTTCGGGACCCACAATTGCTAGTTTTGACCCTTGTAAGTTTGGGGCCCATGGGGCCCAGCCCATTTAGTCTTTATAAAGCCATGGGGCTCTTCTTCTCTTCCCCATTCTCTCATTTCCTGCAACAAGAGAGGGGTTAGGGTTTCTCCCAGCCCCCTTTCTCTCTCCTCATGTATCTCTTCTTCCTTGATGCTAAATGGAGAGTTGAGCTTCCCATCTTCTTCTCCTTCCTCTTAGCTTCCCAAAGAACCCATTTGCAAGGATTTTGAGCTTAGGAAAGACCCTCATCCAAGCCCTTCTTCTTGTTTGGAACACCCAAAGGTTAGCAATGGTTTTCTTTTCTTGAGATTCTTGTTTTCCTCTCCATTTGGAGTGTTTTAATCCCACATGCAATGGGTTTTCATGGAGTTTGGAAAATGGTTGATTTCTAGGGTTTCTTCTTAAGCTATTTTGGGGGTTTTATGATTTTGGAGCTTGAGGCTATAAGAGGACCATCATAGAGTGTTTTGCATCTTCTCTTGACTTAAGGCAAGTGGATTTCCAATTAATATGTTGATTTCATTTATTTTGCCTCATATCATGCTATGTTCTAATCTCCCTATGTTTCATGGATTTCTTTTGTTTGAATGGAGAAATGTGGTATGTGATTTCACTTAGTATATTGTTTTATAATGAATTTGAAGTTATCTTCACTTTGGTCATCTTGAGAATTTGCTTTCCTCATGTCAAGTGTTGTGTTCAAAACAAAGGAGAAAGACTTTGATTTTTAAAGTATTGTGTTTGCTTTAATGGATTTGATTAAGGATGGTGATTTGATGGGTTTGGAAGGTCAAGGAAGGGCCCAAAGGATCTAGGAACATTGTGTGAAAGATTGGGAATGGAAAAGATCTCAAAAAGATTGAAAAAGAAAAAAAAAAAGAAAGGAAGAAGACAGCCGGGGTGGACTGGGCAGGCCCAGTCCGCTCGAGCGACCCAGCTACTGTCTGGGTCCGCTCGAGCGGACCTGGGTTCGCTCGAGCGAGGCCCAGCTCAGCCTGGGGCTGGTTTGGGCCCGAGTTTGGATTTGTTTTGTGGGCTGGGTTGTTGGGACTTCCTTGGGCCTGATTCAAATCAGTTTTTTGGGCCATTTCAGATCTGATATTGGGTCGTCTTTGGGCCTGATATTGGACTGATTTAAAACTTGTTTCGTGGGCTTGGTTAAGGTTCAGTTTTGGGTTGATTTAAAAATCTGTTTGTGGGCCTGGTTCAGGTCTAGTTTTGGCTGATTTAAAAATCTGTTTGTGGGCCTGGTTCAGGTCTAGTTTTGGCTGATTTAAAAATCTATTTGTGGGCCTGGTTCAGGTCTAGTTTTTGGCTGATTTAAAAATCTGTTTGTGGCCCTGGTGCAGGTCTAGTTTTGGACTGTCTTTAAAACTTGTTTTGTGCACCATTAAAGGTTCAGTTTTGGATTGTTTTAAAGTTTGTTTTGTGGGTTTGGTTAAGGCTAGTTTTTGGACTGTTTTAAGGATTGTTTGGGCCTTGTTTAAAGGGGCTATTTTGGGCTAAATGAGTAGGCTATTTTGGACTCGGTTTAAGGCCAGCTATGGGCCTGTTTTTAAGAGTTTTGACATTACTTTTGATACTTGGAAATTTGTGAAATGGGAACGGGATCAATGTGAGAATGAGTGTATGTGAAATTACCCGGGAACCTTTCGTGTCTCAATGCGCACTTTATCATTTAAACATTATGGATTTTCATTGGCATCAAACACACTCTTTACTAATCAATGTTTAAAGGTTAAATCTGTATTAGGATGGCTCCTTGGTAAGTCATTAAGTCATTCTCCACTATCCATTCCATTTCAAGTCAGAACATGTATTTGTGTTTGTATTTGTATTTGTATTCTTGGGTAAACTAATTTGAATATCATCGGTGATTTGCTATAAAATCATGTGTCTTCCCATGTTCGAAAGGGTTGATCGTATGATTTTATACAAATCACTTTGATGTGTATTTGAATGGTTTATCTTGGATATTCGTATGTTTTCTCCGATTCGATTTGAAAAGAGATTGAAGTATGTTTGTCACATTCGGGATTTCTTCGATGAGACTATTGTTTTGATAAGACTAGTATTTGAAAATAAAAACCTCAAGGCAAGACGGGGCCAGAGCTATGTGGTGCGAGCCCATGAGCCAAAGAGGCTATGACTTCGAAAATAAAACCCCGAGGCAAGACGGGGCCAGAGCTATGTGGTGTGAGCCCCTGAGCCAAAGGGATTAGTATTATGTTAGATTTGTATCGGTTTGAGTTTGAAAACTAAAGGCACCACTAGGCTTAGGTCACCTTGTCGGGCTGATCACCCGGCTTGGGATCTTTAATTTGTCCGCCAGCTGCAGCTTGGATTCCGTCTGTACCGACCATGGCAACGGTTTTATCTGCCGGTCCCATTTGTATGGTTACGGTCCTGATTTCTGATCTGCCGGTCCCATTTGTATGGCTACGGTTCTGATCCTATTTTTAGTACCACGTTCAGTGGCTACGCTCTGTCTGCTCTTATTACTTCGATAATAGGAGGATTTAGCTATTTGTGGTCGCCAAGGTTTTATCTGCACATTACTTTAGTTTATGATTCTTGTTGGTTATACTTTTTATGCTTTGATTTGTTTAATGTTTACGATATCGATCTTTATTGTATTGTCCCTACTATTCAGTTTTAAATGTATTCCAATTATTAAATGTTTTGCTTAGGTGGTTATCTTTTCGAGACATTTATGCTTTAGAGACTGTTCGTTTATTTGTCTTGATATTTACGTTCGGACTTTCGATCGTTTTAGCATGTTTTATTGTCATTATTGTTCAGACTATTTGTTCGGTTTTACGATGATTTCATCAGGTTTTATGTATGTCATTTTGTTTCATATTACTTGATTATTTGCTTGCCAGACCGTCGTGTCTGACCCTTATTTGTTTGGTGCCAGTTTCCGCTCTTTTTGTTTTTAGGTGTTTGATCAGAGGAGGCGGCGGGACCGCCGGTCTGACGTGAGAGGCTGCCCGTTGATATCATTTAGATGTCAAGTTTGGCACCGGAGTTCGTATCTAACATTGAGGGTAGTAATTCTTTTAGTTGGATATATTGTTGTATGGCTTTGTTAGCCTTTTTCCTTGGGTTTGTAATTAAGACATCTGTTAATTGTAACTTGAATATGTGGAAAATAATAGTTTGTTACTACCAGCTCAGTGTGCTCTGATGTATGATTTATGCCAGTCTGTTTATTGATGGCTTTGTGATATTGGTTGCGTGCGACACGGAACCCGATGGCCACGGATTCCGGGTCGCAACACCATGTTTAGCTTCCGCGAAAAATATACTCTGATTGTGTTGGAATGTGATTATCCTCATTCACGCAGATCTTGGGAAACATAACAAAAGTTTTAAATTTATCCCAAATTTTCGCACCCCGAGATCGGTTCGCTGCAGGTCCCGGTTTCGGGGTGTGACAGGTTTGGTATTAGAGCTGGTTAGTTTCTAGGAAATAAAATACTCTAGAGACATTAAGACGTGTGGTGAGGATTCGTTAGATTGTGTCGATTTGTTTTCTCGTGTCTTTGTTTCGTTGGATTTGAGTCGGCTTTTCTTTCAGTTCGGGAGATTTTGCTTGTCTTTTCTTTTAGTTCTGTTGTTAGGAGATTTGGATGACCAAATTTCCTCCTTAGTGGTGGAGAATTTAAAATCTCCATACTCTTGTCCAGTGTCTTTTGTCTATGCTTGTGTCGGAGACTGAGAACCTCGTGGATTCAGTATGTTGTTTTCGGAGAACATCAGCAGACTTTCAGCCTTCAGCATCTTCGATGTGATTATTGAGAGAAGACTTGTGCGTTTGCCCGTCAGAGTTGGACTCGAACAGTAGTTGAAGATCCCGTCTCAGCTAATCAAGGATCGTCATGCAGCGTACCAAGGTGAGTAAATGTGGATTTTTGGGGGAACTCAGACCATCTTTTCAAGATGAAGGACTGCAAGAGGCATGTTACCTGTGGATTTTATGAAGAGAGAAATGATTCTTAGTTAGTAAGGTTGAAAGCTAGTGCCAGAAACTCAGGGATTTCCCGGATTCGATGAACCTCGTCATAGTTTTGGTTGAGAATTTCCGTAACTTGTAGCTTAGCCAGTGTAGTTTTCATAGGTAAAACCAAGTGGATGGTTCGTTGTGGTCAAGATAATTTTTGGCAGCAGAGGAAACGTTGTGGGCTTTACCGACTTACAGGATATTGGCTTGGACAACATGCAGATACAAGGGAGTACCTCAGTGGTTTGGATGTCCATTTCTTATTTAAAATGATTTTCAGGATATTTTCATCTTTGTTATGTTTTCCTTAATGTCTATGATTTATCCATGTAGTGTCCAAACAATGGATTTATGTTTCTTCTTTAAGGCTAATTTTGAAATAACCATGTCATTCTACTCCTTTTCATGAGTTACATGATTTTGTTTTCGTAAGGATTTGTGTTTCAAATTTTTATTTAATCTTCTTAAGACATTGTTACACAATGATCTTGGAAATTTTGCTCTTGTATTAATTTTCTTAAATGTTGATATCTACTTTTCCAAACCTTAATGATTTCAAGATTTTGTATATGTTTGGTTGGAAATGGATTTCAATAAAATTTAATGTATGGTCATACTACATGAATTTAATTTATTTTTGAAAATCCTAATTTAAAATTGTTGAGTATTTCAAGGATTTGTTGGGTTATGGAAACATGAATTTCAAAACGAATAATGTTGTTTCATGTTCAAACTTTGATAAACTTTATTTATTAAGTTCTACTTGATAATTTGAAGGTTCGGTTTCTACTATGTTTTAAAGTAATGAGATTTAGCTAAGTAATAGTTTTAGTCCCTATGTTTAAGATTTTAAGATTTGTTTCGCATTGAATGGATGAGTTGTAATAGCCTTTGGTTGGAGTTCAGAGGTGTATGAAGTGGGGAGTTGATGGATGTCCGGAGGTGTACTAGTTCAGTTGAGGACAAAGTTGGATCTACGAGAGAATCAACATCATTCAAGACTTGAATTGACAGTTTCAGTTCTTCAGGGATTGACATCAGATTGGATTTCCAAGGTCGGCTTTACAGGTCAAGGGTAGGAGATTTGAAGAGTGAAATTTGGAGAGGCAAGCCATGCGAAGTTTTGACATAGAACAGCTCAGCAGGTTATGGCAGTTTAACAATTGGTGTATGGCAGTTCGACATCCGGGTTGTAACAGACCAAGTCAGAGACAGTAGACCTATAGAATTTGGAGTTTGTAATTTCAAAAAAAAAAAGAAGAAGGATTGACGGTATACTTGGAGGCCAGAAGCTGATGATGCATTTGAGGAACACAGCAAGAGCAAACATATGGAAATTTTAGAATTTTTCGGGATGAAGATTTTTCAGTGAAGGCATGTCTACGATCACATCTTCGTACAAGCATCAAGAGCACCGTGTACAGCTTTGTAGGACTTAAGGCACAGAATCCCAAAGTGATAGAAAGAGGCAGAACTTGCAGTTTCTTAGACCGACAGTGACTGACAAGGTGAGTAAAAGAAATGATTCAGTGCAGGAACGACAGATGACACCGAGGATACTTAGGAGTGTTGGGCACCAGTTTAGTCAGAGAAGTATGTTTTCGAACAGATATGCGAAACAGTGTGAAGCCTTCAACCGAATCAGAATGTTGTTGACCGTGCATCTCAACGTCAGATTTGATAAGAGGGTCTCTCAGTTACCAAGGTCTAGCATAGGGCGTCAGTGTTTTCGTTTGTCTTTTGGGTTTTTTTATTTTGATTTGGTTTAAGCCATTTGGAGGACCAAATGGGTTCTAAGGGGGGGAGGATGTAAGATCCCGACCCCAGTTCTTTTGTTAGTATTGATTTAATCGTGGTTTGGCTTTTTAAGCGAGATTTGATTTAGTTTGACCTTGTTTTTGAGTTTGATTGGATTTTTCCATAGCCTTTGAAATTTTGAAGACCGTTGACTTTGGTTTTGACCCGGTTTATACGATACGTATTTTTTTTTTATGAGAAATTACTTTTGATTTCTAAAAAATTCTGAATTTGGTGTATTTTGACTTATTTTATGAAGTTTAACAACTTTCATGTTTTGATCATTTTGATTTGATACTCAGAAATCACGTTTTTCGAGGAAAATGGGCAAAAATGACATTTTCAACTAAATCTGTCCATGAATTTCAAAATTTCAGAAATTGGGGAAAATATACTTTTTGGAAAGAAGAAATTTCGCTGATCATTTTTGTCTTCTTCGTCGTTTTCGTTCGGGACCCACAATTGCTAGTTTTGACCCTTGTAAGTTTGGGGCCCATGGGGCCCAGCCCATTTAGTCTTTATAAAGCCATGGGGCTCTTCTTCTCTTCCCCATTCTCTCATTTCCTGCAACAAGAGAGGGGTTAGGGTTTCTCCCAGCCCCCTTTCTCTCTCCTCATGTATCTCTTCTTCCTTGATGCTAAATGGAGAGTTGAGCTTCCCATCTTCTTCTCCTTCCTCTTAGCTTCCCAAAGAACCCATTTGCAAGGATTTTGAGCTTAGGAAAGACCCTCATCCAAGCCCTTCTTCTTGTTTGGAACACCCAAAGGTTAGCAATGGTTTTCTTTTCTTGAGATTCTTGTTTTCCTCTCCATTTGGAGTGTTTTAATCCCACATGCAATGGGTTTTCATGGAGTTTGGAAAATGGTTGATTTCTAGGGTTTCTTCTTAAGCTATTTTGGGGGTTTTATGATTTTGGAGCTTGAGGCTATAAGAGGACCATCATAGAGTGTTTTGCATCTTCTCTTGACTTAAGGCAAGTGGATTTCCAATTAATATGTTGATTTCATTTATTTTGCCTCATATCATGCTATGTTCTAATCTCCCTATGTTTCATGGATTTCTTTTGTTTGAATGGAGAAATGTGGTATGTGATTTCACTTAGTATATTGTTTTATAATGAATTTGAAGTTATCTTCACTTTGGTCATCTTGAGAATTTGCTTTCCTCATGTCAAGTGTTGTGTTCAAAACAAAGGAGAAAGACTTTGATTTTTAAAGTATTGTGTTTTGCTTTAATGGATTTGATTAAGGATGGTGATTTGATGGGTTTGGAAGGTCAAGGAAGGGCCCAAAGGATCTAGGAACATTGTGTGAAAGATTGGGAATGGAAAAGATCTCAAAAAGATTGAAAAAGAAAAAAAAAAAGAAAGGAAGAAGACAGCCGGGGTGGACTGGGCAGGCCCAGTCCGCTCGAGCGACCCACTGGGCCGCTCGAGCGACCCAGCTACTGTCTGGGTCCGCTCGAGCGGACCTGGGTTCGCTCAAGCGAGGCCCAGCTCAGCCTGGGGCTGGTTTGGGCCCGAGTTTGGATTTGTTTTGTGGGCTGGGTTGTTGGGACTTCCTTGGGCCTAATTCAAATCAGTTTTTGGGCCATTTCAGATCTGATATTGGGTCGTCTTTGGGCCTGATATTGGACTGATTTAAAACTTGTTTCGTGGGCTTGGTTAAGGTTCAGTTTTGGGTTGATTTAAAAATCTGTTTGTGGGCCTGGTTCAGGTCTAGTTTTGGCTGATTTAAAAATCTGTTTGTGGGCCTGGTTCAGGTCTAGTTTTGGCTGATTTAAAAATCTGTTTGTGGGCCTGGTTCAGGTCTAGTTTTTGGCTGATTTAAAAATCTGTTTGTGGGCCTGGTTCAGGTCTAGTTTTGGACTGTCTTTAAAACTTGTTTTGTGCACCATTAAAGGTTCAGTTTTGGATTGTTTTAAAGTTTGTTTTGTGGGTTTGGTTAAGGCTAGTTTTTGGACTGTTTAAGGATTGTTTGGGCCTTGTTTAAAGGGGCTATTTGGGCTAAATGAGTAGGCTATTTTGGACTCGGTTTAAGGCCAGCTATGGGCCTGTTTTTAAGAGTTTTGACATTACTTTTGATACTTGGAAATTTGTGAAATGGGAACGATGTGAGAATGAGTGTATGTGAAATTACCCGGGAACCTTTCGTGTCTCAATGCGCACTTTATCATTTAAACATTATGGATTTTCATTGGCATCAAACACACTCTTTACTAATCAATGTTTAAAGGTTAAATGTGTATTGGGATGGCTCCTTGGTAAGTCATTAAGTCATTCTCCACTATCCATTCCATTTCAAGTCAGAACATGTATTTGTGTTTGTATTTGTATTTGTATTCTTGGGTAAACTAATTTGAATATCATCGGTGATTTGCTATAAAATCATGTGTCTTCCCATGTTCGAAAGGGTTGATCGTATGATTTTATACAAATCACTTTGATGTGTATTTGAATGGTTTATCTTGGATATTCGTATGTTTTCTCCGATTCGATTTGAAAAGAGATTGAAGTATGTTTGTCACATTCGGGATTTCTTCGATGAGACTATTGTTTTGATAAGACTAGTATTTGAAAATAAAAACCTCGAGGCAAGACGGGGCCAGAGCTATGTGGTGCGAGCCCATGAGCCAAAGAGGCTATGACTTTGAAAATAAAACCCCGAGGCAAGACGGGGCCAGAGCTATGTGGTGTGAGCCCCTGAGCCAAAGGGATTAGTATTATGTTAGATTTGTATCGGTTTGAGTTTGAAAACTAAAGGCACCACTAGGCTTAGGTCACCTTGTCGGGCTGATCACCCGGCTTGGGATCTTTAATTTGTCCGCCAGCTGCAGCTTGGATTCCGTCTGTACCGACCATGGCAACGGTTTTATCTGCCGGTCCCATTTGTATGGCTACGGTCCTGATTTCTGATCTGCCGGTCCCATTTGTATGGCTACGGTTCTGATCCTATTTTTAGTACCACGTTCAGTGGCTACGCTCTGTCTGCTCTTATTACTTCGGTAATAGGAGGATTTAGCTATTTGTGGTCGCCAAGGTTTTTATCTGCACATTACTTTAGTTTATGATTCTTGTTGGTTATACTTTTTATGCTTTGATTTGTTTAATGTTTACGATATCGATCTTTATTGTATTGTCCCTACTATTCAGTTTTAAATGTATTTCCAATTATTAAATGTTTTGCTTAGGTGGTTATCTTTTCGAGACATTTATGCTTTAGAGACTGTTCGTTTATTTGTCTTGATATTTACGTTCGGACTTTCGATCGTTTTAGCATGTTTTATTATCATTATTGTTCAGACTATTTGTTCGGTTTTACGATGATTTCATCAGGTTTTATGTATGTCATTTTGTTTCATATTACTTGATTATTTGCTTGCCAGACCGTCGTGTCTGACCCTTATTTGTTTGGTGCCAGTTTCCGCTCTTTTTGTTTTTAGGTGTTTGATCAGAGGAGGCGGCGGGACCGCCGGTCTGACGTGAGAGGCTGTCACGCCCCGAAACCGGGACCTGCAGCGAACCGATCTCGGGGTGCGAAATTTTGGAATAATTTGAAACTTTTTGTTATAGTTCCCAAGATCCGCGTGAATGAGGATAATCGCATGCCAACACAATCAGAGTATATTTTTCGCGGAAGCTAACCAAGGTGTTACGACTCGGAATCCGTGGCCATCGGGTTCCGTGTCGTACGCAACCAATGTCATAAAGCCATCATAAACAGACTGGCATAAATCATAAATCACAACACACTGAGCTGGTAGTAACAAATCTATTATTTCCCATATTCAAATTTCAATTAACAAGTGTCTTAATTACAACCCAATAAAAAGGCTAATGAAGCCATACAACAATATAACCAACTAAACATAAATCCTACCCCAACGTTTCAATACGAACTCTGGTGCCACACTTGACATCTAGATGATATCAACGGGCAGCCTCTCACGTCAGACCAGCGGTCCCACCGCCTCCTCTGATCAAACACCTACAAACAGAAGAGAGAAGAAACTGGCACCAAACAAAAAGGGTCAGACACGACGGTCTGGCAAGCAAATAAACAAATAATATGAATAAAAGGAGCATACATAAAACCAGACGAGATCATCGTAAAACCGGATAAACAGTCTAAACAATAATGACAATAAAACATGCTAAAACAATCGAAAGTCCAAACATAAATATCAAGACGAATAAACGAGCAGTCTCTAAAGCATAAATGTCTCGAAAAGATAACCACCGAAGCAAGGCATTTAATAATTAGAAATACATTTAAAAACTGAACAGTAGAAACAATACGATAAAGGTCGATGTCGTAAACATTAAACAAATCAAAGCATAGAAAGCATAACCGACAAGAATCATAAACTAAAGTAATATGCAGATAAAACCTAGGCGACCACAAATAGCTAAATCCTCCTATCACCGAAGTAATAAGAGCAAACAGAGCGTAGCCACTAAACGTGGTACTAAACAGAGGATCAGAACCGTAGCCATACAAATGGGACCGGCAGATCATTACCGTTGCCATGGTCGGTACAGACGGAATCCAAGCTGCAGCTGGCGGACAGAATAAAGATCCCAAGCCGGGTGATCAGCCCGACAAGGTGACCTAAGCCTAGTGGTGCCTTTAGTTTTCAAACTCAAACAGATACAAATCTAACATAATACTAATCCCTTTGGCTCAGGGGCTCGCACCACATAGCTCTGGCCCCGTCTTGCCTCGGGGTTTTATTTTCGGAATCATAGCCTCTTTGGCTCATGGGCTCGCACCACATAGCTCTGGCCCCGTCTTGCCTCGAGGTTTTATTTTCAAATACGAGTCTCATCAAAACAATAATCTCATCGAAGAAATCCCGAATGTGACAAACATAATTCAATCTCTTTTCAAATCGGATCGGAGAAAACGTACGAATTTCGATGGTGAACCGTTCAAATACGCATCGAGGTGATTTGTATAAAATCATACGAGCAACCCTTTCGAACATGGGAAGACACATGATTTTATGACAAATCATTGATGCTATTTAAGTTAGTTCACCAAAGAATGCAAATACAAAATACAAATACAAATACATTTTTCTGACTTGGAATGGAATGGACAGTGGAGAAAGACCTAATGACTTACCAAGGGACCATCACAATGCACATTTAACCTTTAAACATTAATAAATAAAGAATGTGTTTGATGCCAATGAAAATCCATAATGTTTAAATGATAAAGTGCGCATTGAGACACGGAAGGTTCCCGGGTAATTCCACATACATTCATTCTCACCATGATCCCATTCCCTTTTCACAAACTTTCCAAGTATTACAAGAAAATCCAAACTCTTTAAACAGGCCTATAGTTGGCCTTAACCCAAGTCCAATAGTCCTTGATGATAATCCAAAAACCAACCTTAATCAAGCCTACACAACAAGTTTTAAAACGGTCCAAAACTAATCCTTGAATATCTCACAAACAAATTCTTAAAAACTAATCCAAACTAGTCTTTGAAGGACCTACAAAACAGGTTTTGAAAACAGCCCAAAACCGAATTTGAATTGCCCACAAAACAGATTTTTAAATCAGTCCCAAAACCAGGCCTGAACCAGGCCCACAAACAGATTGTAAAACAGCCCAATGTCAGACCTTAAAATGACCCAACATCAGATCTGAAATGGCCCAAAAACTAATTTGAATCAGGCCCAAGGAACAGTCTTAAAAACAACCCAAATTCTGACCTTGAACCGGCTTAAAGAAATGAGTAAAAGAATCTGAAATCAGGCCCACAAAACAGGTTTTTATCAGCTCAATATCAGGCCCAAAAACTAATTCTACAAGGCCCCTCAAACCAGGCCCTGAAAGGGCCCAAAAGTCACTCACACCAGGCCCTGAAAAGGGCCCAGAACTGGGCTGGGTCCGCTCGAGCGACCCAGGGTCCGCTCGAGCGGACCCCTTCCAGAACCTGGGTCGCTCGAGCGGCCCACTGGGTCGCTCGAGCGGACCCAGTTCTGGCTGGGTCCGACTGAGTGCAGAATGCACTCTTTGCTTCTTTTTTTCTGATTTTTCTTTCCATCCAACCTCTTCCACACATATTCCACAATCTAAGGGCCTCTCCTAACTCCACAAATCATTAAATCATCAACCTTAATCCATCTAATTTAATCCAAACACCAAACTTTGAAATCACAGTTTTCTTCTTTGGCCTTAAATCCAAACACTTAACATAAAAACTAACTTTCAAAATGGTCATAATGAAAACAACTTTCAATACATTGTAAACAATAACAAAAAAGGAAATCAAGCAAGACATTAATCCATTTTGTCCAAAACAAATCTATAAAGCATAAAAAGATTAAAGCCTAGCATGAAACAACATAGTATGAAACAAAATCCATGAATCCATCATATTAATTTGAAATTTACTTGCCTTGGTCAAGAGAAGATATAAAAACACTCCATGAAGGTCCTCTCATGGCCTCAAGCTCCCAAAATTTCAAAATCCCCAAATAGCTCAAGAGAACCCTAAAAATCCAATCCATTGAAAACCTCCATGAAAACCCTAACAAACGGGTTTAAAACACTCCAAATGGAGAGGGAAACAAGAATCTCAAGAAAAGGAAACCATTGCTAACCTTGAGAAATCCAAACAAAGAAGAAGAGCTCAGGTGAGTGCCTTGCTTTAGCCCAAAGAGCTTGAAAATGGGGTCTTTAGGAAGCAAAGAGGGAGGAGAAGAGCCCTAGGAGATCAATCCTCCACAAAACCTCCAAGAGATAGGTGGTTCAGAAGAGAGAGAAAGAGTGGAGGGAAGAGAGGGAAAAACCCTCCCATCCTTGCTGGAACGAAATGAAGGGGAAGAAGAGGGGGTTCCCCTTCTTATAGAATGGGTCTTGTGGGCCCCGGTCTTCATCAAGCTAAAAATGGTATAAGCGGGCCCCGGATGAAAACGACGAAGAAGACAAAAACGATCGGCGAAATATCTACTTTCCAAAAAGTATATTTTCCCCAATTTCTGAAATTTTCGAAATTCATGGACAGATTTAGTGAAAATGTCATTTTTGCCCATTTTCCTCGAAAAACGTGATTTTTGAGTATCAAATCAAAATGATCCAAACATGAAAGTTGTTAAACTTCATAAAATAAGTCGAAATACACCAAATTCAGAATTTTTTGAAATCCGAAGTAATTTCTCATAAAAATACAAATTATAAGGACCGGGTCAAACCAAAGTCAACGGTCTTTAAAATCTCCAAGGCAAGGAAAAAAAATCCGGTCAAACTCAAATACGCGGTCAAACTAAATCAAATCTCGCTTAAAAAACTAAACCACGATTAAAACAATGCTAAACAAAAGGATTGGGGTCGGGATCTTACATCCTCCCCCCCTTAGAATCCATTTGGTCCTCCAAATGGCTTAAACCAAATCAAAACTAAAAACCCAAAAGACAAACGAAAACACTGACACCCTATGCTAGACCTCGGTGACTGAGAGACTTCCTCTTATCAAACCCGACGTTGAGATGCACGGTCCACCACATTCTGATTCGGTTGAAGGCTTCACACTAATCCACATATCTGCTCGAATACCACTCCTCTGGCCAACTGGTGTCCAACAATTCATCCAATCATCTGTGGTGTCATCTGTCGTTCTCGCACCGGATCAATTCTTCTACTTAATTCGTCAGTCACTGATGGTTCAAGAAACTGTGAGTTCTATCTCTTTCTATCACTTGGAATTTCTGTGCCTTAAGTCCTTCAAGCTGTACACGGTGCTCCCGATGCTTGCCTCTTCAGATTTCACTCTTCAAATCTCCTACCCTTGACCTGTAAAGCCGACCTTGGAAATCCAATCTGATGTCGATCACTGAAGAACTGAAACTGTCAATTCGAGTCTTGAATGACGTTTACTCTCTCATAAATCCAACTTTACCTCCAACTGAACTAGTACACAACTTGACATCCATCATCCCTCCAATTCTTATACTTCCAAGCTCCAACTATACTAATACAACTCCTTCCATTCGATGCCAAACAACCCTTTAAATTTTAAACATAATGACCAAAATAATTACTTAGCTAAATTTTATCATTTCAAATCATAGTAAAAATTGAACTTCCAAATCATCAAATAAAGCTTAATAAATGAGGTTTTTTTCAAAGTTTGGACCTGAAATAACATTATTCCTTTCTGAAATTCATATTTTTAGTATAACTGTACATCAAACTTCGCTGAAATCTGAGTGTTAATTGAATACGAAACCTTGTTGAAAACTAACTCATTTGTTTATAAAAATCTTGCGAAAATCTAAACAAAGTTGAGCGTTAAAACAAATGTAGGAAATCTACATAAAATCTAAACACAAAACCTTTAAGAAATTTCATTTTACATAACCATAGAAAACAACTCAATAAAATAGAAATCTCACACTACTCTTTGAGAAAGAAACACAATTCTGAGTTACATGCTTTTAAAGACCAATCTTGAAAACAAAATCATGTGACTCATGAAAAGAGTATGGTAACATAGTTTTTAATTCAAATTAAGCCTCAAAGAAGAAACATAAATCCATTTTTAAACACTACAAGAATAAATCGCAGATGTTAATGAAAACATACCAAAGATGAAAACACCAAGAAAATCATTTTAAATAAGAAATGGACATCCATAATGTTGATGTACTCCCTTGCTGAATCAACTACACCGACTAATTAAGCTGCAAGTTACCGAACTTCTCAACCAAAACCACGACCATGCTCGTCGAATCCGAGGAAATCCCTGAGTTCCTTGCACCACTCCAAATCTTACTAACTAAAGTCACTTCTCCCTTCATAAAATCAATAACTGATACGCCTCTTGCAGTCCTTCATCTTGGAAAGATGGTCTGAGTTCACCCAAAAATCCATATCTACTTACTTTGGTATGCTGCATGATGATCTTCGATTAACCGAGAGGGGATCTTCGAATACTACTCAAGTTCTACTTTGGCTGGCAAATGCACATGTTTTCTCTCATTAACCACAATGAAGATGCTGAAGGCTGAAAGTCCGCTGATGTTCTCCGAAAACAACATACTAGATCCAGAGGGTTCTCAGTCTCCGACACAAGCACAGACAAAAGACACTAGACAAGAGTATGGAGATTTTAAATTCTCCGCCACTAAGGAGGAAATTTGGCCATCCAAATCTCCTAACAACACGAACTAAAAGAAAAGACAAGCAAAACCTCCCGAACTGAAAGAAAAGCCGACTCAAATCCAAAGAAACAAAGACACGAGAAAACAAATCGACACAATCTAACGAATCCTCACCACACGTCTTACTGTCTCTAGAGTATTTTATTTCCTAGAAACTAACCAGCTCTGATACCAAACCTGTCACGCCCCGAAACCGGGACCTGCAGCGAACCGATCTCGGGGTGCGAAATTTTGGAATAATTTGAAACTTTTTGTTATAGTTCCCAAGATCCGCGTGAATGAGGATAATCACATGCCAACACAATCAGAGTATATTTTTCGCGGAAGCTAACCAAGGTGTTACGACTCGGAATCCGTGGCCATCGGGTTCCGTGTCGTACGCAACCAATGTCATAAAGCCATCATAAACAGACTGGCATAAATCATAAATCACAACACACTGAGCTGGTAGTAACAAATCTATTATTTCCCATATTCAAATTTCAATTAACAAGTGTCTTAATTACAACCCAATAAAAAGGCTAATGAAGCCATACAACAATATAACCAACTAAACATAAATCCTGCCCCAACATTTCAATACGAACTCTGGTGCCACACTTGACATCTAGATGATATCAACGGGCAGCCTCTCACGTCAGACCAGCGGTCCCACCGCCTCCTCTGATCAAACACCTACAAACAGAAGAGAGAAGAAACTGGCACCAAACAAAAAGGGTCAGACACGACGGTCTGGCAAGCAAATAAACAAATAATATGAATAAAAGGAGCATACATAAAACCAGACGAGATCATCGTAAAACCGGATAAACAGTCTAAACAATAATGACAATAAAACATGCTAAAACAATCGAAAGTCCAAACATAAATATCAAGACGAATAAACGAGCAGTCTCTAAAGCATAAATGTCTCGAAAAGATAACCACCGAAGCAAGGCCATTTAATAATTAGAAATACATTTAAAAACTGAACAGTAGAAACAATACGATAAAGGTCGATGTCGTAAACATTAAACAAATCAAAGCATAGAAAGCATAACCGACAAGAATCATAAACTAAAGTAATATGCAGATAAACCTAGGCGACCACAAATAGCTAAATCCTCCTATCACCGAAGTAATAAGAGCAAACAGAGCGTAGCCACTAAACGTGGTACTAAACAGAGGATCAGAACCGTAGCCATACAAATGGGACCGGCAGATCATTACCGTTGCCATGGTCGGTACAGACGGAATCCAAGCTGCAGCTGGCGGACAGAATAAAGATCCCAAGCCGGGTGATCAGCCCGACAAGGTGACCTAAGCCTAGTGGTGCCTTTAGTTTTCAAACTCAAACAGATACAAATCTAACATAATACTAATCCCTTTGGCTCAGGGGCTCGCACCACATAGCTCTGGCCCCGTCTTGCCTCGGGGTTTTATTTTCGGAATCATAGCCTCTTTGGCTCATGGGCTCGCACCACATAGCTCTGGCCCCGTCTTGCCTCGAGGTTTTATTTTCAAATACGAGTCTCATCAAAACAATAATCTCATCGAAGAAATCCCGAATGTGACAAACATAATTCAATCTCTTTTCAAATCGGATCGGAGAAAACGTACGAATTTCGATGGTGAACCGTTCAAATACGCATCGAGGTGATTTGTATAAAATCATACGAGCAACCCTTTCGAACATGGGAAGACACATGATTTTATGACAAATCATTGATGCTATTTAAGTTAGTTCACCAAAGAATGCAAATACAAATACAAATACAAATACATTTTTCTGACTTGAAATGGAATGGACAGTGGAGAAAGACCTAATGACTTACCAAGGGACCATCACAATGCACATTTAACCTTTAAACATTAATAAATAAAGAATGTGTTTGATGCCAATGAAAATCCATAATGTTTAAATGATAAAGTGCGCATTGAGACACGGAAGGTTCCCGGGTAATTCCACATACATTCATTCTCACCATGATCCCATTCCCTTTTCACAAACTTTCCAAGTATTACAAGAAAATCCAAACTCTTTAAACAGGCCTATAGTTGGCCTTAACCCAAGTCCAATAGTCCTTGATGATAATCCAAAAACCAACCTTAATCAAGCCTACACAACAAGTTTTAAAACGGTCCAAAACTAATCCTTGAATATCTCACAAACAAATTCTTAAAAACTAATCCAAACTAGTCTTTGAAGGACCTACAAAACAGGTTTTGAAAACAGCCCAAAACCGAATTTGAATTGCCCACAAAACAGATTTTTAAATCAGTCCCAAAACCAGGCCTGAACCAGGCCCACAAACAGATTGTAAAACAGCCCAATGTCAGACCTTAAAATGACCCAACATCAGATCTGAAATGGCCCAAAAACTAATTTGAATCAGGCCCAAGGAACAGTCTTAAAAACAACCCAAATTCTGACCTTGAACCGGCTTAAAGAAATGAGTAAAAGAATCTGAAATCAGGCCCACAAAACAGGTTTTTATCAGCTCAATATCAGGCCCAAAAACTAATTCTACAAGGCCCCTCAAACCAGGCCCTGAAAGGGCCCAAAAGTCACTCACACCAGGCCCTGAAAAGGGCCCAGAACTGGGCTGGGTCCGCTCGAGCGACCCAGGGTCCGCTCGAGCGGACCCCTTCCAGAACCTGGGTCGCTCGAGCGGCCCACTGGGTCGCTCGAGCGGACCCAGTTCTGGCTGGGTCCGACTGAGTGCAGAATGCACTCTTTGCTTCTTTTTTTCTGATTTTTCTTTCCATCCAACCTCTTCCACACATATTCCACAATCTAAGGGCCTCTCCTAACTCCACAAATCATTAAATCATCAACCTTAATCCATCTAATTTAATCCAAACACCAAACTTTGAAATCACAGTTTTCTTCTTTGGCCTTAAATCCAAACACTTAACATAAAAACTAACTTTCAAAATGGTCATAATGAAAACAACTTTCAATACATTGTAAACAATAACAAAAAAGGAAATCAAGCAAGACATTAATCCATTTTGTCCAAAACAAATCTATAAAGCATAAAAAGATTAAAGCCTAGCATGAAACAACATAGTATGAAACAAAATCCATGAATCCATCATATTAATTTGAAATTTACTTGCCTTGGTCAAGAGAAGATGTAAAAACACTCCATGAAGGTCCTCTCATGGCCTCAAGCTCCCAAAATTTCAAAATCCCCAAATAGCTCAAGAGAACCCTAAAAATCCAATCCATTGAAAACCTCCATGAAAACCCTAACAAACGGGTTTAAAACACTCCAAATGGAGAGGGAAACAAGAATCTCAAGAAAAGGAAACCATTGCTAACCTTGAGAAATCCAAACAAAGAAGAAGAGCTCAGGTGAGTGCCTTGCTTTAGCCCAAAGAGCTTGAAAATGGGGTCTTTAGGAAGCAAAGAGGGAGGAGAAGAGCCCTAGGAGATCAATCCTCCACAAAACCTCCAAGAGATAGGTGGTTCAGAAGAGAGAGAAAGAGTGGAGGGAAGAGAGGGAAAAACCCTCCCATCCTTGCTGGAACGAAATGAAGGGGAAGAAGAGGGGGTTCCCCTTCTTATAGAATGGGTCTTGTGGGCCCCGGTCTTCATCAAGCTAAAAAATGGTATAAGCGGGCCCCGGATGAAAACGACGAAGAAGACAAAAACGATCGGCGAAATATCTACTTTCCAAAAAGTATATTTTCCCCAATTTCTGAAATTTTCGAAATTCATGGACAGATTTAGTGAAAATGTCATTTTTGCCCATTTTCCTCGAAAAACGTGATTTTTGAGTATCAAATCAAAATGATCCAAACATGAAAGTTGTTAAACTTCATAAAATAAGTCGAAATACACCAAATTCAGAATTTTTTGAAATCCGAAGTAATTTCTCATAAAAATACAAATTATAAGGACCGGGTCAAACCAAAGTCAACGGTCTTTAAAATCTCCAAGGCAAGGAAAAAAAATCCGGTCAAACTCAAATACGCGGTCAAACTAAATCAAATCTCGCTTAAAAAACTAAACCACGATTAAAACAATGCTAAACAAAAGGATTGGGGTCGGGATCTTACAGAGGCTGCCCGTTGATATCATTTAGATGTCAAGTTTGGCACCGGAGTTCGTATCTAACATTGAGGGTAGTAATTCTTTTAGTTGGATATATTGTTGTATGGCTTTGTTAGCCTTTTTCCTTGGGTTTGTAATTAAGACATCTGTTAATTGTAACTTGAATATGTGGGAAATAATAGTTTGTTACTACCAGCTCAGTGTGCTCTGATGTATGATTTATGCCAGTCTGTTTATTGATGGCTTTGTGATATTGGTTGCGTGCGACACGGAACCCGATGGCCACGGATTCCGGGTCGCAACACCATGTTTAGCTTCCGCGAAAAATATACTCTGATTGTGTTGGAATGTGATTATCCTCATTCACGCGGATCTTGGGAAACATAACAAAAGTTTCAAATTTATCCCAAATTTTCGCACCCCGAGATCGGTTCGCTGCAGGTCCCGGTTTCGGGGTGTGACAGTCAGGTAACGCGCCAACAAAAAAGGTGACTTGGCTCTTGCGGTAAAAAGACCAATGGTCTTCGCTCACAAGTCCAAAGGCAAGTTTGAGCCAATTGGAAGGGACCCTATGTCATCGATTCCAACGGCGCATATGGTCTCTTAAACATGGAGGGCGACAGATGTATGCTTTCCATCAACGGCAAGTTCTTAAAGCGGTACTACCCATGAAGACTTACCCAAATGGGTAAGAGCAATGCCTGCACGGCCAAAACCTATTTCCAGGTACTCGTTCGTCAAACCCACTACTTTTAGAATTTTCAGATCAAATGTTAAAATTTCTAGAAATTCAAAACAATGCTCACTTTCATTGTTTAATTGTTCAAAAAATTCAATTTTACGAGCCTCTCTGTGACTTGACCAAAATTTCAATCCTTAAACACAAAATTCATGGTTTGAAACAAAAACTCGGGTTTAGGGGTTTCCACCCTAGTCCACCCTGCCTTTTACTGCCAAAATGGTTTTAGGACAAAAATTTATGACCCTCGTGTCTTTAAACAAAAAATGGTTTTCAGAAAACCATGGGAAAGCGACTCTTAGTCCATACTCACACAAATCGGAAGAATACAAACCATGTTCGACACTTCCAAAATCACAGGGAAGCGACTGTTTCATCGTTACTTGCAAAATCCAAAAATCGTGGAGATGCAACATTCCAGTTGATATCCGCAACCCAAGATTCAAAGGTTTGAAGAAACCAAAACATTATGGAGACGCAACATTCCAGTTGATATCCATAACCCAAAACTTCAAAGGTTCGAAAAAACCAAAAGATCGTGGAGACGCAACATTTAAGTTGATATCCATAACCCAAAATCCAAAGGTTCGAAACAACCTAAAATCGCGGAGACGCAATATTTCAGTTGATATCCACAACCCAAAGGTTTGAGAAAAACGCAATGTTCAAAAATCGTGGGGAAACGACATCAAGTCAATACTCGCAAAATAAAAATTTTTTAAAAGCAAGGAAACGACGCTTAGTCGATTCTCGCACCCAAATCCGTGAGGAGGCGACATTCCATCGATACTCACAATCGAATGAGCAAGGATGCGACATTTCCATCGATACTTGCAAGACCATTCAGCAGGCAAGCGACTTTTAGTCGATACTTGCATTTTTGAAAACCAAAAACCTGACTCTCATGCCAAAATTGGATATGAATGCCATAAAACCTAGCTCTCATGCCAAAAATCGGCTATCAATGCCACCAAAACCTGGCTTTCACGCCAACAAACCAAAACTTGGCTTGTGAAAAACCTGACTCTCATGCCAAAACTGGCTATAAATGGTACAAACCGGCTCTCATGCCAAAATTGTCTATCAATGCCACAAACCGGCTCTCATGCCAAAATTGGCAATCAATGCCACAAAACCGGATCTCATGCCACAAACAAAATCTGGCGCCCATGCCAAAACAATCATTTGACATTTAGCAATTGCTTTCATTACAAAAAATATTTAAGTAAAAGTAGAGAATACAAAAAAAAGTGCTCACAAGCACTACAAAAATGAAAGTACCAAAAAAACTGCATGTGGTACCCAAAAAAAGAAGAAGAGTTTCTGTTACAAAAAGTGAGAAGCCAGGAGCTCAGCCAAAAATGGCATCTAGCCAAAGTTTCAGCTCCTCGAGCAAACTTTTGGCCTCAGCCGTCAGGGCTTCCAAGGCACGCTTCTTCAGGGATTTTCCATGAGATGTTGGAGAATGCCGTAACCCTTCTTATACACCGGGAAGCTTATCCCAAGCAATTCGCCATCATTTGTTTTCTTGAGTCCTCCTTTTGAGAACTTGATCGGCATCTGCAACTTGGCGAATTAGAGCTCTCTCTCCGTCACGAGCCTTTGTTATAGCAGCCATCGTTTGTTTTCCACCATCTATGCTTTTCAATAGGCTATGCAATAACCTCTACATTATGCTTTTCAAGGCTAAGCAATAACCTTTATATTATGCTTTTCTAAGGCTAAGTAATAACCTATGCAGCCATAGGGATGGTTCTCTCTCTTAGTAGTGTCTAAAATACACTTGATAGAGATACATTTTTAGCTCAATACAATGCCTCTTAATTAGGCGGATATGAAAGTGAAAATCTAATTCACAAACACATAATATGAATGCAAAATATGTATATATGATGTCCTCAATCAATTTGAAAATAGAAGCTCATAAATGTATGCCAAATGCTTTTAAAAGTTTTAGCTCATAAAAATATTTATGATTGAGGAAAGAATGCTAATCATATGTTAAAAATAACTTGTAAAAGATATACCTATCTATCCCGAACAAGTTCTGAAATTCAAAGAACAAAACATGTGATGCATAAAGACTTCAATCAATTTAAAAGAGAAGCTCAATCAATGTATGCTTAAAGCATTTGAAAGTGTAAAAACAAAAATAGATTTGATTGAAGTTAAGGGACAATTCTCATGTAATTAGAAATACAACTTGAAAATGATATACCAATCAATGCTAAACAAGTTTTGAAACTTTAAAAAAAATACATGTGATTTGTGAAGTTCTTGAAACCAAAACATAAGATAGATTTGAAAGAGATTTTCTCATGATGAAAAACAGCAACCAAATATTCAATCAAGTATAGGAAACATGTTACATATAATTTCAAAGATGTTTTCAAAACATGATTCACTTAAATATACCAATTTGAGTCCTACTTGGTTTGAATCAAGGTGATGCATCCAAAACAATAAATCAATTCAAAACATATACATGTTAAGGGCATAACAAATCATAGTTTAACATGCTAGAAAAGATTTACCAATAATTAAAGCAAAGCATGAAAACATATGATTAGAAAAAGCAAGCTTACTTAGATGATTTAACTATTGATTCCAAGCTTTAGCTTTCCAAATGACCCTTAGTATTCCTTAGCTCATTCCCCTTTGTTTGGCCACAAAACATCTCAAGGAGGGCCTCTTTGTTCCTCAAATTTTTTAAAGGAATGAACTACTATTTATACTCAAAAATTGAGTTCCTGTGTTTCCCCGGTCGACTGGCACCTTTCCCAATCGACCTGGGCTTAGCGGTAAAAAATCAGACCGTTTGAAAAAGGCCCCAATGGCTCTTTTCCCGGTCCACCCCCAGTGGGCTCGGTCGACTGGGTCCACTGGGCGGACCAACCGAGCACATCGCGGGTTGACCAAGTCCAGGGACCAAAATTCCCAAGTTTTGCATATTTAACGTATTTTCTTTTGGGAACTTTAGGGCCAATAAATCAAGCTTGGAAATATGAAATTAAATCAATCTAAGAGAGATTTAAAAACATGAAACATAAAAAGCCAAAGATGATTCGAAACTTTAAAACCATTGGCTTGCTTGATTCATAAAAATTCTTTTACAAAAATAAATGCATCCAAGTTTTAAATCCAAAACATGTATGAACCATAAGTTTTAAAAGTCTTAGAAAACTATGCATGTGAAAATCAAGATTTCAAGATTCGAAACCAATGCATGTGTGAAAACTCAAATGATGATTAAAATGATAATGTATCCATCAAATTGGTAAACACAATATCCTTAACAATCCCCCCTTTGCAATTTAATGGCAACTCACTATCACACAATTTTCACATAGAGTCTTCAGCTCCCTATTTGCTGGACAAGTCTTGAAATCTATTGGATGCTCCTTTGCTAAGCTTCGGCTCTAATTCTTTTTCCTCATTCTTCTTGATGCTTGGAGCTTGATCATTCTTCAAGCTTTCTTTTCATCTTTCTCTCTTCGGCCAAGCATCTTCTTTAATTCCCAAGCTTTCTCTTCTTTCAACTCTCCCCCTTTGACCATGCACTCTCTCCCTTTGGCAAGATATTCTTTCTCTCCCCCTGTAAAAGATCATACAATATCTCCCCTTAGGTAACTTGGACATTTTCTCCCCCTTTGACATTAAATTGCAAAGGTGCCTACACACATGAAATAAGGAAACTACCTTTTAGTAGCACCTGTTAACAAAAGAAATCGAAAATGAAATACATAACAGGTTATCATGTATGGGTAGAAATCTCTAAGGGTTCAAAGCCAATACAAAGGTGAATTTGATCAAAACTAATACTTCCTATGAAGGTTTACACTCCCTCTCAATCCATTCTCTCCTTTTGTCAAACTGTTGACAAAGATTTAACTATTTGGTGCAAGGAGAAGATGTTTTAACCAATTGAGGGTTAACTTCAAGAGAAGGATTAGATACTTTTAACTATAGAGCTCAATATGATCAAATTACCAAAATAAAGAGCAAGGTCATGGAGAAAAGCAATCATGGATACCAATTGGAATAAAGAATTCCAATTGAGATTCAAGAATAAAATTATTAACTCAATCACACTAAAATGGAGTCGAAAAGAATATAGCTACTAGGATTAATCCAAATTAGAGCTATCCATGATGTTATGGGGTTTACTAAACATAGCATCAATCAATATAACTATGAAATCATATGCTATGTAAATTTTGAAATCATTTCATCCAATCATAAAATATGACTATCATGTGCAAGATAAGTGAAATGAAGCTCAAGCATGAAGCCTACCTCAACGATTAACCAACCAAGATTATGAGTACATAAACATTGTGGTCGTGAGATTTACCTATATGTGCAAGAGAGGTGGCAAACATGAAAATTATGATGCTAATGGAATGTGATATGGAACAAAAATATATTACTATCAATTCAATCCAATGTACACATGGTCTATCACATTCTCGAGATATGACATCAATCAGAAATTATACTAATTGAAACCAATTGAATATGAAACAAGATTAAGAGCAAGGATGTGACAAACACAAAATTCAATCAAGCAACAAAAATGATTATTCATCACTTTTAATGATATAACTAATGAGCATAGTGATGAACGTGATAAATTACATAAAAGGATGTAGCTTGTTAAAGCATGCAATTTTCCACTACGTCAAAACACCCGAAAAACCACAGTTGTAGCTGTCATTTTTTGTGTCTCAATTTGGAGTGTAGCTTTTGAAAAACGACAGTCCTCATATGTGGTTTTTATTTTGAAAAGACCACAGTCCAGTGCTGTGGAAAATTTAGCTTCTAATACGACATTCATAGTCTGTCATTTTTTTTTAAAACGAACTTGCCCCCTATTTGAGATAAAAAAACGATAGTCAATGGCTGTGGTTTTTTTTTTCCCTGAAAAAAATATTTTAAATATTAAACCTAATTAATATCAATAACAATCCATTTAAATAACAACCATATCTGTCAACTATCTAAAACTCAGACATCCACATATTAGCCTTCCATACAATACCCAAATAACCATATAATTTCATTCATCAAAAGCACATGCATCCATATAATATCCAAGTATCAACTAAAACCATGTCATAAAAATCCATCATCCAACATTAACTCCAACTTACACCCTCAGAACATTTACTTAAAAGTAAGAATAAAAAACTAATAAAGTATGGTCCTAATTATAGACCAATCAAGTACATCTCCTAGTATGACATCTTCCAGTGAAAGAGACAAGTCAATCTGTGATGAAGAGCAACATATCCACAAATTACCTATCCATGGATCACTGCTCGCAGACTTCAAAAACTTCTCTAGTCCCTCCCGAGTTCCATTGTCCACTAAGAATAAAAGACCAAATTATTAGTAAAGTGGTTTTGATATGCTAACTGGTTCAGCAAAAGCTATATATTTCATGAATGCAACACTCTAAACAAGCAACGAAGATATATAATTATGGATGATTTTACTTAAGTACATTTCATTTATACCCCACAAATGATCACAAGTGATACTATCAAGAGATCAATATGAGAGCACGTAATTACCACAATACGTGCCAAGAACATAGAGCTTTTCTAAACCCAAGTGGTGCTCTATGGATCTTAATGCTACAGTTTAAGAAATCACTCTGCATTACAATAGTAGAAGTCACAATGAAGCAAGCTTTCCAAACATAAAAAAGGAGATCCTGATGAGAGCATAGATTATACCTTGCACTTGACAACCAACACCACAGAACAGAAGACGATTTACACCGGCAGCCTGTTGTATGGAAAATAAGATAAAACTGTAATCAGTTTTAAATAGTGGAAAGAAATAGATAATTTGTATTGTCATAACATTATTGCTAAAAAAAAAAATCAACAATGTCCTAATTAAAATAACATGAGAAACAAGTTTGAGAATGTTTGTCAAATCTTTTATACTTGTATTCTTTGCATTGGCAGTAGTTTCTTGTTAGGTTAAGAATAACACAAGTTTGGGGACATTCTAGTGAGAGACAAGACACCTCACATAGATTTTTATCTCTTATAGTGTATGATCATGGGAATGGATTTATTACTCGTTCTAGAGCTTTTTATAGTTTTATTCTTCCCCTTGTTCCAGATCAAACATCTTCTTCTGCCTTCGGTCCTTAAGGACTCCATCAAATTCTACACTTTCACTAACCATTCTAATTAATTAAGGCTGGCCAACATTAAGTATTGGGCAAATAATTAGAGGCATTTATACGGAATTTGAAGATGAGGAATATCATCATCATCATTCTCATTTGATCCTATTCGGATTTAAGAGTTTTACCGTTGTACTCTAAAATAAGCTATGTCCAACATTCCTATCTATCAAACTTTGAAGATATGGACCATTAAAAGTTAAATACACTGAAAGGATCTAGACTCTCATAGTAGCTAAAAGGTCCAACCTCAGGACCAATGAGTAGCATAAAGTGCTACAATATATAAGTATAATACCGATAACAAGATAGATACATTCAAACATAAATTATACATGCATACAAAAGAGATCACTGGATGCCTCTACCATGATAAAGAATTGAATACCTCAACGAGGGTAAGAGTATTCAGATTAGGAAATAAAGTTGGCTTAACACCTTTTGCTGCAAAAACTTCTTCTGGTGTCCTATTAGAAAAAGGAAAAAAGAATGCATTAGTTCATCAAAAAATAAATAAAAAGATGTTTAGTAGGATAACCAACATCAAGTGTTCATAAAGAAAGGAGAAGTATGTGATGAAACGATGGAAGAATATACTAAGAAGTTTTATATGAAAATCTAACATTTCAGTTCAAACTCATATTTGACTAAACACACCTGGCTAAAATTGGCTTTGGAGTAAGTCTGTCATCTGGGTCCCTTCAGAGATCACAACAATCTCATCTAAATCACAACAATCTCATCTAACACTGCAGAGACCACATGAGAGTTATATGGCCCACCATGGAAATAAGTTGATCCAAACAATCATGAACTCAAGTAATCTTCAGCCTACCTTTTGTTTTTGTTTCTGTGGGATGAAAAGGATGATTATATCAAACACATCAAAGATCCAGAAACAACATCCAAACAACAAACAACAACTATCAGTTAGTAACAGCCCTAACATTACCAGAGCTTGGAGATGAGAACATAACATTATGTGGTTTTATGCTCATTTTGACGCAGTGACTGTGTGGAATGGCGCATCAAAACAAGTTATTTATTGCATACATTCACACAAAACAATGGATCCCACTGCGAATCAGAGCTGGTGGACCGCCATAGTGTGATCTCCAGGCTAACAGACAAGGCCATTTTTCAACACACACACACACACATATTCAATACATGAACTGATGTTTGTTGAAACACATTTACGTACTAAGTTCTTACTCTAATCAGTCTGCAGAAATAGAGTCCATAAGGTCATATATTACGATTTAATGTAGAGATGATCAACACGTAGTACGAGATTATGGAGAGAATTTGCTAAGGAGACCCACTCTTCTTGGGGGGACCTGGGGGCATTGGTGGTGGGAGATAAGGCATGAGAGAATGAACATGGCCTACTTTATCAGTGTGTTTTCGGACTATAAAGTTTAATTGCAGTTAGCAGCCATCCTAAAGAAGTTCACTGATGGGTCTTTGGGTTGAATAAAAAGTGATGGGTCTTTGAATTGAATAAAAAGTTGCACAAGATCACTGATGGTTCATGAACTACAGTTAGCAGCCATTCAAGATAGCAATTGCAACACCTAATTAAATGTGAGTTTCCAAAAAATCCCATAAACGGAAATAAAAACTGCAAATTAAAGTTTAATAGCCCAAAAGAAGCCAAAAAATAGAAATTGAATACAATGCCAACACTACAGAAAAGATACACCAACAGTATAAATAACAGAAATTGCAGACCAATCCCTTTAGAATCAATGGAAGCTGTGCTACACAAGATACATATCCCATCCATCTATCATTGAATTAAAAAAATGTAGACATAAAAAAGACTACAACCATAGTGAAAAAAAAAGGGTGCGCCTGACACAGGAATTTTCTCAGTGGACATTCCACTGAGCACCTTTATAATTCAGGGGGCTGCTGCCTTTTGATCCTCCCCTCTCTTTCACGGTCAGATCAGGACATCCACATGCCAAATTATTCTATAAGAAAACTTCGCCGCAGGCTGATACCAAAGGCCTTGAACTAGGCATTTTGGGCTATCTCTTGACTTCTGAATTGCAAAATAGTACCCCAATTGCATTTCCAAAACAAACTAAAAAATAGAGAGAACATAATAAGGTGAGAAATGGGGTTCCCAACCAACAAGGAAATCGATTGTTCTCACAAATGCAGTGTTGAAATTCATAAGAAATCGATTGTTCCAACAAGAAATCACTGTTTTTTCTCATTTCAAAAGGTCAAACCAAAAAAGGATGATTAGCAATTCACACCCCCATATGCATAGGAAGATATGATTGCATGGTTAGGAAGAAAGGGGCAAATCACTTATGTTGCGGTAGTGGTATGCCAATCACAAAATCATTGATAAATTGACTCAGATAAAAACAGTACGAATGCAATTGGTGCTTAGAAAGGTAACAACATGAGAATCATTGGTTTTATCTCATTCCTCAAAAGGTCAAACCAAAACAGCAATAATCAATCCAAACCAATATAGATGATGATACACTGTGTACATGATTGCAGTCGTGGGATGCCAGTCACATACACATAAAGTTAACAAGATCCATCTATAATCAGCCCTTTTAATGGATTGGGTTATTGTTTAAAGCTGGCAAAAATATCAGCGACATGTTACCAAAAAAGTGTTCGTTTACCAAATCTTTGATGACAATGATGCTGAACCATTTTTTTTGAAAATCATATGATTAAGACTTGTTTAAATAGAAAATGGAGTTTAACCAGCAAAGGCATTCTAACCTGGTTATTTCCTTGTGCATACGTCACTGGTGATAGATTTCATCTCATAAGTTTTTCTTTATTCTTTATCTTTTTACCCAACTACTCCATTGCCAATCCACAATCCCCAAGACCTAATTGAAACCCTAGAACCTTTAATCCACCATCTTGAAACCTGTTCCTCCCAATAAAAAAAAATACCGACTCGCCCAAACCCAAATCTCTTTTCCTGCTTCCCGACTCCTAGCCCAATCCATCCCACCCATCATCACCGAGTAGGCACCATCGTTCCGCCCCAACCCTAAAACCCCAGACCGAATCAAATCCCCCGTCAATTCTCTGTCGGCAGTCCCAGAACGAAAAAAAAAAAAAAAACAGAGAAAGAACAAGAGACGAAGGGAAAAGATTGAGACAGAAGGCGTACCTAGATCTACTCCAGTCGTCTCTTCTACAGCCGCCGGCCGAGTAGAGAGAGGGTCGGAGTCGGAGATAAGCAGATAGGGGAGATGAGCATAGAGGGCTGGAAAAAGAATGAGGTTTTCAAAAGAAAACCCTAAAACTATAAAGAGAGCAGAGGGCGGGAGGGAAAGAGGGACGAGGGCGGGAGAGGAACAGGGTTGATAAAATTTTAGGTCTTCTTTTAGATGAAAAAAACCACAAAGAGCAGCTACGGTTTATGAAAATACATGTGTCTAAAAATACCACAGTCCAAATTACTTGCTTTGCTTGCCTTATTTGTGTCGCTATTAGCTGGTTTTGACGTAGTGTTCAAAGTGTCAGATCATATAAATTCAACATCTATAAGATCCATCAAAAGTAGATATAAACTATAAAATACTAGGAATGGATTTTAAAGAGGTTCATATGATCAAGAACACTACTATGAAGTTGAAACATGTATAAAGATGATATCACTATGAAAGTACACATGAATCAACATCATAACCATCCATAAAAAAAATGACTAGAAAGCATAAAGGATGGATTTGAGAGTTCTAGTATGGTATCTACAAATATAACTTAAGAGCACAACAATACAAGAAACTATTTGACATTTGCATAGAGAGGAACAATCAAAATCAAGATCTAACTCATACCATATCATCAATAAAGAATACAACTCTGTGTGCACAAGAAGGTATGAAGCTAGAAGAGTGTGATGGATCGCATATAGATGAAAAAGGATCTCAAATATGGATATACCTATGAAGAACAATGGTTTAACTCCAATTCATCTTAAATGATCCATCTATCTATCATGTAAAATCTCCACTCTAGCAAATGTAAGTCTTACAATGAAGAGGAAAATGGATATGAGGATCATACCAAATGAGCTTAGCACACAAAATCACATATGTACTTAAGAAGCTCAAATGATCATGAAACAAAAGATTTTACTATAAAACACATAAACAATCATCGATCAATTTGTATTAATGAAAAAATAGACAAACTTAGGCACACCATGCAAATCAATGACACCATACCCAATCACACAATGTAAGGCATAGCATCAAAATCAATTTGCATTTGAAAGAATGTGACTTAGTTGAGCAAACATGCAAATTGCTTGGAAAATGTATTTCCTTCTAAATGATATAATCATAAGCACAAGGAAATAAATCAAGGAAAATGCTTCTATAAATGTAACTAATAAATCTTAGAACATTTTCCAAGTTTCTTCACAAATAGTTTGAATCTATTGTTTGATGGATCTTATAGATGTTGAATTCATATGATTTGATACTTTGAAAATTGCATGATTTACAAGGCTATATCCTTTATGCAATTTAACTTGTTCATCACTATGCCCATTAGTTATATCATTTAAAGTGATGAATATCCTTTTATGTTGCCTGATGGAATTTTGTGTTTGTCACATCCTTGCTCTTGATCATGTTTCATATTCAATTGATTTCAATTAGTATCATTTTCAATTGTTGTTATATCCAATTGTTGTCATATCTTGAGAATATGATAGACAATGTGTACATTCGATTGAACTTGATAGTAATATGTCTTTATTCCATGTCACATTCCATTAGCATCATAATCTTCATGTTTGCCACCTCTCTTGCACAGATAGGTAAATCTCATGACCACCATCCTTATGTATTCATGATCTTGGTTGGTTTATGGTTGAGGTAGGCTTCATGTTTGAACTTCATTTCACTCATCTTGCACTCACGATAGTCATATTTTATGATTGGATGAAATGATTTCAAAATTTCCATAGCATATGATTTTCATAGCTATAATGATTGATGTTATGTTTAGTAAATCCCATAACATCATTGATAGCTCTATTTTGGATTAATGCTAGTAGTCATATTCTTTTTAACTCCATTTTAGAGTGATTGAAATTAATAGTCATATCTTTGATCTCAATTGGTATCTATGATCTCTTATCCTCTTGACCTTACTCTTTATTTTGGTAATTTGATCATATTGAGTTTTATAGTCAATTGCTATCAATTGGTATCCAATCCTTCCCTTGAAGATAACCCTTAATTGGTTAAACCAACTTCTTCTTGCACCAATTAGTTAAATTCTTGACAAAAGTTTGACAAAAGGAGAGTATGGATTGAGGGGAAGTGTAAAACTTCTAAGGAAGCATTAGCTTTGATCAGATTCACCCTTGTATTGGCTCTTTAACCTTAAAGCTAACTACTGTTAGGGATTTTGTGTATTGCAATTTGATGGATGTATTATCATTTTAGCATCTCATGAGTTTTCACACAAGCATTGTTTTAGAAACCTTGAAATCATAATTTATACATGCATTGTTTTAAAATATTGTAAATCATATGTTTCATGCTTGTTTTGGTTTTAAATCTTGGATGCATTTTATTTTGAAAAGAATTCAAAAATCAAGCAAGCCCATGTTTTAAAGTTTCGAATCTTATTTGGCTTTTTATGTTTCATGATTTTAAAAGCACTTGAATGATTTAAAATCATGTTTCCAAGCTTAGTTTAATGGCCCAAAAATCCCCTCAAGAAAATACTTTAAAATATGTAAAGGTGGGATTTTTTGTCTAAGGCTGTCGGTCAACCGACGTCAAGCTGTCGGTCAATCGACAGTGGAACCGAGGCCAACCGAGAGCCTCTGTCGGTTCCATTTTTACAGAGCTACAAATTTTAGATTTTCTCTGTCGGTCCCTTCGTCGGTTCATGTCAGTTCAGTTGTCGTTTCGTGTCGGTTAACTGATAGATGTATAACGGTCAGAAAACTTTTAAAAACATGACCGTTGCTTAGTGACCGTTGACCTGTCGGTCGACCGACAGGTAGCCGTTGGATGCTTTTTTCTATAAAAGCAAGCTCATTCCTTTGGCCAAAGTTGATGATTTTTAAGCTATTCTTGAAGAGCTTTGAGGCCAAAGAAAGGGGAAGAGCTAAGGAAGGCTATTGGTCAATTAGGAAAGCTAAAGCTTGGATTAATAAAGTTAAACCACTAAGTAAGCTTTACCTTTTATTAATCATATGTTATATGCTTTGTCTAAATTATTGGTAAATGAGTTTTAGCGTATAAACTATGATGTGTTGAATCCTCTACTTCTTTAATCTTTGATTTAAGTCATTGGATTCTTCACCTTTGATTCAAACCAAGTCTTATTTTAAAACTTTATAAAACCTGTTTGTTAAAACCTTTGATTTGTTTGATAACATGTTTCTTTAACTTGTTTGAATCATCATTGTTGTTTTCATTCATTTGAACTTTAGTTAAACACATTTGTTTTTGAAAACAACATTGCACATGCATCACATGTTTAGGCTTAATTAACTTCATACAACTTGTGAATCTTTTGATTTTCATATCATCTATAAGTTTGTAATTTGTACATGTGATTTGCATTTCACTTCAATCATATCTTTTTGTGCATAAACTTTAAAATGCTTTGAGCATATATTGATTGAGCCTTAATTTTAAACTTGATTGAAGTATCCACACATACACTTCATGAGCATTCATCTTTGCATTCATTAGTGTTTGTGTGAGTTGATTTACACTTTCCTATCCGCCTATTTTAGAGGCAAATTAATTGAGCTTAAATTGTAATCTCTTAGAGTGTTTTGTGAAAACACTTTCTTTAGAGAAATCTTTGTTTGTAAGGTTATTGCTTAGGCATTGAAAAGCATAGTGTAAAGGTTGTTAGGCCTTTAAAACCAACATTGTAAGGTTATTGCTTAGCCTTTTGAAAAGCATATTAGTGGAAATCTGGTGGGGTATTGGTTCACAAGCTGGTAGTGGATGTAGGCATTGAGGCCGAACCACTATAAATCTTTGTGTAGTGGTGATTGATTTGTGGTGATTGTTGTGTTTAAGCTTCCGCATATTGCATGATTAATCATCACATGTGACTAGTTATTTTAAAGAATTTAAAATTGGTCATTATTAGTCACAAAGTTTAGATCACCCTATTCCCCCCCCCCCCCCCCCTCTAGGGTTAGGATCCCTTGGACTTTTAATTGGCATCAGAGCCTCATACTCTATATTTAGGATCAAGTGTTTGGAACTCTTGATTAGGTGTAAAAACCTAGAGTTTAGACCCTAGTTGTGTATTCTATGAAAATCATTAGAATGGATTCCACTGTGCTAGACTTTGTAGATTCTTCTAGAACCCTTCTTCCATCCATTGAGTTTCAAACATCAAAATTAAAGAATCTCAACTTAAATTAAAAAAAGAAGAAATTAAAGAAAATGAAAATGATATTCAACAAGCTTATGATAATTTATGCACATTTTCCTTAGAGCTTGTTAAGAAGAATAAAAGATTAGAAGAAAAATCTAAAAGTCTAAACAAAGAATTCGGTTCTTCAAAAAATGAACTTAGAGAGAAAGAAGAATTAATAAATTATGTAGGCTCTAAGTTTATGATCTCTTTGCATAACTTGCAAAATGCTCAAGATGAATTAATTGAATTAAAGATAGGTTGTGATAATCTTAAAAAGGAAAATTTGAAACTAAGAGATCAATTACAAAGGCAAGATAAAAACATTAACAATCTTGAATCTAAGTTGACTATCACGAGAGAAAATTTATCTAATGCTCAAAATAAGATAAATACCCTAGAACTTGGATCTATTGAGGTTAATGAACTTAAATCTAAGTTAAAACTTACCCATGAAGAGCTAAACAATTTTAAGGGAATTGAAAATGAATTAACAAAAGTTAAAAATGAAAATTCAACACTTAAAACCCAAGTCACTCAACTTGAAAGTTATAAGCAAAAATATGAGTGCAAGTTTACCCAAAGTGAAGAAATTTTTGAAAATATATTTAAATTGAGTAAATCACAAAGAGATAGGACGGGTCTTGGTTTTGATATGAATATTTCACATGACCCTAAATTCACCAACACATTTGTGAAATGTGAGTCCTCATTCTCTAGCACTCACACTTCTTTGCCCATGACTAAATGTAATTATTGTGGCATTGAAGGACATTTTAGGTTTGAGTGCAAATCAAGAAGAAGCCATGTGTCTAAAATTATTTTTGAACCAAAGAAAGTAAATTCAAATTTTATGATCGTTGAGACACTAAAAACCAAGGAATACTCCAATAAGACTAAACAAGTAAAACCTATTAAAAAGGAGTCTCCTAAAATAGATTCTAAAAAGGTTAAACCAACTCTAAAAGAATCTATTAACAAAAAGCTTCTCAATCTTCCTTCAATAACTCAACAAATGAAAGAACTTTTGAAAAAGTTACAAAGTTAAATATCAAATTCAAAAGTCAAATAAATGGAGCAAATAAGAAGAAAAGAAAAGGAAACCAATCCCCTAACAAACAAACTCACCAACCTCAAAAGACAAATCACCAATCTAAGCTAAATTTAGTTAAATCTAAACATCATGGTGATATGTCTAAATTAAAAATTTATCAAGTCAAATCTCCTAGAGTTGGCGAGACATTTAAGATAGACCTCAAAGACCATCCCTCTCAAGACCTTAGGTGGATTCCCAAAGTTAGATACTTAGACAACCCTTAAGGCCTCGGACCTCATTGACCAACCTATCCTTAATAGGTAAATCCTTTTGTTGGTCATGTTGCATATGCATTTTGTTCTTTCTTAAGTTAGATTTCTTAAAATGCATTGTTTCTTTATGATTAATTGATTTTGTTCTCATGTACTTCTCTAGTTACATAACATGGTTTTCAAAATCATTTGATTATAATTTCATCATGTTAGATTTGTTTTTTTTTTATCTCATATAATTATATCTTGTATTGCATTTCTGTACATGTTCAATTGATTCTGATTTCAAAAGCTTTTATAGCTAGATTTTTCATAATCGATTCATGTTGCAAAATCATTTGTTTGTATGACATAGTAAAATTATTTTGAACAACAAATGATTTAAAACAATTTAGTTTATCCATAGATTTCTAAGTTATATTTTCATATGTAAAATTATTATTTTTGAAAAACCAACTTGTATGTGTTTCAAATAAGTTATATCTTTTAAAATGCAAGTTGAAAAATGATTGATTTTCATTCTATGCTTTCTAAGTTAGATTATTTTATGAAAATCAAATTCCTTGATTTAGTTGAAATTCAATTGGTTAGAACCTTATAGTTATATTTTTTAATTGAATGTGTTTTGGATAAATGTATTTTCCAATTGATATCAAGTCATACTTGTTTTAAATCAATTTGTATGAACACTTAGTTATACTCTTTGGAATACAAATTGATAATTGATAATATGCTTTCTTCAATATCATTCTCTTTATTCTCATTGTTGGATTTTGTGTATTGAAATGATTTGAAGATTGTTTGAATGGAAATGCTTTAAAACATTTTTAGCTATAAACATCAAAGCATGTTCCTTGTTTTCATTTCCTCATGCATTTAGTTATTTTATCTCAAATGGAAATGAATTTTGTTATAGGCAATTTGCATATTCTAGTTTCATTCTTTTTATATGCAAATGTCTATTAGTTTCTTGTATGGTTGTGATCTTATTTACATTTGTAAAAACCATACTAGAACTCTCAAATCCATCCCTTATACTTACTAGTCATTTTATTTTTTTTAAATGGATGGTTATGTTGTTAGATTCATGTGTATTTTTCATATTGATAATGCTTTATACATGTTTCAACTTCATAGTAGTGTGCTTGATCATATGAACCTCCTTGAAATCCATTCCTTGTATTTCTTAGTTATATCTATTGTTTGATGGATTTCTTAGATGTTGAATTCATATGATCTTGACACTTTGAAAATTGCAAATCATTTCCTAAGTTTAAAGGCTTTTTCCTCACCCCATTTGCCATTTAGGTCACTTGACCACCTCCCCTTCTCAAAAACACCTCGATCCCATGTCTGCAATCCCTAACCCATCCCTTCCCCCTTCCTCCCATCCTTCCCTTATCCCCTCTATTACCTTCGTAGCTGAACCTCCTCAAGCCGTCCCACCTCCTCCCTTTGCAGCTCCCTTCCCTCTGCTACCATCAGATTTCCCTCCTCTTCCCAGCTCCCAACCAGCCGTAGCTCTGGTACTGTCAGCAGCCCCTTCGCCCGGTTCCCTCTTTCCCCAATCTCCTCTACCAACCTATTTTGCTCAGCCTCTCAGCTCCTATAACTAGAGGCCTCTAACTTTGACTCAGCCGTCTACAGTAATTTCTTATCGTCCCTCTTCTCAGGTCTGGGATGAAGCTCAGCTTGATATTCTGCACAAACACCTGGTTGGTCTTCTCAGCTCTGCTTTAGGTAAATCCTTACCACTTCCTCCTCTTAAACCTCCTGACCCACCTCCTTTACCCTCCTCTATCTCAATAGAACAGTTAGCTCCTATCATTAACTCTGTCTCCAACCCTCCCCTGGTTCAGCAACCTCAGTCCCCTCCTAGGACCTGGTTAGATCTTTTCCCTGATTCTAAGCCGATTGCTCCCTCAGACTTCCCTACCACTTCTCTATTAGATGGTCAGGTAGTAATGAAAATCCCCTTTTCCATGATAGAGCCTAGCAAAAACTCCTTCTCCAATGCAGCTATTGGCAAATTTATTGGTAGAAGACCAACTGTGGAATGGTTGACCTCTCAAGCTAACACTCAATGGAATCTCTCCAAACCATGTCTGATTTCCCTCACTGACAAAGGTCATTTTATCTTTAGATTTAGCTCCAAGGAAGACCGGGATTCAGCCCTTTCTCAGTCCCCTCACAGCCTGCAGAATAGGAAACTCCTCCTTCTTCCCTGGTCCCCTGGTCAAGGCCCTACTGATTGGCCTAATCTACACCCAGTTTGGATCCGCATCTATGGCATTCCTTAGCACTGTTGGAGCTCCAATATTCTTCTCTCGTTAGCAAGCTCCATAGGAACACCTCTAAAATTGGACGACATCACTGCTTCCCAAAAAATTCTCACTTTTGCTAGAATCCTGGTCCACCTTGACCTCTCCAGACCAATACCTTCTGAAATTAAGGTGGACTTAGCTGGAGAAGAGGAAGTCCTCTCTGTTTCCTATGAAAATCTGCCTTGTTCCCTTTGCCTTCTCCATGGCCACTCAGAGACCTACTGTAAATCTGTCCTTAGATCCTCTATTCATCAGAGCCATTCCAGCAAAGGAATTTTGGGCAAGTCTCCATCTCTGGAGCCAGATCCCCAAAACCATCCTGTCTCCATCTCTGTAGCTTTCTCTGAGCCTGAGCCAGTCCTAGCCTCTGACCAAGTGACCTCTCTTGATCCAACTCTTCAAGGAACCTCCTCGGTCCCTATATAGGCCTCTGTTCCTCCCCCTCCCCCTCCCCCACCCCCTGGCTCCTCTAGCCCTTCCTCCTTTTCTGGCCACCATCATCATTCTAACTCCGGACTTGATCAACTACCCCAGGAGATCCTTCTGGAAGTCCTTGAAAAAATCCCTGCTCCTGTCCTAGATACTGCTGGAATTTGAGATGACTTGAGAAGTTTTATGAAGCATTGAAGAATTTAGTATCTCAAGTATCATTTTGTATTGGAATTATTGTCAACACAATGTCACAAGTGTGGTGTTGATAGTGTGGTATTGATAGAGCTTCAAAGAGAAAACAGACTGACACAGTACAGGAAATTAGTTGTCCTGAAGCAGAGTGGCAGGTCGACCGGGCACCTCATGCGGTCGACCGGGCAAGAGAAACCTGCAGAAAATAGTCCAGGTTAGCTCCCAGTTAATTGTTGCCACAGTGTGTCGCCGGTCGACCGGGGACCCCATGCGGTCGACCGAGCACGACAGTTATCTGCTTCCACAGTGTGTCGCCGGTCGACCGAAGACACCATGATGTCGACCGAGCACGGGAACCAGAATTGCGCAGAAATTAGAAGTTGTGCACGAAAATTCAGGATTTTTTTTGTATTTCGTTTGGGACTCTTTCTAAACGAATTCTAGCCTAATTTGAACACTCTTAAGGGTTACCATAACCTATATAAAGGCTTGATTGGTTCGTTTTCAAATACACAGAAGAGAAGAGAGAACAAAAAGAAAGAGTTTTGGAGAGAAGAGTGATTGGAGAAGAAGTTGTTGCTGTGTGCAGTTGTGTTGCACGTTTCTACAGCAAGTGTGGACGAGAATGCGCTCATGAAGATGGTGATTCGTCCATAAGATAAGTGTCTCTCTGATTATGCTTTATTTTTCAATTTGTAAGGGATTGAGAGAGAGAGATTGTAGAGGGGAAAGGCTGTAGAAAAGTTCTCTACTTTAATTCTGTAGAACATCAAGTTGGTGCTTGGTGTTAGGGGTTTGGTGATCCTATCTGTTGGTGCAGATAAATTGTAAAGGGAGTAGGTGCTTCCTAGATAGTTGGTGCTATCTGAAACTTAAGGGTTGGTGCTCTTTGTCGTTGGTGCGACTAAATAGATTCAGACCTGCTCCGGATCGGTGTTCGGACAGTCTTTGAACCGTGGACGTAGCCTTTCGGTGAACCACGTTAAATCTGGTGTCCTTGTGTGATTTGATTTGCTTTTGTTGTTAAATTGGACTTGTTTTTAAGGAATCATTGATTCACCCCCCCCTCTCAGTGATCGCGATATCTAACAATTGGTATCAGAGCGTAAGGCTCCCTTGATAAGCTTAACACGCTAAGGGTGATCTCTTGTCAAATCACATGGCATCCAATACATGGAATAAGAAAGCACCTTTGTTTGATGGTTCTAATTACTCCTTCTGGAAGATCAGAATGCAGGCTTTCATCAAATCACTTGGCTATGATGTCTGGGAGACCGTTAGAGTCGGTTACAATATTGCCATAGTACCCACTGATGCTACAACGAAGAAGTTAGCAGACAACGACTCCAAGGCGCAGAATGCGCTCTTTAGTGGCCTTGTGGACAGCGAGCTGGTCAAAGTAATTGCATGCAAAACAGCCAAGGAAATATGGGACAAATTGAAAAGCATTCATGAAGGAGATGAGAAGATCAAAGAAGCGAAATTGCAAACTCATCGCTCTCAATTCGAGTCTCTTCGCATGGAGGAAAGCGAGAATGTTGACTCGTATATGCAACGAGTGAATGAAGTCACGAATGACATTCGTGGACTAGGGGAGGAGATTAAAGAACCAGTCATCGTCAAAAAGGTTCTAAGATCTCTTCTTCCCCGGTTTGATTCAAAAGTCTCAGCCATAGAAGAAGCCAAGGATCTGAATGAGTTTACCATGGATGAGTTGCATGGTTCACTCACTGCCTATGAGATGCGCATAGGTAAGACGTCTTCATCTGATAGAGAAGCGGCCTTCAAAGTTCAGAAAAAGGGAAAAGAGACTGCTGGTCATGATACTGATACTGATGATGATGAGCTTGAGGCTCAATTAGTTAGAAAGCTGAAGAAAGGAAGCAATGGAAAGTACAAAGGGAAGCTACCCTTTAAATGCTTCAATTGTGGCGGTATTGGTCACTTTGCTGCGAAGTGTCCGCTGAAAGAAAACAATGATGATGACTCTTATGTTGATAAGAGTAAATGGAAGAAAAATTTCAGAAAGAGGAGCAAAGCAAAAAGCTTCATCAGTCAATATAATGACAGCACGTCTGAAACTTCAGACGATGATGAATCAGCCGAGGCAACTGAAGCTCTCTTCATGGTTACTGTTGAAGAAGAAGAGGAGCAAGAGCTGGAAGAGGAAGAGGAGGCCGAGGTCAATCTTGAAGAAGAACTCATTGCCGCACTTGAGGAGCTTAGCATGGAACGAAAAACAAGTAAGAAAAATCTGAAACTTCTTCATGAATCTGAAAGTTTAGTTATTGCTTTGAAAACTCAAGTTGAAGAATATAAAAGAATGGTGGAAGTCCTTGAAAATCAAATAAGTATCAAAAAGGAAGAGGCTATGAAACTTGAAACTGAAATCGCTAGAGCAAAGGCTGAAAACTTGGAAAGTCGCCAAAAACTCAAAGTGCTCCAAGCAATTGAAGGGACAATGAAACTCAATGAAATTCTGAAATTTCAAAAGCCCTTCCACAATAAATTTGGTATTGGATTTGAGACCGGAGAGTCCTCTAAAGCTGCACCTTCTTTGTTTATGAAACAAAGTGCCATACCTCTCAAGGCTACAAAGCTTCAAATTCAGCCTAGTATTGAGATGGTCAATAAGAAAAGGTTTGTGGACTTTAACCAGCCACCTAAGAAAGGAAGAATGTTCAGATTCTATGGTTATTGCTTTCATTGTAATAGATATGGACATAAAAGAGCTGATTGTAGATTCTATGTTAGAAACAGTCCATTAGTGACTAGGAACCCTTTCTCAATCCTAAACGGCCACAAAATTGAGTGCCATAAGTGTTATAATTATGGACACTTGGCTAGGGATTGTAGGTTGCCTATAGCTAACCAATTTCAGGTTGAAAAGAAACCCAAGTTAGTTAAGGCATGGAGGGTAAAGAAAAGGGAAGATAATTCCAAGGAATCTCTCATTGTGCAAACGACATTCAATGCACAAAAGAAGGCAGCACCATGGGTCCTTGATAGTGGCTGTTCAAGCCATATGACAGGTGATAAAGAAAAATTCGTCAAATTACAGCACTATGAAAGTGGATCAGTGAAGTTTGGTAACAATGATGGTGCCAAAATCTGCGGAAAAGGTGTTGTTCAGCTAAAGGCAAACAAGATCAGATCAGACGAGGTCTTATATGTGTCTGGACTGAGACACAACTTGCTAAGTGTGAGCCAGATCTGTGACAAAGGCCACGAAGTCGTCTTCACTAAGAATGGGTTTGCTATCAAGAAGAGTAGCAACGGCAAAACAGTGGCTACTGGATCTAGGACTGCTGGAAATCTCTATACATTGTTAGATGGAGCTGAAAAGACTTGCTTGATGAGTCGGACAGAGGAAAGTTGGTTGTGGCACAAACGCCTTGGGCATCTAAACTTTGATAACATGTCAAAGATTTGCAATTCAAAGGCTGTCAGAGGTATGTCTACAGTTGAAAAGCCTTCCAACCCCATTTGCTATTCTTGCCAAAAGGGAAAGCAAACGAGGGTAATGTTCAAGTCAAAGGAACATCATACAAAGAAACCTCTTGAGCTAGTGCACACTGATCTCTGTGGACCAATGCGAACTCAAAGCACCAATGGAGATAAGTATTTTATGTTATGCATTGATGATTATACTCGTATGACATGGGTATTGTTTCTTAAGCATAAACATCAAGCACTTGATCGTTTTAAAGTGTTTAAAGCACAGGTTGAAAATATGCTTGGAAAACGTATCAAGATTTTAAGGTCTGATCGAGGAGGTGAATTCACATCTGAAGAGTTCACTAACTATTGTGAGCACCATGGCATTCAAAGACAATATTCAGCCCCTAGAACTCCACAGCAAAATGGAGTTGTGGAACGGAAAAATCGCATCGTGCAAGAGATGGCTCGCACAATGCTAACTGAGAGCAAGCTAGCTGACAAATACTGGAAGGAGGCAATCCATACGGCTGTATACATTCAGAATCGATGCTTGATCAGGCCACATGAAGACAAAACTCCTTCTGAGCTATGGTTTGGGAGAAAAGCAACAGTCAAGCACTTCAGAGTCTTCGGTAGCAAGTGTTACATCAAGCGTCTTGAACAAAATCCGGGCAAATTTGATGAAAGAGCTGATGAAGGTATATTTCTGGGTTACTCCTCCTCTAGTAAGGCTTACAGATGTCTTAACAAAAGGACCAGAAAAATCATAGAAAGTGCCGATGTTAGAATTGATGAAAACCGTGAATCAAAGAATGTAACTCATCATGACAGTCCAGTTTATGAGGACTCAAGTGAGATTGATGATGAAGTGGCTAAACATAATGATTCTGAGAAATCAAAGGATGACTCAGAGGATGCTACACCTAGAAAGAAAAGCACTTGGGTAGAGCAACACCCTAAGGATCAAATCATTGGAGATCCTGAGGCCGGTGTTAAAACAAGACAAAGTGTAGTTAGGAATTACTCACTTGTGTCCACCATTGAACCCAAGACTGTGGCTGAAGCCAGTCTCGATGAAAGTTGGTTGAAAGCTATGCATGAGGAGTTGGAGCAAATTGAGAAGAACTCCACATGGGAACTAGTTTCTAGACCTACCGATAAGAATGTTATTGGTACTAAATGGGTCTTTCGGAACAAGCTGAATGAAGATGGTCAGGTCATACGAAACAAAGCAAGGTTGGTTTGTAAAGGCTATGCTCAAGTTGAAGGCATAGATTTTGAAGAGACCTTTGCACCGGTGGCTCGTCTGGAAGCCATTCGTATGTTTCTTGCATTGGCTGCATACAAAACCTTCAAGGTATTTCAGATGGATGTAAAGTCAGCCTTTTTGAATGGATTACTTGAAGAAGAGGTCTACATTGAGCAACCTGATGGTTTTCTTATTAGCAAAAATTCAGACCTAGTGTGCAAGTTGAAAAAGGCTCTTTATGGGCTGAAACAAGCGCCAAGGGCGTGGTATGCAAGGCTGGACCTCTATCTCCGCAAGATCGGCTTTGGAAAAGGACTAGTTGATAGCAATCTTTATGTCAAAACAGAGTTGAGCAAACAGCTGGTTGTCATTGTTTATGTCGATGACATAATCTTTGGTGGCAATGATGAAGAAATGTGCAGGAATTTTGCTGAAGAGATGAAGAAAGAATTTGAGATGTCAATGCTTGGAGAACTAAAGTTCTTCCTTGGTTTACAAGTTCAGCAGCTGAAACATGGTATCTTCATATCACAGATGAAATACATCAAGGAAATGCTGAAGCGTTTTAACATGGAAGACAGCAAGCCAGTGAGCACACCAATGACAACGAACACAAAGCTAAGCAAAGATGATAAGGGTTCGTCCGTTGATCACACCACTTATCGTTCTATGATAGGAAGCTTGCTTTATTTGACTGCTACAGGACCGGATCTTCTGCAAGCAGTATGTATGGTGGCTCGATTTCAAGCATCACCAACTGAGACGCACCTTACAGCAGTAAAAATGATATTTCGATATCTAAAAGGTACCATGGAGCTTGGTATTTGGTATCCTAAAGGCAAATCCTTCACTCTTGTTGCATACTCTGACGCCGATTGGGCTGGATGTATAGATGATCGCAAGAGTACAAGCGGTGGTGCATTCTATCTCGGTGAAAGGTTGGTGGCATGGTGTAAGATCCCGACCCCAATCCTTTTGTTTAGCATTGTTTTAATCGTGGTTTGGCTTTTTAAGCGAGATTTGATTTAGTTTGACCGCGTATTTGAGTTTGACCGGATTTTTCCTTGCCTTGGAGATTTTGAAGACCGTTGACTTTGGTTTGACCCGGTCCTTATAATTTGTATTTTTATGGGAAATTACTTCGGATTTCTAAAAATTCTGGATTTGGTGTATTTTGACTCATTTTATGAAGTTTAACAACTTTCATGTTTTGACCATTTTGATTTGATGCTCAAAAATCGCGTTTTTTCGAGGAAAAAGGGCAAAACTGACTTTTCACCCTAAATCTGTCCATGAATTTCGAAAATTCCAGAAATTGGGGAAATTATACTTTTCGGAAACTAGATATTTCGCCGATCGTTTTTGTCTTCTTCGTCGTTTTCATTCGGGACCCGCAAACCCTAGTTTCAGCTTTGGTAAGTTTGGGGCCCATGGGGCCCAGCCCATTTGTTCTATAAAACCCCATTGGGTCTCTTGTCTCCCCGATTCTTTCTCTCATTTCCTGCAACAAAGAGGGATTAGGGTTTCTCCCAGCCCCCTTTCTCTCTCCTCATGTATCCCTTCTCCTTTGATGCTAAATGGAGATTTGAGCTCCTCTTCTTCTTCCCCATCTTCCAAGCTTCCCCTAGATACCATTTTTGAGATGTTTGAGCTAGAGAAGACCCATCTTTCAAGCTCTTCTTCTTGTTTGGGACACCCAAAGGTTTGCAATGTCTTTCCTTTCATGAGATTCTTGTTTTTCAAACCATTTTGAAGGGTTTTGTCATTTATGCAATGGGTTTTCATGGAGGTTACAATGGATTGGATTTTTAGGGTTTCTCTTGAGCTATTTGGGGATTTTGAAATTTTGGGAGCTTGAGGCCATGAGGGGACCTTCATGGAGTGTTTTTACATCTTCTCTTGACCAAGGCAAGTAGATTTCCAATTAATTATGATGTTTTCTCTCATTTGATTCTATTTGATGATTTTTCTTCTTATTGGTTAATCTTCTTTGATTTATGGATCTACTTTGATTGAATGGACCATTGTTACATTGATTTCAAAATATGTTATTGTTTACCATGCATGGGAGGTTTGCTTTCATTATGGTTTTCTTTAAAAATTTGGACTTCTTGTGTTAAAGGTAAGTGTTCATGAGAATGGAGGAAACTTTGAGTTAGGTGTTGTGTTTGGCTAATTAGGATGATTAGGAATGGTGATTAATGAGTTTGGAAGGTCAAGGAAGGGCCCAAAGGATCTATGAAATTTGTATGAAAGGTTGGAAATGGAAAATGATCAGAAAAATCAGAAAAAAATGCAAAGAGATGGGAAATTCTGCACTCGGGCCGGACTGGGCAGGCCCAGTCCGCTCGAGCGACCCACTGGGTCGCTCGAGCGGACCAGGCACTGTCTGGGTCCGCTCGAGCGACCCACTGGGTCGCTCGAGCGACCCATCTTCTGTCTGGGTCCGCTCGAGCGGGCCTGGGTCCGCTCGAGCGAGCCCAGATCAGTTTGGGCTCGGTTTGGGCCCGAATTTGGATTGTTTGTGGGCCAGATTGTTTGGGGCTTTCTTGGGCCTGGTTCAGGTCAGTCCTTGGACCATTTCAAGACCTGATGTTGGGTCAGTTTAGGGCCTGATAGTGGACTGTTTTAGAATTTGTTGGTGGGCCTGTTTTATGGTTAATTTGGGTTGGTTTTAAAACTTGTTCCTTGGGCCTGATTCAAATTAGTTTTGGACTGTTTTTAAAACCAGTTTTGTGGGCCTGTTCAGTTTAGTCTCGGGCTGTTTTTAAGGTTTGTTTGTGGGACATCTTAGGTTTAGTTTTGGGGGCCCGTTTGAAGTTAGTTTGGGCTGTTTTTAAGAATCATTTTGTAGGCCATTAAGGATATGTTTTGGGCTGTTTTAAATTCTGTTTGTGGGCCTGGTTCAGGTTGAGTTTTGGGTTTGTTTTAAAAACTTGTTTCTTGTCCATTAAAGGATTTGTTTTGGGCTGTTTTAAGTTTTGTACTGTGGGCCATTTCAAGATTAGTTTGGGCTGTTTTTAAGATATGTTTTATGGGCCATTCAAGGTTTAACTATGAACTAACTTCAAGGTCTGTTTGGGCCGGATTTAAAGGACTGTTTTGGGGTTTGGTTCAAGGCCAGTTATGGGCCTGTTTTTAAGAGTTTTGGTCATTACTTTGATACTTGGAAATTTGTGAAATGGGAATGATGTGAGAATGAGTGTATGTGAAATTACCCGGGAACCGTTCGGGTCTTAATGCGCACTTTATCATTTAAATATTATGGATTTTCATTGGCATCAAACGCACTTTTTATTAATTAATGTTTAAAGGTTAAATGTGCATTGAGATGGTTCCTTGGTAGGTCATTAGGTCATTCTCCACTATCCATTCCATTTCAAGTCAGATCATGTATTTGTATTTGTATTTTGTATTTGCATTCTTTGGTGAACTAACTTAAATAGCATCGATGATTTGTTATAAAATCATGTGTCTTCCCATGTTCGAAAGGGTTGCTCGTATGATTTTATACAAATCACCTCGATGCGTATTTAAACGGTCTGCCATAGATATTCGTATGCTTTCTCCGATTCGATTTGAAAGGAGATTGAGTATGTTCGTTACATTCGGGATTTCTTCGATAAAACTATTGTTTTGACAACACTAGTATTTTGAAAATAAAAACCTCGAGGCAAGACGGGGCCAGAGCTATGCGGTGCGAGCCCATGAGCCAAAGAGGCTATGATTCCGAAAAATAAAACCCCGAGGCAAGACGGGGCCAGAGCTATGTGGTGTGAGCCCCTGAGCCAAAGGGATTAGTATTATGTTAGATTTGTATCTGTTTGAGTTTGAAAACTAAAGGCACCACTAGGCTTAGGTCACCTTGTCGGGCTGATCACCCGGCTTGGGATCTTTACTCTGTCCGCCAGCTGCAGCTTGGATTCTGTCTGTACCGACCATGGCAACGGTAATGATCTGCCGGTCCCATTTGTATGGCTACGGTTCTGATCCTCTGTTTAGTACCACGTTTAGTGGCTACGCTCTGTTTGCTCTTATTACTTCGGTGATAGGAGGATTTAGCTATTTGTGGTCGCCTAGGTTTTATCCGCATATTACTTTAGTTTATGATTATTGTCAGTTATGCTTTCTATGCTTTGATTTGTTTAATGTTTACGATATCGACCTTTATCGTATTGTTTCTACTATTCAGTTTTTAAATGTATTTCTAATTATTAAATGACTTGCTTAGGTGGTTATCTTTTCGAGACATTTATGCTTTAGAGACTGCTCGTTTATTCGTCTTGATATTTATGTTTGGACTTTCGATTGTTTTAGCATGTTTTATTGTCATTATTGTTTAGACTGTTTATCCGGTTTTACGATGATCTCGTCTGGTTTTATGTATGTTCTTTCATTCATATTATTTGTTTATTTACTTGCCAGACCGTCGTGTCTGACCCTTTTGTTTGGTGCCAGTTTCTTCTCTCTTCTGTTTGTAGGTGTTTGATCAGAGGAGGCGGTGGGACCGCTGGTCTGACGTGAGAGGCTGCCTGTTGATATCATCTAGATGTCAAGTGTGGCACCAGAGTTCGTATTGAAATATTGGGGTAGTATTTCTGTTTAGTTGGATATTTTTGTATGGCTTTATCAGCCTTTTTCTTTGGGTTTGTAATTAAGACATCTGTTAATTGTAACTTGAATATGTGGGAAATAATAGATTTGTTACTACCAGCTCAGTGTGTTGTGATTTATGATTTATGCCAGTCTGTTATGATGGCTTTGTGATATTGGTTGCGTACGACACGGAACCCGATGGCCACGGATTCCGAGCCGTAACACCATGTATAGCTTCCGCGAAAAATATACTCTGATTGTGATGAGATTTGTTTATCCTCATTCACGCGGATCTTGGGAACTATAACAAAAAGTTTCAAATTATTCCAAAATTTCGCACCCCGAGATCGGTTCGCTGCAGGTCCCGGTTTCGGGGCGTGACAGGTTTGGTATCAGAGCTGGTCAGTTTCTAGGAAATAAAATACTCTAGAGACATTAAGACGTGTGGTGAGGATTCGTTAGATTGTGTCGATTTGTTTTATCGTGTCTTTGTTTCTTTAGATTTGAGTCGGCTTTTCTTTCAGTTCGGGAGATTTTGCTTGTCTTTCCTTTTAGTTCTGTTGTTAGGAGATTTGGACGGCCAAATTTCCTCCTTAGTGGTGGAGAATTTTAAAATCTCCATACTCTTGTTCAGTGTCTTTTATCTTTGCTTGTGTCGGAGACTGAGAACCTCGTGGAGTTAGTATGTTGTTTTCGGAGAACGTCAGCAGACTTTCAGCCTTCAGCACCCCCATTGTGGTTGGTAAGAGAAGACATGTGCAGTTGCCAGTCAAAGTAGAACTTGAGCAGCGTTCGAAGACCCCCTCTCAGTTAATCGAAGATCGTCATGCAGCGCACCAGAGTAAGTAAATGTGGAATTTTGGGGGAACTCAGACCATCTTTCCAAGATGAAGGACTGCAAAAGGATGGTTTTGGTTGAGAATTTTGGTGACTTGTAGCGTAGCCAGTGTAGTTGGTTTAGCAGGGATACCAAGTGGATGGTTAGTAGTAGTTAAGATAACTTTTGGCAGCAAAGGAAATGTCGTGGGCTTTACCGACTTATAGGGTATTGGATTGGACAACGTGCAGATGCAAGGGAGTACCTCAGTAATGTGAATGTTCATTTCTTATTTAAAATGATTTTTCTTGATGTTTTCATCTTTGATATGTTTTCATTGATATCTATGGTTTATCCTTGTAATGTTTAAAAATGGATTTATGTTTCTTCTTTAAGGCTTACTTTGAAATAAACTATGTTATATACTCTTTTCATGAGTCACATGATCTTGTTTTCAAGATTGGTCTTTAAAAGCATGTAACTCAAAATTGTGTTTCCTTCTCAAAGAGTAGTGTGAGATTTCTATTTCATTGAGTTGTTTTCTTTGGCTATGTAAAATGAAATTTCTTAAAGGTTTTCGTGTTTAGATTTTATGTAGATTTCCTACATTTGTTTAACGCTCAACTTTATTTAGGTTTTCGCAAGATTTTTATAAACAAATGAGTTAGTTTTCAATAAGGTTTAGTGTTTAATTAACACTCAGATTTCAACAAAGTTTAATGTATAGTCATACTATATGAATTTGATTTATTTTTGAAAGTCCTAAATTGAAACTGTTGAGTATTTCAATGATTTGTTGGGCTGTGAAAATATGGATTTCAAATGAATAATGTTGTTTCATGTTCAAAACTTTGGAAAACCTCATTTATTAAGTTTTATTTGATAATTTGGAAGTTCAGCTTCTACTGTGTTTTAAAGTGATCAAAATTTAACTAAGTAATAGTTTTAGTCCCTATGTTTAGGATTTTACGAGTTGTTTTGCATCGAATGGATGAGTTGTAGTAGCCTTTGGTTGGAGTTCGGAGGTGTATGAAGTGAAGGGATGATGAATGTCCGGATGTGTATTAGTTCAGTTGAGGACAAAGTTGGGTCTACGAGAGGATCAACATCATTCAAGACAGGGATCGAAAGTTTCAGATGTCGATGGTGGAAGACTTGAAGAATGAGATCTGAAGAGGCAAGCGTCAAGAGCACCGTGTACAGCTTTGAAGGACTTAAGGCACAGGATTCCAAGTGATAGAAGGAGACAGAATTTGCAGTTCTTTGGACCGACAGTCGCTGACGAAATAAGCAAAAGAATTGATCCAGTGCAGGAACTACAGATGACACCGAGGGTACTTAGGAGTGTTGGGCACCAGTTTGGTCAGAGAAGTTTGTTTCCGAGCAGATATGTGGAATAGTGTGAAGCCTTCAACCGAATCAGAATGTGGTCGACCGTGCATCTCACCGTCAGCTATGTTAAGAGGAGGTCTCTCAGTTGCCGAGGTCTAGCATAGGGTGTCAGTGTTTTCGTTTGTCTTTCGGGTTTTTAGTTTTGATTTTGGTTTAGACCATTTGGAGGACCAAATGGATTCTAAGGGGGGGAGGATGTAAGATCCCGACCCCAATCCTTTTGTTTAGCATTGTTTTAATCGTGGTTTGGCTTTTTAAGCGAGATTTGATTTAGTTTGACCGCGTATTTGAGTTTGACCGGATTTTTCCTTGCCTTGGAGATTTTGAAGACCGTTGACTTTGGTTTGACCCGGTCCTTATAATTTGTATTTTTATGGGAAATTACTTCGGATTTCTAAAAATTCTGGATTTGGTGTATTTTGACTCATTTTATGAAGTTTAACAACTTTCATGTTTTGACCATTTTGATTTGATGCTCAAAAATCGCGTTTTTCGAGGAAAAAGGGCAAAACTGACTTTTCACCCTAAATCTGTCCATGAATTTCGAAAATTCCAGAAATTGGGGAAATTATACTTTTCGGAAACTAGATATTTCGCCGATCGTTTTTGTCTTCTTCGTCGTTTTCATTCGGGACCCGCAAACCCTAGTTTCAGCTTTGGTAAGTTTGGGGCCCATGGGGCCCAGCCCATTTGTTCTATAAAACCCCATTGGGTCTCTTGTCTCCCCGATTCTTTCTCTCATTTCCTGCAACAAAGAGGGATTAGGGTTTCTCCCAGCCCCCTTTCTCTCTCCTCATGTATCCCTTCTCCTTTGATGCTAAATGGAGATTTGAGCTCCTCTTCTTCTTCCCCATCTTCCAAGCTTCCCCTAGATACCATTTTTGAGATGTTTGAGCTAGAGAAGACCCATCTTTCAAGCTCTTCTTCTTGTTTGGGACACCCAAAGGTTTGCAATGTCTTTCCTTTCATGAGATTCTTGTTTTTCAAACCATTTTGAAGGGTTTTGTCATTTATGCAATGGGTTTTCATGGAGGTTACAATGGATTGGATTTTTAGGGTTTCTCTTGAGCTATTTGGGGATTTTGAAATTTTGGAGCTTGAGGCCATGAGGGGACCTTCATGGAGTGTTTTTACATCTTCTCTTGACCAAGGCAAGTAGATTTCCAATTAATTATGATGTTTTCTCTCATTTGATTCTATTTGATGATTTTTCTTCTTATTGGTTAATCTTCTTTGATTTATGGATCTACTTTGATTGAATGGACCATTGTTACATTGATTTCAAAATATGTTATTGTTTACCATGCATGGGAGGTTTGCTTTCATTATGGTTTTCTTTAAAAATTTGGACTTCTTGTGTTAAAGGTAAGTGTTCATGAGAATGGAGGAAACTTTGAGTTAGGTGTTGTGTTTGGCTAATTAGGATGATTAGGAATGGTGATTAATGAGTTTGGAAGGTCAAGGAAGGGCCCAAAGGATCTATGAAATTTGTATGAAAGGTTGGAAATGGAAAATGATCAGAAAAATCAGAAAAAAATGCAAAGAGATGGGAAATTCTGCACTCGGGCCGGACTGGGCAGGCCCAGTCCGCTCGAGCGACCCACTGGGTCGCTCGAGCGGACCAGGCACTGTCAGGGTCCGCTCGAGCGACCCACTGGGTCGCTCGAGCGACCCAGCTTCTGTCTGGGTCCGCTCGAGCGGGCCTGGGTCCGCTCGAGCGGGCCTGGGTCCGCTCGAGCGAGCCCAGATCAGTTTGGGCTCGGTTTGGGCCCGAATTTGGATTGTTTGTGGGCCAGATTGTTTGGGGCTTTCTTGGGCCTGGTTCAGGTCAGTCCTTGGACCATTTCAAGACCTGATGTTGGGTCAGTTTAGGGCCTGATAGTGGACTGTTTTAGAATTTGTTGGTGGGCCTGTTTTATGGTTAATTTGGGTTGGTTTTAAAACTTGTTCCTTGGGCCTGATTCAAATTAGTTTTGGACTGTTTTTAAAACCAGTTTTGTGGGCCTGTTCAGTTTAGTCTCGGGCTGTTTTTAAGGTTTGTTTGTGGGACATCTTAGGTTTAGTTTTGGGGGCCCGTTTGAAGTTAGTTTGGGCTGTTTTTAAGAATCATTTTGTAGGCCATTAAGGATATGTTTTGGGCTGTTTTAAATTCTGTTTGTGGGCCTGGTTCAGGTTGAGTTTTGGGTTTGTTTTAAAAACTTGTTTCTTGTCCATTAAAGGATTTGTTTTGGGCTGTTTTAAGGTTTGTACTGTGGGCCATTTCAAGATTAGTTTGGGCTGTTTTTAAGATATGTTTTATGGGCCATTCAAGGTTTAACTATGAACTAACTTCAAGGTCTGTTTGGGCCGGATTTAAAGGACTGTTTTGGGGTTTGGTTCAAGGCCAGTTATGGGCCTGTTTTTAAGAGTTTTGGTCATTACTTTGATACTTGGAAATTTGTGAAATGGGAATGATGTGAGACTGAGTGTATGTGAAATTACCCGGGAACCGTTCGGGTCTTAATGCGCACTTTATCATTTAAATATTATGGATTTTCATTGGCATCAAACGCACTTTTTATTAATTAATGTTTAAAGGTTAAATGTGCATTGAGATGGTTCCTTGGTAGGTCATTAGGTCATTCTCCACTATCCATTCCATTTCAAGTCAGATCATGTATTTGTATTTGTATTTTGTATTTGCATTCTTTGGTGAACTAACTTAAATAGCATCGATGATTTGTTATAAAATCATGTGTCTTCCCATGTTCGAAAGGGTTGCTCGTATGATTTTATACAAATCACCTCGATGCGTATTTAAACGGTCTGCCATAGATATTCGTATGCTTTCTCCGATTCGATTTGAAAGGAGATTGAGTATGTTCGTTACATTCGGGATTTCTTCGATAAAACTATTGTTTTGACAACACTAGTATTTTGAAAATAAAAACCTCGAGGCAAGACGGGGCCAGAGCTATGCGGTGCGAGCCCATGAGCCAAAGAGGCTATGATTCCGAAAAATAAAACCCCGAGGCAAGACGGGGCCAGAGCTATGTGGTGCGAGCCCCTGAGCCAAAGGGATTAGTATTATGTTAGATTTGTATCTGTTTGAGTTTGAAAACTAAAGGCACCACTAGGCTTAGGTCACCTTGTCGGGCTGATCACCCGGCTTGGGATCTTTACTCTGTCCGCCAGCTGCAGCTTGGATTCTGTCTGTACCGACCATGGCAACGGTAATGATCTGCCAGTCCCATTTGTATGGCTACGGTTCTGATCCTCTGTTTAGTACCACGTTTAGTGGCTACGCTCTGTTTGCTCTTATTACTTCGGTGATAGGAGGATTTAGCTATTTGTGGTCGCCTAGGTTTTATCCGCATATTACTTTAGTTTATGATTATTGTCAGTTATGCTTTCTATGCTTTGATTTGTTTAATGTTTACGATATCGACCTTTATCGTATTGTTTCTACTATTCAGTTTTTAAATGTATTTCTAATTATTAAATGACTTGCTTAGGTGGTTATCTTTTCGAGACATTTATGCTTTAGAGACTGCTCGTTTATTCGTCTTGATATTTATGTTTGGACTTTCGATTGTTTTAGCATGTTTTATTGTCATTATTGTTTAGACTGTTTATCCGGTTTTACGATGATCTCGTCTGGTTTTATGTATGTTCTTTCATTCATATTATTTGTTTATTTACTTGCCAGACCGTCGTGTCTGACCCTTTTGTTTGGTGCCAGTTTCTTCTCTCTTCTGTTTGTAGGTGTTTGATCAGAGGAGGCGGTGGGACCGCTGGTCTGACGTGAGAGGCTGCCTGTTGATATCATCTAGATGTCAAGTGTGGCACCAGAGTTCGTATTGAAATATTGGGGTAGTATTTCTGTTCAGTTGGATATTTTTGTATGGCTTTATCAGCCTTTTTCTTTTGGGTTTGTAATTAAGACATCTGTTAATTGTAACTTGAATATGTGGGAAATAATAGATTTGTTACTACCAGCTCAGTGTGTTGTGATTTATGATTTATGCCAGTCTGTTATGATGGCTTTGTGATATTGGTTGCATACGACACGGAACCCGATGGCCACGGATTCCGAGCCGTAACACCATGTATAGCTTCCGCGAAAAATATACTCTGATTGTGATGAGATTTGTTTATCCTCATTCACGCGGATCTTGGGAACTATAACAAAAAGTTTCAAATTATTCCAAAATTTCGCACCCCGAGATCGGTTCGCTGCAGGTCCCGGTTTCGGGGCGTGACACATGGCACAGTAAGAAACAAGATTCAGTATCCCTTTCTACAGCGGAAGCGGAATATATTGCAGCGGCAACTTGTTGTACGCAAGTGTTATGGATGCGGCAAATGCTCTCTGATCTAGGAGTTCCGACAACGGATCCTACGCCGATCCTCTGTGACAACACAAGTGCAATTCACATCTCTAAGAATCCTGTTCAGCATTCTAGAACGAAGCATGTTGCAATCCGCTATCACTTTCTCAAGGAAAAGGTTGCAGACGGTGAGGTAAAGTTGGAATATGTTCCAACTACTGAGCAAGTTGCTGATATCTTCACAAAACCTCTGCCAAAGGAAGTCTTCGAGTATCTCCGGAAAAAATTAGGAGTTACTCACTCTCCTAATCCTTAGGAGATGTGCTTGAAAGGGGGAGCACTGTATTCCTTGAATATACTATTCGCTCCTTCGTTGGTCCCTTTGGACTTGTTGTCAAAGGGGGAGAAAAGAATGTTATGCTAGGAGAAAGCTATGCTAGAAGAAGTTATGCTATGATAGCTTGGGGGAGATTGGTATCAAGAATGTGAAGATCTTGATTCTATTGGTCTATGGTTCTGAAGAAGCTTCATGAAGGTCAACTGGTTCAAAGTGTTTCAAGTGTTGAAGTTCCAAGTGTTGCCAACAATTCCAAAGGGGGAGATTGTTGGAATTTGAGATGACTTGAGAAGTTTTATGAAGCATTGAAGAATTTAGTATCTCAAGTATCATTTTGTATTGGAATTATTGTCAACACAATGTCACAAGTGTGGTGTTGATAGTGTGGTATTGATAGAGCTTCAAAGAGAAAACAGACTGACACAGTACAGGAAATTAGTTGTCCTGAAGCAGAGTGGCAGGTCGACCGGGCACCTCATGCGGTTGACCGGGCAAGAGAAACCTGCAGAAAACAGTCAAGGTTAGCTCCCAGTTAATTGTTGCCACAGTGTGTCGCCGGTCGACCGGGGACCCCATGCGGTCGACCGAGCACGACAGTTATCTACTTCCACAGTGTGTCGCCGGTCGACCGAAGACACCATGATGTCGACCGAGCACGGGAACCAGAATTGCGCAGAAATTAGAAGTTGTGCACGAAAATTCAGGATTTATTTTGTATTTCGTTTGGGACTCTTTCTAAACGAATTCTAGCCTAATTTGAACACTCTTAAGGGTTACCATAACCTATATAAAGGCTTGATTGGTTCGTTTTCAAATACACAGAAGAGAAGAGAGAACAAAAAGAAAGAGTTTTGGAGAGAAGAGTGATTGGAGAAGAAGTTGTTGCTGTGTGCAGTTGTGTTGCACGTTTCTACAGCAAATGTGGACGAGAATGTGCTCATGAAGATGGTGATTCGTCCATAAGATAAGTGTCTCTCTTATTATGCTTTAATTTTCAATTTGTAAGGGATTGAGAGAGAGAGATTGTAGAGGGGAAAGGCTGTAGAAAAGTTCTCTACTTTAATTCTATAGAACATCAAGTTGGTGATTGGTGTTAGGGGTTTGGTGATCCTATCTGTTGGTGCAGATAAATTGTAAAGGGAGTAGGTGCTTCCTAGATAGTTGGTGCTATCTGAAACTTAAGGGTTGGTGCTCTTTGTCGTTGGTGCGACTAAATAGATTCAGACCTGCTCCGGATCGGTGTTCGGACAGTCTTTGAACCGTGGACGTAGCCTTTCGGTGAACCACGTTAAATCTGGTGTCCTTGTGTGATTTGATTTGCTTTTGTTGTTAAATTGGACCTGTTTTTAAGGAATCACTGATTCACCCCCCCCCCTCCTCAGTGATCGCGATATCTAACAGATACCTCTAACCCTTTTGACATCCTGGAAAAATGCTCTTTTATAGAGCCAACTGATGCCTTCCCCTTCCCTCCTCTCCCTCCTTCTCTCTCTCATCCCTTGTCTTCTTCTGATCTTATAAATCCCCCTTCTTCCTCCCTTCCTGTTGGAATCTCCTTAGAGGTAAACCTCACCCCTCACTCTAACAAAAAGAAAACCAAAATCAGGAATAAAAATGCTTCCTCCTGTCGTCCCATGACCAGAAGCTCAAATAGAACCCCCTCCCTCCCCTCAAGTTCCTAATGATTAAAGTTCTCTATTGGAACTATAGGGGTATTGCCAATTCCCCTTCACTTAGGGCTCTCCACCACCTCATCTCTTCAAACTCTCCAGATATCATTTTTCTCTCGGAGCCAATGACCCTTTCTCCCCCTCCTTCTTTGTTGTCTAACTTCGGTTTTGATGGCTTTTTCTCCAACCACAACCAATCCACTGCTTCCATTTGGTGCCTTTTCAAAACCACTTCTGCTTTCCAATTCTCTCTTTTGGATTTCTCCACCTAATTCTTAATCTTATCCTTCATTAACCCAGTCAATGGTACCCAATGTCTTCTCACTGGTATATATGCCTCTACGAACTATATTCGTAGAAGAGAGCTTTGGGAGTACCTAACTTCTCAAGCTTCTTCTAATACTCCATGGTGTGTGCTGGGAGACTTCAACTCCATCATCTTTGCCTCCGAAAAATTTAGTCTTAGACCTTCTCGTTTGAATACAGACTTCCAGCAGATGATGTTAGCCTCAGGCCTGCAAGACATGGGCTTTTCTGGAAATAAATTCACTTGGTCTAACAATTGTAGAGGCACCAGTTATGTTTTGCTAGACTAGACAGAGCTCTATGCAACCACCACTGGACTTCCATCTCCTCAGATCCTTTGCTCTCTCACCTGCCTAAGGTCTCCTATGATCACTGCCCCCTGCTTCTCTCTCACAGCCAGAGTTTTTCTCCAACAAATGCTCCTTTCAAATTTGAAGCGATGTGGACTCTCCACCCGGATTTCAATAGGCTTGTAGCTGAAAATTGGAAGCCAGATCTTGAGGGCCACCCCCAATACGTGCTAGCTCAAAATCTAAAAGCTATGAAGAAGATTTTTAAGGTGTGGAATAAGACTGTCTTTGGAGAAATTAGGCTCAAGACCCAAGAAGCGGAAAGAACAGTGCCGGAAGCCCAAGTCATACTGGATGCTGGTCCTACAGATTCTCTCCATCAGGATCTTGCTGAGGCTAAGGCCTCTCTTCACAATTGGCTTCAATTCTCTGAATCCCATTGGCGTTAAAAATCAAGAGTGAGATAGTTGAAAGATGGAGAAAGGAACACTGCTTTTTATCATGCCTACGCTAAATCCAGAGGGGCTGTTAATCGCATTGACAAAATCCTCTCCAATGGTAACTGGATTGAGGATCCTAGCCAAATCCAGCAACAGGCAGTTAGTCACTTCTCTGGCCTGGCTCAGTCTGTTCATCCAGACCCGGGAGCAAGCCTCTTTGACATAGATAGTAACAAAGTCTCCACTGTCATGAATTTTCAGTTGACTAAAATTCCGGATGCCGAAAAAATTAAGAATGAAGTCTTTGCTCTGAAGGCTGACAGTTCCCCTGGCCCAGATGGATTCTCTGGTTGTTGTTTCACTGCTACCTGGCTTATTACTGGAGGGACAATCGTCAAAGCTGTGAAACACTTTTTCTCCTCTGGTAAACTCTACAAAGCTTCCAATGCTTATTTCTTGGCATTGATTTCTAAATCTAATTCGCCAAGTACCTTCACTGACTACAGGCCAATTAGCCTCCTCAACTTCTCTTACAAAATTATTTCCAAAATCTTGGCTTCCAGATTGTCTCTTATCCTCCCCTCTCTAATTTCCCCAAACCAAGCAGCTTTTGTTAAAGGGAGATCAATCCACCATCACATTGCTTTAGCTCATGAGCTCTTCCAATTTCTCCGTTTGAAGACAAGGGGTGGGTCTCTATGTATGCAGCTCGATATCTCCAAAGCATTTGACAAGTTAAGCTTGGCTTTTCTCTTTAAGGCTTTAGCTTTCTTTGGGTTTTCAAATAACTGGATTAACCTTGTTAAAGCTTGTGTCTGCTCAGGAAAGGGTTCGGCTCTTATTAATAGAGTGCCTTATGGGTTTTTTTATTCTACTTGAGGCCTCAGACAAGGGGACCCTCTGTCCCCTTACCTCTTTATCTTGGCGGAGGAAATTCTAAGCCTCAACATTCAAAAATTGTTATCCTCTAGGCTGGTTCTCCCTTTATCCTCAGTGCCAAAGACCCCTTGTAACCTCTTTTATGCTGATGATATCCTGCTTTTCTTAAAAGGAAATAAGAAAGGTTTGTTGGCTCTCAAAGAAGTCCTAGTTAATAATCAATTCAGCTCGGGGCAACACATCAATGTGGCCAAAAGTAAGCTCTTCTTAGGTAAGTGTACCTTGGTGCACCTCTTATCATTGGAACTCCGAAAAGACATCACTTCCACTTTCTGGTGGACGGGTTCCTCTCCAAGCTTGTTGGGTGGAAGTCCAGGCTGCTCTCTTTTGCTGGTCGCAGTATCCTGATAAGGCATGTGCTGGGTAGTTTAGCCACTCACATTACTATGGTCTTTCCCCTTCCCAAGTCTGTTTCAAATCACCTTGAAAGTATTATGAGAAATTTCCTATGGTCGGGTGCTACTTCTAGGTCCAAAAGGAGTCGGATCCGTTGGGACTTGGTCTGTCTTCCCACATCTGAGGGAGGTCTTGGCATCAGGCGTCTCCAAGACCACAATGGTGCTTCCTTTCTTAAGTTGGCTTGGATGGCTGCTTCGTCTGTCTCTTTTTGGACTGGTTGGATGAAAGGTAGGTACTTTCCAAGGACTGCTTTATGGTTGGAGCTCTTCCATGACCAAAATTGGTTCTTATGTTTGGCGGAAAATAAGGAATTCTGCTCATATCATTCAAGCAGGCTGTAAATGGAACATAGGCAATGGTAAGTTGGTTGATGCATGGTTTGACTGCTGGTCTTCAAATTCTAACTTGGCAGCCCAGTTTCCTTCCCTTTTCTTTCCTCCCCACCAGATGCTCAGCTCTCTTTGGGATGGCTCTGATTGGATTTTCCCGTCTGGGCTTCAGATAGAGGTGGAAGAGGTTTTGAGGAGTGCTATTCAGTCTACCTCTATTGACCTAGGTACAGTCGACTCTATTTTTTGGAAAAGTCATCCAGGAAAAGACTTATCTTTCAAAGAGGCTTGGCAGTTAATTAGGCAGAGTCGGCCTCCAGTGGTTTAGGCCCCCCTGGTTTGGAACCACCTGATGAGTCCGAGAGTGTCTTTCTTTGCTTGGCGTCTGATGCACTGTAAGATTCCAACCAATGATTGGGCTCAAGCTGCTGGCCTCAGTCTAGCCTCCAGATGTTGTCTCTGCAATCAGCATGTTGGAACGGTGCTGCATCTCTTTTTCCTCTACCCCTTTACATTTGACCTCTGGAGTTGGATCCTTCAAGCTGCTGGTGTTTCCATTACTGTTCCTTGCTCTCCTTCAAGAATTTGGCTGGGTCTATCAGCCAACTGTGACAAGTTAGCCCGCCTCGGAGTTTCCTCTATCTTCTTCTCTACTACTTTTGTTATTTGGAAAAGCAGAAATGACCTTACTCACAGAAATTTAAGAGCCTCTCAGACGAAGGTCAAGATTCTCTTAAAAGAGCTTCTTTATTCCTCTCTCTCAGTACTATCAGCAGACCTTTTTCTGGCAGGTCTCTTCAGCAGTTTATACATTTTTTGACTAACCCCACTCCTTGAGAATTGTTTAATTTTATAGATTCTTTCTTGTTTCTCTTGGGATCTTCTGTGTTTGCTCTGTGGAGGCGGTAGTTTCTGTTGGTTTGTAGTTAGCTGCTCCTTTTCTGTTTGTCCCTCCTTCTGTGGTCCTAGCCATGGGGCTTTGTTTGCTTTTCAGTCTCCTCTCCCGCTGGTGGTACTGCTTCCCTATAATGGCAGTGTATGGCAGAGCTTTGTGCTTTTCTTCTTGTCATTTTCCAACGCTGTATAGCTAGAGGCTGGTCCTGTTCTTTTTTTGGAAAGTGTTCTGAGCTTAGAGTGCATCAGTCCGGATGCCTCCCATCTCAGGTTCTTTTTCTCTGCTCTGCTTAGCAAGGAGGGGGTTCTCTTTGTTTTATATTGCATGTAATGGGTTGGCTTCTGGGTTGCCTCCTGTCTTTTGGCTTTCTTTTTTGTAAGCTTTCCCTTTCTTTTCCCTGTTTTTGGGGGCTGCTTACCTTGTTCTCTTCTCCCTTTCAATACAAATTAACCTTTTAGAAAAAAAAAGACACTTTGAAAATTGCATGTTCTAGTAAGTTATATCTTTTTATGCAATTTTTTTTGTTCATCACTATGCTCATTAGTTATATTATTCTAAGTGATGAATATCATTTTATGATGCTTGTTGGAATTTTTTTTTGTCACATGCTTGCTCTTAATCATGTTTCATATTCAATTGGTAATCAATTAGTATCATTTTCAATTAGTATCTATATCCAATTGGTATCATATCTTGAGTTTGTGATAGACCTTGTGTACATTGGATTGAATTTGATAGTAATATGTCTTTGTTCCATGACACATTCCATTAGCATCATAATCTCCATGTTTGCCACCTCTCATGCTCTTATAGGGAAATCACATGACCACCATGCTTATGTTTTCAAAATTTTGGTTGGTTAATGGTTAGGTTTGGCTTCATGACTGAACTTCATTTCATTCATCTTGTGCATGATAGTTATATCCAATGAATGTATGAAATGAATTCAAAACTTTACATAGCTTATGATTTTCATAGTTAAATTGTTTGATGCTATGTTTGAGTTAACCCCATCTCATCATGGATAGCTCTAACTTGGATGAACCCTAATAGGTGCATTCCTTAACTCCATTTTAGAGTGATTGAGTTAATAGTTTTATCCTTGAATCTCAATTGATATTTTTATTTATTTCAATTGATATCCGTGATAGTTTATCTCCTTTTGACTTTGCTCTTTAATTATCCTATAGCTTATTCGTCAATTGTATCTTTATATTGTTAATTTGATCAATATGAACTTTATAGTCAAATATTATTATCAATTGAATCTAATATTCCTTCACTTGAAGTTAACCCTCAATTGGTTAAATCATCTTCTTCTTGTACCAAATAGTTATATTCTTGTCAAAAGTTTGACAAAAGGAGAGAATGGATTGAGGGGGAGTAAATCTTCATAGGAAGTATTAGTTTTGATCAAATTCACCCTTATAACGGCTCTGATGCCCTTATAACTTATTACCCATGCATGATAACCTGTTACGTATTTCATTTTCGATTTCCTTTGTTAACAGGTGCTACTAAAAGGTATTTTCCTTGTTTCATGTGTAGGTACCCCTCTTCAATTGATACCTTTGCAATTTAATGGCGAAGGGGGAGAAAGTTCTCAAGTTTAATTGCAAAGTGGGAGAAAGAATTAAGGGGGAGGAAGTGCACATCTTGCCAAAAGGAGAGTGCATGGTCAAAGGGGGAGAGAAGATAGAAGAAAGCTTATGATCTAAAGAAGACGCTTGACTAAAGATGAAGAGAAAGCTTGAAGATTGATCAAGCTCCAAGCATCAAGGAGAATGAAGAAAAAGAGCTAGAACCCAAGCTAAATGAAGAAGCATCCAAAGAGGTTTCAAGGATTGTCCAGCCAAGGAGGAGAAGCAGACTATGTGTGAAAATTTAGTGTTGATCAAGGTTTTCCAACATATTGAGGGTTTGCCATCAAATTGCAAAGGGGGAGATTGTTAGGGATTTTGTGCATTACAATTTGATGGATGCATTATCATTTTAGCATCTCATGAGTTTTCACACAAGCATTGTTTTAGAAACCTTGAAATCTTAATTTATACATGCATTGTTTTAAAATATTGTAAATCATATGTTTCGTGCATGTTTTGGTTTTAAATCTTGGACGCATTTTATTTTGAAAAGAATTCATAAATCAAGCTAGCCCATGCTTTAAAGTTTCGAATCTTATTTGGCTTTTAATGTTTAATGATTTTAAAAGAACTTAAATGATTTAAAATCATGTTTCCAAGCTTGGTTTAATGGCCCAAAAATCCCCTCAAGAAAATACTTTAAAATATGTAAAGTTGGGATTTTTTGTCTATGGCTGTCGGTCAACCGACGTCAAGCTGTCGGTCAACCGACAGTGGAACCGAGGCCAACCGAGAGCCTCTGTCGGTTCCATTTCTAGAGAGCTACAAATTTTAGATTTTCTCTGTCGGTCCCTTCGTCGTTTCATGTCGGTTCGGTTGTCGGTTCGTGTCGGTTAACCGACAGATGATAACAGTAAGAAAACTTTTGAAAACATGACATTGCTTAGTGACCGTTGAGGTGTCGGTCGACCGACAGGTAGCCGTTGGATGCTTTTTTCTATAAAAGCAAGCTCATTCCTTTGGCCAAAGTTGATGATTTTTAAGCCTTTCTTGAAGAGCTTTGAGGCCAAAGAAAGGGGAAGAGCTAAGAAAGGCTACTGGTCAATTAGGAAAGCTAAAGCTTGGATTAATGAAGTTAAACCACCAAGTAAGCTTTACCTTCTATTAATCATATGTTTTATGCTTTGTCTAAATTCTTGGTAAATGATTTTTAGCATATAAACTATGATGTGTTGAATCCTCTACTTCTTTAATCTTTGATTTAAGTCATTGGATTCTTCACCTTTGATTCAAACCAAGTTTTGTTTTAAACTTTATAAAACATGTTTTGTTAAAACCTTTGATTTGTTTGATAACATGTTTCTTTAACTTGTTTGAATCATCATTATTGTTTTCATTCATTTGAACTTTAGTTAAACAGATTTGTTTTTGAAAATGACATTGCACATGAATCACATGTTTAGGCTTAATTAACTTCATACAACTTGTGATTCTTTTGATTTTCATATCATCTACAAGTTTGAAATTTGTACATGTGATTTGCATATCACTTCAATCATATCTTTATGTGCATAAACTTTAAAATGCTTTGAGCATATATTGATTGAGCCTTAATTTTATACTTGATCAAAGTATCCACACATACACTTCATGAGCATTCATCTTTGCATTCATTAGTGTTTGTGTGAGTTGATTTTACACTTTCTTATCCACCTATTTTAGAGGCAAATTAATTGAGCTTAAATTGTAATCTCTTAGAGTGTTTTGTGAAAACACTTTCTTTAGAGAAATCTTTGTTTGTAAGGTTATTGGTTAGCTATTGAAAAGCATAGTGTAAAGGTTCTTGCTTAGCCTAGAAAAGCATATTGTATAGGTTGTTGTTAAGCCTTTAAAAACAACATTGTAAGGTTATTGCTTAGCCTTTCGAAAAGCATATTAGTGGAAATCCGGTGGGGTGTTGGATCACAAGCCGGTAGTGGATGTAGGCATTGAGGCCGAACCACTATAAATCTTTGTGTAGTAGTGATTGATTTGTGGTGATTGTTGTGTTTAAGCTTCCGCATATTGTATGATTAATCATCACATGTGACTAGTTATTTTAAAGAATTTAAAATTGGTCATTATTAGTCACGAAGTTTAGATCACCCTATTCACCCCCCACCCCCCTCTAGGGTTAGGATCCCTTGGACTTTCAACTACCCATACATGATACCCTGTTATATATTTCATTTTTTATTTCTTTTGTTAACAGATGCTACTAAAAGGTATTTTTCCTTGCTTCATGTGTGTAGGTACTATTTGGAGATCCGTGTTAAGAGAATATGGGTCCTCAAAAGAAATTTCAACCCCTCTTCCATTGATACCTTTACAATTTAATGTCAAAGGGGGAGAGAATTAGGGGGAGGATATTCTAGATGTCAAAGGGGGAGAATATAGCCAATTTATCAAATGGGAGATTTTGTATTATCTTCCAAAGGGGGAGATAATGAATATCTTGCCAAAGGGAAAGTATTCATGGTCAAAAGGGGAGAGATGAAAGTAGAAAGCTTGGGAGCTAAAGAAGATGCTTGGCTAAAGTAGAAAAGAAAGCTTGAAGAATGTTCAAGCTCTAAGCATCAAGGAGAATGAAGAAAAAAACCTAGAGCCCAAGCCAAGTCAAAGGAGCATCCAAGAAGATTTTGAGCCTTGTCCAGCTAGGGAGGAGCTGAAGACTTAGTGTGTAAATTCGGTGTTGAGTAAGTTGCCATCAAATTGCAAAGGGGGAGATTGTTAGGGATTTTGTATATTGCAATTTGATGGATGCATTATTCATTTTAATCTTCATTTGAATTTTCACACTTGCATGGATTTAGAAATCTTGAAATCTTGATTTACTCATGCATTGTTTTAAATACTATAAATCTTATAGTTCATGCATGTTTTGGGTTTAAAATTGGATGCATTTAATTTGAAAAGAATTTTTATAAATCAAGCTAGCCATTGTTTTTAATATTTTGAATCATATTTGGCTTTTTATATTTCATGATTTTAACACACTTAGATTGATTTAAATCATGATTCCATGCTTGGTTTAATGAACCAAAAATCCCCACAAGAAAATATTTTGAAATATGCAATAGTTAGGATTTTGACGCAGCTGTCGGTCAACCGAACTCAACATGTCACTTAACCGAACATGGACCGAACCCACTTCGGTCAGCTGTCGGTCCCGAAACCAGTATGTAAAAACTGTGATTTTTGGGAACCTCGGTCAGCTTTTGATCGAGTGTCGGTCAGATGTCGGTCGACTGAACCCTGCATGTCGGTTGAAGACACCTGTTCAAGGGTCCACAGTTTAAATTTTATGACCGTTGGGACTTGACCGTTGAGATGTCGGTCGACCGAACCCTAAATGTCGACTGACCGACAAGTAGCCGTTGGCCCATTTTTTCTATAAAAGCAAGTTCATTCCAAAACCATTTTTTTATGATTCTAGAGGCTATTCTTGAGGTGTTCTGAGGCTATATCAAGGGAAATGAACTAAAGAAGGCTAAAGGGTCATTTGGAAGGCTAAAGCTTGGATTAATGAAGTAAAATCTCTGAGTAAGCCTTACCTTTTATTTATCATATGTTATATGCTTTGTTTAAATTATTGGCAATTGATTTTTAGCATGATAACTATGATATATTGAATCCATTACTTTCATTCAATCTTTGATTTAGGTTGTGATGGATTTTTCACTTTGATTGAAACCAAGTTTTGTTAATTTTAAAACTTTATAAATCATTTTTTGCCAAAACCTTTGAGTTATTTTATAGCATGATTCATTTTCATGGTTGAATCTTTCTTTGTTGTTTTCATTCATTTGAACTTTAGTTAAATTAGTTTGTTTTTGAAAACAACATTGCACATGCATCACATGTTTAGACTTAATTAGTTTCATACAACTTGTGAGCTTTTGATTTTCATATCATTGACAAGTTTGTATTCATACATGTGATTAGCATTTCACTTCAACCATATCTTTGTGTGTCTTAAAACTTTTAAATGCTTAAAGCATATTTTGATTGAGCTTAGTTTTTAAACTTGATTGAAGTTTTTACACACATATCATGAGCATTCATCTTTGCATTTCATAAATTGTTGTGTGAGTTAGTTTTTCATTTTAATATCCGCCTAATTAAGAGGCAGTATATTTGAGCTTAAATTGTATCTCTTCAAGTGTTTGCGTAGACATTACTTTGAGAGAAAATCTTTTAATTGTAAAGGTTATTGCTTAGCTTAAGAAAAGCATGGTGTAAAGGTTATTGCTTAGCCTAGAAAATCACATTGATAGGTTATTGCTTAGCCTAGAAAATCACACTTGTAGAGATTATGGCTTAGCCTATTGAAAAGCATAGATAGTTGAAATCCGGTGAGATGTTGGAACATAAGCCAGTAGTGGACGTAGGCATTGAGGCCGAACCACTATAAATCATTGTGTGATGGTGCATGCTTTGTGGTGATTGTTTTAATAAGCTTCCGCATTTTGTTTGATAATCATCACTCGTGTCTAGTTAATTTTAAAGAAGTTAAAATTTGTCTTAATTGGTCACTAATTAGAAGCTCACCCTATTCAAACCCCCCCCCCCCCCCCCCACCCAGGGTAAGGATCCCGGACTTTCAATGATCAAGCAATTTTGAAAACCATGAAGTGAACTATTATAAATTTTCAATTTGTATTGTAAATACGACAAAACACAGTCGTACAAATTGATTTAAAACATATTCAAACTTGATATCAATTGGAAAATGCATTTAACAAAAACACATTCAATTAAAAAAATATAACTATAAGGTTCTTAACCAATTGAATCTCAAGTATCAAAGAATTGAAATTCTCATTTCAAAATTCTAACTTAGTAAGCATAGAATGAAAATCAATTCCAATCCTCATCAAAGAATATAACAATGAGGCATAAATCATTTTTCAACTTGCATTTTAAATGATATAACTTCTTCGGAGAACATACAAGCTGATGTTTCAAAAACAATAATTTTCCACTGAAGGTATAACTTAGAAATCCATGAAAAATTCAAATTAATTCAAATCATTTATTTTTAAAAAAGATCTTACTATGATGTCCAAACAAATGATTTTCCAACATCAATTGATCATGAAAAATCTAGCTATGAAAGCTGTTGTAATCACAATCAATTGCTCATCAGTAGAAATGCACTACATGTGATATAACTATATGAGAACAAAATGCAAATCTATATAATGATATTGCAATCAAATGATTTTGAAAACCAATGATATAACTAAGAAAGTTCATGGAGACAAAATCAAATGATCACAAAGAAACATTGCATTTTAAGAGATGTGACTATGCAGGAACGAAATGCAAATGTAACAAGACCAACAATTGGATATGACTAAAAAGAATAGGTTGGTCTAGAGAGGTTCAAGGCCTTAAGATTAGTCCAATTGTCTACCTTTGAAGATTTACCTAAGGTCATGATAAGGTTGTCCTTGAGGGTTCACTTTGAAGTCCCACCAACTCTTGAAGTTTTAACTCGAAAAAAGTTAGAGTGGTGAGATTGATTCTTAGGGGAAATTAGAGAGCTAGGAAAGAAAATTTCATTTTCGGTCATAGTGGAAGTCATTCTAATGATATGCAATAAAACACAACACTAGGGTTCTAATCTAGATTTTAGCTAAAAAGGATCAACTCCGGGTGTTTAAGCCCTAAATGGATAACCTTGCTCGGATACCAATTAAAAGTCCGGGATCTGAATCCTAGAGGGGGGTGAATAGGGTGAGCTACAACTTAGTGACCGATTATGACCAATTTTAACTTCTTTAATACAACTAGTCACTTGTGATGATTAGCAAACAAAATGCGGAAGCTAATTAACACAATCACCACATAGCATGCACCATTGAATTATAGTGGTTCGGCCTCAATGCCTACATCCACTACCGGCTTGTGTTCCTATACACCACCGGATTTCCACTATCTATGCTTTTCAATAGGCTAAGCAATAACCTCTACATTATGCTTTTCAAGGCTAAGCAAAATCCTTTACATTATGCTTTTCTAAGGCTAAGCAATAACCTATGCAACCAAAGGGTTGGTTCTCTCTCTTAGTAGTGTCTAAAATACACTTGATGGAGATATATTTTTAGCTCAATACAATGCCTCTTAATTAGGTGGATATGAAAGTGAAAACCTAATTCACAAACACATAATATGAATGCATAATATGTATGTATGATGTCCTCAATCAATTTGAAAATAAAAGCTCATAAATGTATGCCACAGGCATTTAAAAGTTTTAGCTCATAAAAATATTTATGATTGAGGAAAGAATGCTAATCACATGGTAAAAATAACTTATAAAAGATATACCTATCTATTCGAAACAAGTTGTGAAATTCAAAGAACAAAACATGTGATGCATAAGGACTTCAATCAATTTAAAAGAGAAGCTCAATCAATGTATGCTTAAAGCATTTGAAACTGTAAAACACAAAAATAGATTTGATTGAAGTTAAGGGACAAATCTCATGTAATTAGAAATACAACTTGAAAATGATATACCAATCAATGCTAAACAAGTTATGAAACTATAAAACAACATACATGTGATTTGTGAAGTTCTTGAATCCAAAACAATTTGAGTCCCACTTGGTTTGAATCAAGGTGATGCATCGAAAATAATAAATCAATTCAAAACATACACATATTAAGGACACAACAAATCATAGTTTAACATGCTAGAAAAGATTTACCAATAATTAAAGCAAAGCATGAAAACATATGATCAGGAAAAGCAAGCTTACTTAGATGATTTAACTATTGATTCCAAGCTTTAGCTTTCCAAATGACCCTTACTATTCCTTAGCTCATTCCCCTTTATTTGGCCTCAAGACATCTGATGGAGGGCCTCTTTTTTCCTTAATTTTTTCAAAGGAATGAACCACTATTTATACTCAAAAATTGAGTTCCTGTGTTTCCCCGATCGACCTGCACCTTTCCCCGATCGACCTAGGCTTAGTGGTCAAAAATTAGACCATTTGAAAAAGGCCCCAACGACTTTTTTCCCGGTCGACCCGCAGTGGGCTTGGTCGACCAGGTCCACCGAGTCCAGGGACCAAAATTCCCAACGTTTGTATATTTAAAGTATTTTATTTTGGAAACTTTAGGGCCAATAAATCAGGCTTGGAAATATGAAATTAAATCAATCTAAGAGAGACTTAAAAACATGAAACATAAAAAGTCAAAGATGATTCAAAGCTTTAAAACCATTGGCTTGCTTGATTCATAAAAATTCTTTTACAAAAATAAATACATCCAAGTTTTAAATCCAAAACATGCATGAACCATAAGTTTTAAAAGTCTTAAAAAACTATGCATGTGAAAATCAAGATTTCAAGATTCAAAATCAATGCATGTGTGAAAATTCAAATGATGTTTAAAATGATAATGCATCCATCAAATTGCTAAACACAAAATCCCTAACATCTTCGGCATCACTGAGAATATCATGTGCGTGCTGGATCATACCAAGTCCGACATCCAAATGTCCAGAAAGGAGAGTCTCGATCCAAGTACTCAAAACCCGCGCCAGGACCTTCTTCTCAAATAGAAGAGATGGCCCAGATAAAGATTCGCCCGGCTCCGTCGGTCGACTGCTCATGCCATGCCCCGTTGGAAAAGTAATAAAAGAACTCTTTCCAATTGGAGCCACTGGGAAAGGAATCTCATCACGAGGTCTCACCTCTGCCGTGTCAGAACTAGCTGTAGAAGTCCCTACTTCCAGATCAACCCCTGGCACCCCTTGCTCTGGTTCTGAAAAAGGCGATGGGATCTCTCCTGTCACTTCACAACCTGCCAATGAAACACAAAAAGTTATGAGTTTGATCATGTCAAAGAAAAAAAATCATTATCAGGGTTATCACTACAGAGTACCTTCTTCGACGGCTGGCAGAATACTCTCTTTCTCTATGAACTCATTAGAATCATCGTCAACATTTGCATCCATTGATGGTTTAAAGTCATCAAAATCCTGTGGCAAGTCAGCTGACAAGAAAAATGTTAGTAAATGACGACACAAACTAAAAAAGAGAAAGAGGAAACCAAAAGAAGTTATACCACTTGGAGATTCTAGAATCACTCCAGAGTCCCTTGGTTATTCTTCAGGTGCCACAACCGGATCCATCACCACCTCATCGATTGGAACCTCAGGCATCACCAAGCCATCATCCTCTACTAAAAAAAAGGGGGAAAAAAGCAAATCAGAACATGGAAACTCCATGAAAGAAATGGAAAGAGAAAGAGGAAGAAGTATACCTTCATTAACGGTCTCTTCTTCTCGACTCCTCTTTTCTGGAGGCTCGTCAGCATTCCTTTACACCCTCCTCATTGATAGTGAGAGGGATTTCCACATCAAGAGAGTCTTCTTCCCGTTGCTTATGACGCCGACTCCTCTTCCTTTTGCTTCTGTGGGTTGGTCTTCTAGAAGAACCTACCCCACTGTCAGAGTCGGGTTTCTCATTTGACTCCGCAATGGACGGTCTGCTCTTGCCAGTAGACTCCACGGAAGCTCGCCTTTGTGCCGCTTACATCCAAGCATCAAGCTCAGCTTCATTCTATTCTAGCTGCTCTAAAGCCACATCAGATACTTCCCGGACAACTTCAGAACCAATGACGCCCTGGTCACCAAGAAAGCCTATCTTATGCTTCACTCCTGAAAGGATGGCCAAAATGAATCTCGCCAGATGCCATACGACTTCCCAATGCCTTTTTCGGAAGTCAGCTTTACATTAAGCTCCTTCTTGGAAAGCCCCCGGTATGCCAAAAAACTATCCACGAACCACTTCGTGAAGCCAGCAGTCCGGAAAGTCGACAGTTCAGGATAAGAAATCATGGCAGAAGTGTCCTCAGCACTATAAAAGCCCCATGCATGTATGTCGTCCTGCAAACCTCCAAAGCGCTTCACAATACTCAAAGGCGCTCCAACAACGCCTTGAGAAAAGCCCAACTGCAGCGCACAACGAGAAGGTACATACGGCTGGATGTCGACGAAAAGATATCTGCGGTTCACCATTGTGCCGACACGTATGCTGAAAAGCCACTCCCTCTCTGCAATTGTCAAGGAGTGCTGCCTTCCCGACCCTGCCCTGGTAGAGTCACGGGAGGCACCAAAATCAAAAGCCTTTTTCCGCAACTTAGGAGAAAGCTTCACTGAAGACTGCCCCATCTCGACATTCCTGAACCGTCGGATCCTCATGTGGGCAAACAAAAGAGATTCGAATACTGCTGTACCCTTAGCCAATTGAATCATAACAGGATCATCATCTTGTGCTGCACCTAGCCGGTGGAAGCCAGGACAGTGGTATACAAACCACGAATAAAAATATGGGCTGAAAACACCCTATTCATAGGGAACCCAAGCCGAACAAAAAAGGCAGTAGCCGGCAGTTCGGTACACAAGTAGGAGTAAAGAGAAGGCACCAAAGCAAGCTGCTCTCCGAACGCCATCTGACAAGCCAAAAAAAATACAATGCGGCCTGATGTGTGTTCCAGCTCCACCAACAAAGACGACCTCACCTAGCCAGTAAGTGAGGTAAACAACGAGATCTCTTCGTAGTGCAATGTCAAAATAAATGGCGTCTGTACTCGCGAAGAAATCCCTCAATTCTTCTTACATGGCCGAAGTCTTCTTTGAACTCGGATCCTTAGCCTTGGCTTCCCGGGTCTTGCTATCAGAAGAATCCCTGCTGTCAGAAAAATTGGGAAACGAAGAGCTAAAACTCTTCCATTTGCTGAATATGACTTTCGAGCCCTCATTCTCCTTCAAAAAATCATAGAAGGTGACAAGCTGAAAGTACAAAAGCCTAAACTCCTCAGACTGCTCCTCAAGGACGCTGTCGATGGGCATGAACTCTTCATAGAGTTTTCCAAGGATAGGCAACCCATAAATGGCGCTCAACTCCTTCAAAGAAAAATCAATTTCACCATTCGTGACAACGAAGGTGTTGGTTTGTGGAAAGAATGACTCCAACATAGCCATGAAGGCCTCGTCGGAAAAGATCACGATCTCCCTAAAAGCACGGACCGCATCAAAATCCCGATTTCCTTCAAAATAGCGCCACTAATCAACAGGACGTGATCAGTCCACGACTTTCAATTGGAGTCAGCATTAAAACAGCCACGAAGTCGAAAATGCTCCACCCAATTGCTGCCGTCACCGCTGAAAATACCAAGGCCCACCGGTCTCAAATTGACCGACAGATAATCAGAGACCTGGTAGCGCTGGCCGGCATCAACATGTCCATACGGGCAGGCGACTTCTCCGCATATCATGGACCAGCGCATTCTGCTTGCTCGGTTCTACCGAGGTCGGCGGACGCGGGAGTCCATTTGGGTCCTACCATTTTGTAACCGGAGGGGGGGCAGAGGCGTGCATCAACATTTCTTTTGTGTGGGTGTGCCAGATTTTCTATTTTACTTGGAATTGCAAGTGGTGATCTAGAGATCAACCTTCACAAGTAAAAAAAAATTAACTTCTTTCAAGTTTTCCATTGCACATATATTTAAGAAAAGAGACATTTTTTTGATTTGCCGTGAAAGGCGATTTTTTTGGCGTTTATAGCCGATTTTTGGCGTTTATAGCCGATTTACAATCCTTATCAATAATGAAAGACAAGAGTTGTGATTTTTGTCTCTTTTGAAAAAAATACAAACTACAATGAAAAGCAAGAAAATGAGGATCTAACTTCTCAGGAGATTGTGGGGGACTCGTTCAGATTGACGGTCCCAAGCCATATGTGGACTTCGCTATCATCCATGCAGATGAGAACAGAGGATGCTATTGATTCGCTTGGCTTGACTATAACCTCAGGTTTTTAGAGGACAAAGACCAAGAGGAGGTCCTATGTCCAATAAAAAGCCAAGTAGACGGGCTGAAAAGCCACGTCCAAGCCATTAGAGGCAGAAGGAGAAGGCAAGGACCTTGGGGGGGTACCCCCCAAGCAACTTTTGTCACCTTGTAGAGGTGGTCGGTGTAGAACTTCCGCAGAGTTTTCTCTCTTTCTTTCTCTTAGATTTCTGATGCCTTTTTCTGTCTGACTTTCCGGATTTTCTGCAGTCTGTTGTGTGTCTTTTCTTCTTGGAGTGCTCTCCTATTTATAGATTTTTTGGTAGCCATTTTGGAGGGTTTATGGGCTTTTATTATCATTAAGCCGCATAATGGGAGGAGTTACAGGATTTAATTCCTTTATTTTGTAACTCCTTTTTCTTGGCTTCTGATTGGCCGGAGGAGATTAAGGGCATTTAATCGCCTTTAATCACCATGATGGGAGAAGTTTCATAGTTTAAATGTCATGAATCTCTTGACTTTTAACTCCTGGATGCTTGCTTCTGATTGGGCCATCCAAAGAAATGGATTAATGACTGTAATAAAGCTAGTAAATTAATCGCATTAAGTGGTCGCCGAGCAACTAAAGAGTTGCGGGCCGTGCCGCGTCTTTTGGGATTCTTCTGGCTATGATCAACGATGGATCTTTATGTAGATTGACACCAGATGACCACGTAACTTTAGGTATTGGTTGCCAACAGCGGGTCGGTGCCATCTGTCCTGTCGATTTCTCGATCGGTCGGGTAGAAAGCACACTTTTTTTGGTTGACCGGTTGGCAATCAATCTTGATTTCGATACTCTTGATGATTAACCCGTGTTTTTGACGGATGTCAGAGGATTTGGTGTCTCAAAAGTATGAATTTTGAAAAATCAGAGGAGTCGGACGCTTCGAATCGCGAAGAAATGATGAAAAACGGGGCGCCCTCCCGGCGATCCTGGGCTCCAGGGTCGCAGGGGTCTGCGACCCTGGGGGGTTTTCCCCCCTTTTGTCCCATTTTGTGTCCGTTTTTGTTATTTTTTTATTCTTTTTTATTCTGTATTTTTTCTTGACATTTTTTATCATTTATTGGCCTGATTTCCCTGTAGAAAACCTGATGAGAATCCTTGAATTTTTTTTTGCAAAGTTTCCAATTTTCTGAGAAAGCCGAAGACTTTGTCGCGCAGAGCTGCCGATTTTCCGTCAGAAGCTGAAACTGGGTCAAACGATGTCGGAATGACCTGAAATTTGGGGTGAAGCCTGCTGAGCAATAAGTAAGCCAACCATAGGCTTTTATTTGAGTTTTAAAGCCATTTGGGGTCCTATCACCAGTAGACTTGCTTTTGTCACGATAAAGATGTTGCAGCTTGATGTGCGGTCAACCGATGTCCAATTGACTTGAAATTTGACAGGGAACCTATTGGAGTCATTTTAAGATGATCAATAGGCTCTATCTTGGAAACCATGGTCCCGGGGAGCTTCGCCGCTGAGAGGCCTGATTTGGCTTCCGAGCGTCAAAGTATGGTCAAATGTTGTCGAAATGACCTGAAATTTGACGTGTAGCCCTTTGTAAGCATTTTGAAGCCGTCCATGTGCTCTATCTGATGAGTGATGGCCTCGGTGGTTCTCACCGCCGAGAGGCTTGATTTAGCTGTTTGAGGGTTGATGTAGGGTCAAACGTTGTCGGTTTGACTCGGAACTTGACGTGGAGCCTTTTGGATTTATTTTGAGACCATCCATCGGCTCTGATCGAAGATTTGGTGTCTCAGATGCTTTCCGCCGGGAGCTCCTTTTCAGCTACCGGAGAAGCAAAGTTAGGCCCGAAACTTCTTGTGTACTCCTCTTTTGGCTGTCTTGAAGGATCTTGCAGTTTTTGTTTGATTTTGACAATATTTGATTTTTTTGGAAGTAGCATTGCCTATTTATGGTAGGTTACGACTTCATGCAGTTTTTTGGATCTTGAAGAGGCAAAGTGACATTTTTGGTGTCAACAAATTACCCTCGAGGTGCAGCGACGAGTTGCTTAACTTTTGTAGTCGATGTGCCTCGAAGAGATTTTGTGAAGGAGAGCTTGTGACTTGACCAAGAGTCTTTGAGCAGTCTTTCTTTTTGGTATTTGTAGCCTTTTGAGCTTCCAGGGGAATTTTATGGTAGTGAAAGGGATCACGTACCATCTCGAGGCAAAGTTTTGAAGATGACATCAGGGATGTGGATTTGGGTTTTGACCTTGTGACCTAACAGGCTGTATGTGGCAGGTTAGGGGGTCGGGTTTGGTTTTGACCGTGTGACCCAACAAGCTGTATGTGGAATGTTGGGGGATCAATTTTGGTTTTGATCTTGTGACCTAACAGGCTGTATGTGGCAAGTTTGGGGATCAGGTTTTAGTTTTTGTTTTTGGTCTTGTGACCTAACAAGCTGTATGTGGCAAGTAAGGGGACCAGGATTTGGTTCGGATTTTTGCAGAATGTCAATTTCAAGATTTTGGCTCAATTTGGTAGATGAGGCTGGATGGTTTGATTTTTTGAAGCTCATGGGGCTTGGAATTCTCTCTTGTATGGTCGGATCAGCTCAAAAGAGGCATGGAACCATTTTTATATGCTCTTGGTAAGAGGGATTTCTCTTTGACTAAAAGCCCAAATATTTTTTTTTTAGTGCCTAGGTAGTCAAACCTGGCTCATATGGGCTAACCCATGGGACCTTAAGCTTTTGAAATGGCTTAGATCTCATATGGTGTCATTTTTATAAAGAATATCAAAAAATATCTCCTTTGGATAGAGAATATCTAAGAATATCTTTACTTGGAGAATCTCTCATGTTCCCTTTATTTTGGTAGGGAATATCTCAAGATATCTTCCTTTAGGAAAGAATCTTTCATTGATCCTATCTTTTGGGAGAAAATCTCTCATTGACTTCTTTTTGGGAGAGAATCCCTCAAGATATCTTTCTTTTGGGAAAGAATCTTTCTAATTTCTTTCTTTTGGTAAGGTTATTAATTAGTAATACTTACCTCTTTGTTCTTTCCTTCTTTGGTTTGCTCTCTTCTATAAAAGCAAGGAGGAGGTTGGATCTCTTGCTCTTATTGCTTTCTTTTGCAACAATCCCAAGAGGGCTTCAAGACCAAGAGTTCTTCTTCTTCAAGATCTTCAAGACTTTTCTTCTTCTCCTCCATCAATGGCTTCAAGTAAGTTCCCTTTTTCAAGAAAACCCCATTGTAGAAAAAAAGTTCTTTTCTTTTTTTTTGTTCCTTTCTTTTCTTTTATTTTTTTTTTCACGTGTTTGCTCTTTTTTTTACACGTTTTTTTATGCTTTCTTCTATTTTTTGTGTCTGTGACTTGGTTTGCTAACATTTTTCTTGTCAGCTAACTTGCCACAGGATTCCGATGACTTTGAACCATTGATGGACGCAAATGTTGATGATGCTTCCGATGAGTTCATGGAGGAAGAGAGTGTTCCGCCAGTCGTCGAAAAAGGTATTTTGTAGTAATAACCCTGATAATTGATTTTCAAACAGGATCATATTTATACGTTTTTGTGTTTCTTTGGTAGGTTTTGAGGTGACAGCGGAGAGTCCATTGCTTCTTTCAGAACCAGAGCAAGGAATGCCAGAGGTCGATCCAGAGGTAGAGGCTCCTGGGACCAGTTCTGATACTGTTGAGGAGATACCTCGTGCTGAGATTCCTTCTTAAGCAGCTCCAACTGGAAAGAGTTCTTTTGTTCCTCTTCCAACGGGGCATGACATGGGCAGCCAACCGACGGAGCGGTGCGAATCTTCAGCTGGGCCATCTCTTCTTTTTGCGAAGAAGGTGGTGGTGCGGGTTCTGAGCTCTTGGATTGAGACTCTCCTTGCTGGACATTTGGATGCTGGATTTGGCATGATCCAACATGTGCATGAGATTCTCGGTGATGCCGAAGAGGCTAGTCTGGATGTCACAGGTGCCAGGGCGATCGTTGATAGCATCATTGCGCTGGGTGACAAGTGGTTTGAGACCATGGGTTCGGCTGATGACCAGTTCTTCAAGGAGATGTTCTTGGATCCTGCTGATAAGGCTAAGTCTGACCTAGATGAAGCTACACAAAGCAGAAAGCAGATAGTCCGAGAGAAGAACTTAGAAGAGCTAGCCATCATTTGGCTGACACATGACCTTAAGATCCTTGATAGGGAGGTCGATGAGGCCAGGAAACGTCTTGAGCATCTGCAGGCACAAGTTGTTGCCAAGTGGGCTGCAATAACAGAGGCTCGCGATAGGGAAAGTGCTCTGATTCGCCAGGTTGCCGATGCTGATCGAGTTCTTGAAAGGAGGTCACAAGAGAACAAACAATGGAGAACTGCTCGGGATAAGCTCCCCGGTGTGAAAGAAGGATTGCAACATTCTCCAGCATCTCATGGCAAGTTCCTGAAGAAGCGTGCCTTGGAATCCCTGACGGCTGAGGCCAAAAGTTTGCTTGAGGAGCTGAAATCTTGGATGGAGCCCATTTTTGGTTGAGCTCTTTTTTTTTTTAACAGAAACTATCATTCTTTCCTTTTTTGGTACCACAAGTATTTTTTTGGTACTCTTTTTTTTGTAGTGCTTGGGAACACTTTCTTTTTTTTTTGGTACCGCATGTATTTTTTTTGTACTCTTTTTTTTTTTGTTTTCCCTACGTTCACTTAAATCTTTTTGTGATGAAAGTAATTGCTAAATGGGATTTAATCAAAAGCTTGTCATTTTGTGAAAATCTTTTGTCAAATGATTGTTTTGGCATGGGAGCCAGATTTTGGTGGCATTGATAGCCAGTTTTGTGGCATTAATAGCCGAGTTTGTGGCATTAATAGCCGGGTTTTTTGAAAGCCAAGTTTTGGTTGGTGGCATTGATAGCCGATTTTGTTTTGTGGCATTGATAGCCGGTTTGTGGCATTTATAGCCTTTTTGGTGGCATCTATAGCCGGTTTGGGGGGCATTTATAGCTGGTTTGCATCCTTGCTCATTCAGTTGCGAGTATTGATGGAATGTCGCATCCTCGTGGATTTGGGTGCAAGTATCGATGGAATGTCGCATCCTTGCTTTTCAAAAATTTTGGTTTTGCGGGTACTGACTTAATGTCATTTCCCCATAATTTTTTTTGAAATTTGTGGTTTTCTCGAACCTTTGGGTCATGGATATTAACTAAAATGTCGCGTCTCCAGGGTTTTTTAGGTTTTTTCGAACTTTTGAAATTTGGGTTGTGGATATCAACTAAATTTGCATCTCCACGGTTTTGGATTTTGCAAGTATCGACAAAATGTCGCTTCCCTGCGATTTTGGAAGTGTCGAACGTAGTTCGTATGCTTCCAATTTGTGCGAGTATCGACTAAGCGTCACTTTCCCGTGGCTTTTTGAAAAACCATTTTTTTGTTTAAAGACACGAGGGTCATAAGTTTTGACCTAAAACCATTTAGGCGGTAAAAGGTGTTGGAAATAGGGTGGGCCTCTAGGATAGGTTTCAAAAACTTTTGACCCACTTGACGCAGTGATCAACTATCCATAAGGCTACAAAACCCAATCCAAGATCTATGTCCTCAATCTCAGTCATCATGATCAGTAAAACAATTTATCTAGAAGATAAAAACAGCAACATATAAGCAACAAATAAATCTACAACATGCATGGAAGTAGATTATACCTTTGGAGCTCGGTTGTGCTCTAATGGAGAAGTTGCGTCTTTCTTTGATGATGAAACGCTTTCACTAATCAAATAGGGATCTCCAAGACCTCTTGATCTTCCACGCTATGACCCGTATCAGATTCTCCTTTTCTCAAGAAGATGGTGGGATCTCCAAGAGAAAACTACTAGGAACCCTAGGGAGGAACTAGAAAGAGAACTAGAAGAGGGAAGAGAGGAATAACTTGTGCAACACTTGCACTAGGGGGCCTTGGGCGTGAATCCCAATGCAAGAACAGTGCTTGGACGTCCAAGGCCTCCTCTCCTCTATTTATAACTTTTGCAAGTTGCCTCTTCTTTACTAATTACAATAGAAGTCTTACTTCCATTAATTAGTAACTTACCATATTATAATTAGAAGTCTCACTTCAAATATGATTAGTATCTTTCTAATTCCTTTCTAATTAAAATAGAAGTCTCACTTCTACTAAAATTAGTAAGTCTACATTACCACTATTAGAAGTCTCACTTCAAATAGAAATAGTAACTTTCCTTTTAGAGTTCTACTAGAATTAGATACTTTCTAATAATTGGGCTAGCGTGGGGACCACTAGGGATTCCTTAGAAAGCTGGCTCCAACTGGGACACGCGACCCCACAACTCATGTGTAATCCGGGCCCACAGTTAATTGCAAATAACTCCACTATATAAATGCAATTGAACTCCAGTCTTAGGAATATTACATAGAAGACCCTAAACTTCCACATTACCACAAGTAGACCCCTCTATCAATATCCATGGATCAATTGGACCTGTCTTCCAAACTAGATCCATATCTTATTATCCTTGAGCCCCAATTAATTATAATGATCAATAGGTACCTTTCCAATTAACTCTTAATCGGAATGGGTGCGCACTTACCAATGATAAATCCATTAATTGGCACAAGGGGATATTAGAGATAGATTCCTTCTTGACTATTGAATGTTCCCACAGCTCTACTACCATGTACCCAAATCACCGAGGTGTTGACCTACAGTTGGCCTCACTCATTGGTGACTCAAAGCAAATGAATAGATAGAAACTTGAGTTCATTAATGTCTCAGGATTGAGAGCCTATTGCTAGGGAATTATGAGAGCAGACCTTAAAATAAAGACAGTGTTTATAAGGTGCTTCTCATGGTCCTTCAATACATCCAATGTACCAGCACTATGATCCAGAATCTTCCATTCTGATGATCGAGACAAATCACACTATCTCATAGTGATCAAAGTGCTGCAACCTTGTCAGTATGAGATGTCCAGTCTCATCACTGGTTGTGAAGATATTTAAGTATAAGATTTGTCACACATGTCTCCCGTATGTGGATCTCATCCATACACATGTGTTACATCTAATATACTTGTGGACCCCGGTTCATCTCATGAACCATCATGTCATTCGTATTGGTTATGTGCAAGTATATAATAAATCACCATTCATCTCATGAAAGGAAAGCATGAATATACTGATAAATAAAGAAATTAATCAATTTATTATATCATCTACTGGATTGAGTCCATAAAACTAACAAAAGGTGGGGTGGACTAGGGTGGAAATCCCTGAATCCGGATTTCGTTTCAAACCATGAATTTTGGGTTCAAGGGTTGAAAATTTTGGTCAAGTTAGGGAAAGGTTCTTAAACTTGGATTTTTGAACAACGAAACGATGAAAGTAAGCATTGTTTAAATTTCTAGAAATTTCAACATTTGACATGAAAATTCTAAAAAAGGTGGGTTTAACGAGCGTGTACCTGGAAACCGGTTTTGGCCGTACAGGCATTGCTCCTACCCAGTTGGGTAAGTCTTCAAGGGTAGTACCGCTTTAAGAACTTGCCGTTGATCGGCATCATACATCTGTCACCCTCCATGTTTAGGAGTGCGTATGCGCCGTTGGAGAAAACCTTGTCGTTGACGTAGGGTCCCTCCCATTTTGGCTCAAATTTTCCTTTGGACTTGTGAGCGAAGACCATTGGTCTTTTTACCGCAAGAACCAAGTCACCCTTTTTGTAGGTGCATTGCCTGACCTTTTTGTCGAAAGATCCTGCCATGCGTGCTTGGTGAAGTTCAATGCTTTGTCGAGCTTCGAGCCGTCTCTCATCGAGATTGTCCAGCTCATGGAGTCGCAATTTGACATTGCTTTCTTGAGTCATGTCATTTTGCAAGGATACCCTCAAGGAAGGAATTTGTACTTCCAAGGCACGACAGCTTCGCATCCATAAACCAAGGAGAATGGTGTGCTATGGGTTGGTCCTCGAACGGTGGGTCGATAGGCCCACAAAGCTTCAGACAGTTTGTCGCTCCAGTCTCTTTTGTGACTAGAGACCATTTTTTTGAGGATTTTGCAGAGTGTCTTGTTGAAAGCTTCTGCTAATCCATTTGCTGCCGGATTGTATGGAGTCGAAGGACAGCTTTGGATTTTATATTTGTCGCAGAACCTGTAGAATCGATGATCTCGGAATTGTGGTCCATTATCATGGACGAATCTTTTGGGTATGCCGAAACGACAAATGATGTTGGTGCGCATGAACTGAAGGACTGATGAGGTTTTCATTTCGTTGAGCGCAAATGCTTCTGACCACTTGGAAAAATAATCCGTAGCGGCGAAGATGAAGCGATGACCTTTGCTCGAAGGGGGAGAAATAGGACCTATGATGTTCATACCCTAGGCTTCGAAAGGCCATGAAATCGCTGTAGGATGTAGCCATTCTTTTTATCTAATCATAGAGCTTGGGACCAGCCTGATGAGCTCCGTAAAGACCAGCATGAACTTCTTTGAGTATTTCTTCAGCCTCTTGTTGTGACAAGCAGCGTAGAAGTACTCCGTTGAAGGATTTCTTGCAAAGAATTTTTGAAGGAATATCCAAATGAAAGCTTGGGGCTCGCCTTTGGATGCTTACCCGTTCTTTTGGATCTTCAGGTAGGATTCTGAACATAATGTAATCAATGAACGGATCCCTCCAGTCGCCGATTGAAGTTTGAAGGATTGAAATTCGACTTCCAACCACTTGGTGGCATTCAGCAACTGCTTGGTGTGTGTTAAGACGAGGAAGGATTCTTCTTTCGCACACTGTGATTTGCAGGTTTTCCCCTTCCTGGATTGCCATAGATGCGGCAAGTCTAGCCAGGGCATCTGCACGTATGTTTTCACCTCTACGAATGTGGGTGATGTGACAGATGTCAAACTTTTGCAGAAGTGATTGTGCCTTGTTGTAGTAAGGCAGTAAATTAGGCTTCCTGACTTCAAATTTCTGATTCATCTGGTTGACGATCAGTTGAGAGTCTCCAAAGACTTCCAGTATGGTGATACCGGATTCGATGGCAAGTTCCAATCCTAGGATCAGAGCTTGATATTGAGCTGCATTGTTTGTGCATGGTTCCAGTAGCGAGAAAGTGTGGGGAATCATGTATCTGTCGGGGCTAACAATGAGGATGCCAACTCCCGAGATCAACTGTCTTTTTTCATTTGTCCTGGTTGCACCGTCAAAGTACATGTCCCAGGAAGCATTTTGTGAGAAAGTCTCCACATTGTAGATTGGTTCGTCTGGGAGATCATCTCTGAGTGGAGAATCTTTAGGCAATGGATGCTCTGCGAGGAAGTCCGCTAGAGCTTGCCCTTTGATTGCCTTTTGTGGTGCATACCTAATATCAAATTGTGACAGAAGGATGGACCATTTTGCCAGTCGGGCATTGAGAGAACCTGCTTTTGTGACAAGGACCTTCAAGAGGTTGACCCTCGAGACCAGGTAGACTGCGAACATCACTGCAAGACATTCTTTTTCGACTGGAGAGTAGTGATGCTCTACACCTACTAGCATGCGGCTGAGGTAATATAGAGCAGCTTCTTTTCTTTCATCATTTTCTTGTGCAAGCAGAGCTCCAAGAGAGTGATCAAGGGCTCTTGTGTATAAGATGAATGGTTTTCCAGTGGTAGGAACAACTAATACTGGAGGTTTTGTCAGGTATGACTTGATATCTTGGAATGCAGCTTCACAGTCAGCTTCCCAGACAAAGTTTACACCTTTTTTCATCAACCGGGGGAATGGAAGGCATTTCCCCGAAAGATTGGAGATGAACCGTCTGATGTAGGCCAATCTCCCTTGAAGCCCTTTGAGTTCCCTCAAGGTTCTTAGAGAGGGAATTTCTAGAATGGCTTTGACTTTTATGGGGTCAAGCTCCATTCCAGCTTTCCGAACTAAGAATCTGGGGAACTTACCCGACGAGACGCCGAAGAGGCATTTTAGAGGATTCATTCGCAGTTTATGTTTGTGAAGCCGGAGGAAGACTTCTCGAAGGTCTTCGAGATGATCTTCTTTTCTTTTGCTTTTGACGGCGAAGTCATCAACGTAACATTCAACCGTCTTGTGCTGCATATCTTGGAATATCTTCATCATAGCCCTCTGATATGTGGCACCAGCATTTTTCAGACCAAATGGCATGACAGTGTAGCAATACACGCCAAATGGGGTCCGAAAGGATGTATGTTTTTCATCCTCAAGATGCATCTTTATCTGATTGTAGCCAGAGAAACCATCCATGAATGTCATTCGCTCGAATCCACAGGTATTATAAATCATTACCTCTGGTATGGGGAGCAGAAATTCATCTTTAGGGCATGCGCCATTCAGGTCTCTATAGCCAATACAGACCCTGATCTACCCATTTTTCTTTGTCACGGGGACAATGTTGGCCAACCATTCAGGATGTTGTTCCTCACGGATGAAGCCGACGCTTTTGAGTTTTTGAACTTCTTGTTCAATTTTATCCATCACATCTGAACGGAATCTTCTTTCGCCTTGCTTGACAGGCTTGATGTCTTCTTGAAGATTGTGTTTATGGACTGCTATTTTGAGGTCTAAGCCACACATTTCAGCGTAAGTCCATGCAAAGCAATCAACGAACTCACAATGAAAGGTGATATACTCGGGTAACTCATCATCCTTTATATTCTTGCTTATGAAAACAGGACGTGGGTTATCTGGTGTTCCCAAGTCTATCTTTTGAACATGATCTTCTGTTGGAAGGTTCGAAGGTGGTTCCTCCACAATATTTTCGGAGGCTTCCAGCTCAACGAAACCTTCTGGGGTTTCAAGGGCATTTCCAGACCAAGGTTTTATTCCTTTCCGCGGGTCTTCTTGATCGGCAATTTTCCCAAGGCTTGCTATGAGATGATCCCAATCGCCTGTTGAAACCGGGTCGAAGTAAGCTACTTCTTTTGGAGATGAGGGTTTTTCTGGGTCAGAAGACCACATGTCTGTGCCATCGGAAAACTCCTATTCATTGTCTGAGAAATCGTACCAATTGGATGAGCTTCCTGAATCTTTGTCAGGTGATTCATCGAAAAGATATCCAGGGAGATCAACGTCTTCATGGACTTGAGATGTTGAGGCTTGGTCAGTAAATTGACTTCTAAGCCTTTATGTCAACTGTCTCAAAGGAGTGTCGGGATCGTACCCTAGCCCGTGTGAAGACTTTTCTACATAGCCGTAGAGTCTCCAATCTTCCAGCTGGCTTTTGGTCAAGACGGGCCCCAATGGCGTGAGAATACCGCATCCTTCTCCCAAACCGACTGGGTTTTGAGCGTCATAGCCCATTTTCTTCATAATAGCTTATGCCACAAAACTATATAAGGATAGTTGAGGCATACCTTCATTTTGGAAAGGTTCAAGCATGGAGTTTGATGAAGAAGCATCCGATTTATGGAAGAAGATTGGCTTTTCCTTTGCTGAAGTTGCTGGAACAATGAAGGAAGCTGACGTAGGATCTTCTATGTCAGAAGTTGTCTCGATTGGAGTAAGAGTAGGCTGAACTTGCTGAGTGTCAGCTTGGCTTGACGATGTGTCATCTTCTAGCTCTGAATCCGAATCCGTGTCTTGCATGATAAACACGAAAGAGACATCGCCCCCAGGCTTTTGCTTTGCCTTCTTCACTTTAGTTGTGATGACCAAAGGCTTTGAAGGTTTGAGGGAGATGATGAAGGGAGTTTGAATGCTCTCTTCGGATTTACCGGATGGTTTGTTTTCTTCCGATGATTGCTGAGGAGCCTTGCCTTTATCTTTCTAGAGATTTTCGGCAAAGGGTGCTGTGTGCTTCTCCTCTTTTTCTTTTTCACCTTCATACATTTGTGAGTCTGCGAAGTGGACTTCTTTACCTTTGAGGGGTTTTCTGTCCGTAAAGACTCGATGTATCATGCCGTCATCACCAACAAACTTGATGCATTGATGTAAAGTTGAAGGGACAACACCGTTCTCGTGGATCCAAGGGCGTCCGAGAAGGATGTTGTAGCATGAAGGGGTTTTTATTGCATACACTGTGACCTCAGAGATAAGATCACCAATCTGCAACCTGAACCTGATTTTGCCGATAGGCCTTTGAGTACTCCCATCGTATCCAAAGATAGATATAGATGTGTGGCTCAGCTTACTGGGTGGGATGCCCAACTCTTCGAGAGCCAATGTGGAGATGAGGTTGAGTGCAGAACCTGGGTCGATCTGAACTCTGTGCATATGCATTTCCATGATGTACCCTGTGAAGTACAGGGGTCAGTTATGCCTTATTTCGCCAAGTAGGAGATCGTCCTTTGTGAAGGCGATGGTTGCACTGGCTGCTATTTTAACCGAGAGGCATTCAATGCATGATCCCTCAGTTTTCTTCTTTTCTTCCTTTGAGGAAGCTTCTGAGTTTTTGACCCGGTAATCCATTTCAATTTGGAGGACTTGCGGGGCATGTTTGTCGACATCCTCATTCAGCTTTTGTAATTCTGAAATGAGATTATCACGAGTGTACGGAGACATTCGCAACAAATCTAGGATGTGCAGATGTGCAGGTATGTGCTTGAAGTGTGCAATCAAGTCATACTTGAAAGCCTCCTTAGGGCCTGCATGTTCATCATTGTTGCCACTAGGGGCGCTTACAACATCTTTTCCCGAAGGATTTACATATGTAAAGGAAGATTGGTTGTAATTTTTGTGGTAGTCCCGGCCAGAGCGGGTGCCTCTACCAACTTCGAGAGCTTCTTGAGAAGGGTCTTCATTTGGAAGATTGTCTTCAGGATCAAGAGGCTGTCGTTTTTCATTTGCTGAGGATGTATCAGCAGCAGAGTTGCCATCCTTAGTGATTGTGTTGCACAGAGCATTTTCCGGGAACAAGTCCTGAACAGCAACCAGCAACCTTTCTTCTTCGTTGACCAATTCATCGTCCCAAGCATCAATAGCTGGGGATTCTTCAGTCAGGAAGGGTGTGAACTTTGAAGTCACAGTCTCAGGAGAAGAAACCTGAGAGGGTGTCGTCTCAGCGAAAGTTACTTGAGATGAGGTGGCTCCAGAAGATACATTGCTAGGCGTCGCCGGAGTGTAAGTGATCTCATCAGACGATGCTTCGGAAGAGCTATAATCCCGAATTATCATATTACAGGAAGCTCTGACAGGAGACGTTGCCTGATCGAAGTCAGACTCATCCTCGGATGTAAGAGGATCGTCTATCCAACAATTTTCTCCATTTTCAGGAGTTAAGGGAGGATGTACCTGATGGTCTTCAGGGACTTCAGGCTCTAGATTGCGAGGAAGCTCGTTGACGCGTTCTTGCTCTTGTTCTAGAGCGAGACGCTGCAAGATCCTTACATATTCTTCAAGATCAGGCATGGGAGCCAAATCTTCTTCTTCATCAGCTCTTTGTGGCTCAACAAGGTTGATTTCCACTGGAGCAATGAAAGGTGATGAGTCAGCAGCATTTTCTTGTACAGCCTCTTGGTCTTCTTCATCATCAGACCGGGATCCTTGTGGCTGTAGGGGGTTATACCAGATTACTGGCATAAGATGAGTCTCAGGAGCCCATTCTTCATCGGAGAGGTATTCTCCTGTTTCAAGGGACTCCTCCCACTCGTCTGTGTAGTTGGATTCGAATCCATCATTGGTGTCGCTGGACTCGTATCCATCAATGGAGAATCCAACTACCGAATTGCAAGAGTATGATGCCTCCTGCGTGGCTTCTTTGAATTGAGGTGGCATGAAATCACTGAGAGTGAATTTTCTTACCCACTTTGAAGTCTCTGGAAGGGATGTTTTTGTTGCCTCCAGTGAAGCGGTAGAGGAAGCCTCTGCCTTTTCTTTGACTTCTTGTTTTGGCTGGGTCTTCTCTTGTCGTTTGAGCTTGAGGAGATATTTCCTAGCCTGCCTTCGCTGTTGAGCTATAAGCTTTGTTTTCACGACCTCCCAATTTTCGTCTTCCAGGAGATCGGGATGTACCCATATGGGTTGTCCGTCTGGTGTCGGGTAAGGAACCAGTTCCTCGGACGCTTGGATTGAGTTTATCACCTTGAAGGAAGTAGTGATCTTCTTCTTCGGTGATTTTGATGTTTGTCCACATGTCACCATGTTGACGGAGGCAGACCCATAGGTTTTGTCAAAGGTAATGACTCTGTTTTTCCACATCTCATTTATTTTCACTCTCACAATGAAGCATTGATTGAGAGGATGCGAGATCATCCGATGGTATGGACAGTACCGAGGATCGTTGGTTTTGCCAACACCACCCGGTCTTTTTGGTTCAGGCAAGGTGAGCTCACCGTTCGCCACAAGAGCCCCGAAGATCTCATCAACATCTTCATCAAACGGGTATTTCTTCTCTACTCGTTCTTTGAAGGCATTAGAGAGTTCAGGTCTCTTACCAGCAGCTTTGTTTTCAGCTTTCTTTGGTGGCTGAGGAGTTGACTTGGTCTGCACATTGAGGACCTCTTTCTTCTTTGGTTTAGAGGTTGCAATGGCGGTTGGCTCTTTTCTTGATGTTTTTTGACTGTTGAGGTCTTTAATCACTGTTTCAGCTTCCATGGAAGCTTCTAGGAGTTCTCCCAGGTTCTTTGATTTGTTGCCGATGATCATGGAGCGGATTCTAGCTCTCATATTAATTCGGCAGATGTCGACTAGCGACGCTTGTGGTAGTACATCGGCGCATTTGTACGCCATTGCTTTCCACTTGTGAATGAAGTCATATGTTGACTCATTCTCCCCCTGTTTTAGGCTGCACAGCTGAGCCATAGTAGCGGGATGATCCTCACCTTTGAAGTGATTCAGGAAGCGTGTCTCTAGCATGGCCCAGTTTTGGATGGAGTCCTCCGGCAGAGTGGAGTACCAATCGAAGGCCATACCTTTTAGGGTACTTGCAAAGAGGCAGATCTTGAGTGCATCTTGATCCGCGATAGCTCCCGTCAGGATCTTGAAGTGGATGACGTGCTGTATGGCTGATCCTTTCCCCGTATATGTTTGGAGAGTAGGATGCTTGAATTTTGTAGGGAACGGGACCGAGTCCATCCATAAGGGATATGGTGGCTTGATCTCATGCTCCTTGAGTATATCCTCTTCTTTTGCTTTGGCGAGGATACCGTCTACGTCCTTTTTGGTAAGGGCGCGTGACTCATTTTCTTCTCTATTTACCTCATCGTCTTGATGATTCGGAGGAGGTTCATTATTCGCCTGATTTTGGAAGGCGAGGAGAAGGTTCTCCATCAGAGTTTCAATCCTCTGCTGGCCTTGTCCCAACTACTGGATGCGGGTGATCGCATCATCTTGAGGTGGATAGCGGGGTGGTGGCTCAGAATTTGTAGCCAGGACATTCATCCATCGAGATTCGAACGAAGAAACTGTCTTGGTGACTGAGCTGGGGCTCATTCTTTTTGAAGAAGAGCTAGGAAGGATCACTCTGCTGTCCTTTGCTTGAAGGAGCAGGGGATTCTTCTGAATGTCTTCTTGTCCTGGAGACGCTGCGGGTCATCGGACGTCGGACATGGATTTTTGTTGCTGACTTTTGGCGTCTTCTGGTTTTTCCAACCATATGGACGGCAGCAACTTGGTTGGGTCTATCTTTCTCGACCCATTTGGGAGAGACTTGAAGTGTAGGAGGCTGGGTCATTTGCTTCTCTAGTCTCTTTTGCCGATACGACGCGCGGCGGCATATACGACGAGCAATTTGAGCTTCGGTCAGCTCTGGTTGGGCTTTGACGATGAAGGATATGCTCCCTCAGGCGCAGCAGCCAAGCCTGTCTTCTTTGTAGCTGGGCAAGGACAGGATGCGAACCCTGTCCTTCGCCTGTTGCAGCGAAGCTTTGAATTTTTCAAGTTCGGCCCCTATAGAGATGAAGGGTCGAACTACAAGTTTGTAGGCCTTAGCAGATGTCTGCAGAGGCCTTGTGATGCATGACTTGATTTTGGGCTTGTAGGAACAAGCCGGCTCATGCTGGGTTGACTTGGGAGTCAGGTTGGAGATGGGTCTCTCCTCTTTCATGTAGGCAAGAGGGTAGAACTGGTTCTCCTTGAGTGGGACCAGGAATGCTGGCTTGGTGGATGTTTGGGACCTTCTTTGTTTTGGTGAAGGTCTTGGGGACCAAGTCTTGGGATAGACTTGGTCGTTTGAGGGTTGAGGCTTCGTGGGGCTGCCACGGGCTTCGGCCGTTCTAGTGCTCGCCTTTGGTGTCACGGTAGTGACAATTTGAGAGGCGAGTTTCTGCTTCTTGGAAGGAGCAGTTTGTTCTTCGGGAAGTGGGAATGGTCCCAGCGTCCCAAAGACGATAGTCCGGGGAGTCGAGGTCGACCCGGAGTTCAAAGAGTTGCCGAGGGAGTTGACGCTTCGGCAGCTGATGGGGCACTTGTAGGTGCGCGTCGTTTGCTTCTGTTGAAGCATAAGTTGGTGCTTGTTCTCGTCGAAGGTAATGGTTAGTGAAGCTGCCATTGTTAGTTTTCGAAAAGTTTCTAAAACAAGACCACATCCATTAGTAATCACAAGAATATAATGATCATAAATGGGAAGTTCTATGGTTTTGTCTTTTCAAATTGCTCGAGGGAGATGACCCAAGCAATATGAAGAAGGTAGAAAGCCATAGAGGGTACAATTATTCTAATCGCAGGCATGGTAAGCCTAGAATGAGCCTCCTAGTGACTGCTTGAAGCAATTGTAAACTTAAATTCGACTTATCGAGAAGCAGAGCTCGCTCGAGGTAAGAAGAATATAAAGTTGGAGTTACAAATGTGCCGGCCGCGAATACAGTAGACCCTGAAAGGGCGTACTAGTACCGCTAAACACAAATGTTTAGAGACCGCATCCATGAGATGAGATTCTCTGTTTTGAAAGGTCGAGATTGGATTCATCAAAGAGAACGGATGGTATTCCGATCCAAATACGGTCTCAGCGATTTTCGCGAGCGCCAGTATTCAGAAGGAAATGAACCATAATTTCTCGGATCTGAATCCAAAAATGACGAGTTTTTTTTTTAAAGGCCAATATTGGATTCATCAAAGAGAGCAAAAGGCACTCCAATCTGAACATGGGCTCAGCGATTTCCGCGAGCGCCAGTGCTCAGAAAGGAGAAGACCAAAATTCCTCCAATCTAAACCAAAAATGACGGAAGTTTTTTTTTTTTGAAGATTTTTTTTTATTTTTTATTTTTTTTATTTGAAAGTTTTTATTATTTTATTTTTTATTTAAAAATTTTTATTTTAAAAATTTTTATTTTAAAGATTTTTATTTTGAAAAAAAAATTATTTAAAAGACTAGAGAGTACACATAGGCCTCCTAACCCGGTCTTATGAAATCTCGATTGATAGAATTGCCCCCAGGTAGGGGTAGGATTACTTAATGAACCCGTTTGGAGGACCCTTGCCTAGAACAGTTAAGCTGTCTCCACACTCTGGACAAGGCTTTTCTTGAATCAACCATGATCAAAGAACGCAGTTGGTTTAACCTTAGTGTTCTATGTCTTCTTTATATATATTTTAGATCTTTAATGAACTCATCGAAGAGAAACGATGGCCCAAAACCTTAGTCGAACAGGCTCAACATTTCTGCAAGCACGATGAACGATAGGAAAGGATCAAGGTTTCTCAATTTTGAATCCAAAATGAAAAATCTGATTTTTTGTTTTTTTTGTTTTTTCTTTCTAATGAACTCATCGAAGAGAAACGATGGCCCAAAACCTTAGTCGAACAGGCTCAACATTTCTGCAAGCACGATGAACGATAGGAAATGATCAAGGTTTCTCAATTTTGAATCCAAAATGAAAAATTCGATTTTTTGTTTTTTTGTTTTTTTTTTCCAATGAACTCATCGAAGAGAAACGATGGCCCAAAACCTTAGTCGAACAGGCTCAACATTTCTGCAAGCACGATGAACGATAGGAAAGGATCAAGGTTTCTCAATTTTGAATCCAAAATGAAAATTTTGATTTTTTGTTTTTTTGTTTTTTTTTCTAATGAACTCATCAAAGAGAAACGATGGCCCAAAACCTTAGTCGAACAGGCTCAACATTTCTGCAAGCACGATGAACGACAAGGTTTCTCAATTTTGAATCCAAAAATCCGATTTTTTTTTTGTTTTTTTTTTCTAATGAACTCATCGAAGAGAAACGATGGCCCAAAACCTTAGTCGAACAGGCTCAACATTTCTGCAAGCATGATGAACGATAGGAAAGGATCAAGGTTTCTCAATTTTGAATCCAAAATGAAAAATCTGATTTTTTTTGTTTTTTTTTTTTTTTTAATGAACTCATCAAAGAGAAACGATGGCCCAAAACCTTAGTCGAACAGGCTCAACATTTCTGCAAGCACGATGAACGATAGGAAAGGATTAAGGTTTCTCAATTTTGAATCCAAAAATCCAATTTTTTTTTAAAAGAGAAAGGGTGGAAATAAATTCAAAGAATTAGAAATTTCAAAAAAATCTCATCTCATTTTTTTTAGATGCGGAATCCAACATAGGCCACCAATTAGAAAGTAGCCAAGGAATCAAGAAAAAAAGTATGAGCATAGAGCAATAGATATGATATGCAAATATTTCATTTCTAGCATCGTGTTCTCAAATGAACGAGTCCCACCGGGTGTGCCAGCTTGATGGACCAGCGCATTCTGCTCACTCTGTTCTACCGAGGTCGGCGGACGTGGGAGTCCGTTTGGGACCGACCCTTTCGTAACCGGAGGGGGGGCAAAGGCGTGCATCAACATTTCTTTTGTGTGGGTGTGCCAGATTTTCTATTTTACTTGGAATTGCAAGTGGTGATCTGGAGATCAACCTTCACAAGTAAAAAGAAAATCAACTTCTTTCAAGTTTTCTATTGCACATATATTTAAGAAAAGAGACATTTTCTTGATTTGTCGTGAAAGGCGACTTTTTTGGCATTATAGCTGATTTATGGCGTTTATAGCCGATTTTGGCATTTATAACCGATTTACAATCCTTATCAATAATGAAAGACAAGAGTTGTGATTTTTGTCTCTTTTGAAAAAAATATAAACTACAATGAAAAGCAAGAAAATGAGGATCTAACTTCTCAGGAGATTGTGGGGGACTTGTTCAGATTGACAGTCGTAAGCCATATATGGACTTCGCCATCATCCATGCAGATGAGAACAGAGGATGCTATTGATTCGCTTGGCTTGGCTATAACCTCAGGTTTTTAGAGGAATAGAAGGTCCTACGTCCAATAAAAAGCCAAGTAGACGGGCTGAAAAGCCACGTCTAAGCCATTGGAGGCAGAAGGAGAAGGCAAGGACCTTGGGGAGGTACCCCCCAAGGGACATTTGTCACCTTGTAGCGGTGGTCGGTCTAGAACTTCCATAGAATTTTCTCTCTTTCTTTCTCTTAGATTTCTGATGCCTTTTTCTGTATGAGTTTCCGGATTTTCTGCAGTCTGTTGTGTGTCTTTTCTTCTTGGAGTGTTCTCCAATTTATAGGCCTTTTGGTAGCTGTTTAGGAGGGTTTATGGGCTTTTATTGTCATTAAGCCGCATAATGGGAGGAGCTATAGGATTTAATTCCTTTATTTTGTAACTCCTTTTTCTTGGCTTCTAATTGGCCGGAGGAGATTAAGGGCATTTAATCGCCTTTAATCACCATGATGGGAGGAGTTTCATGGTTTAAATGTCATGAATCTCTTGAATTGTAACTCCTGGATGCTTGCTTCTGATTGGGCCGTCCAAAGAAATGAATTAATGACTGTAATAAAGCTAGTCAATTAATCGCATTAAGTGGTCGCCGAGCAGTTGAAGAGTCGCGGGCTGTGCCGCGTCTTTTGGGATTCTTCTGGCGATGATCAACGATGGATCTTTATGTAGATCGACATTAGATGATCACGTAACTTCAGGTATTGGTTGCCAACAGCGGGTCGGTGCCATCTGTCCTATCGATTTCTCGATCGGTCGAAGAGAAAGCACACTTTTTTTGGTTGACCGGTTGGCGATCAATCTTGATTTCGATACTCTAGATGAATGACCCCTGTTTTTTACGGATGTCAGAGGATTTGGTGTCTCAAAAGTAAGAATTTTGGAAAATCAGAGGAGTCGGACGCTTCGAATCGAGAAGAAACGACGAAAAACGGGGTTTCCGGGGCCCTCCCGGAGATCTCGGGCTCCAGTGTCGCCGGCGACCCTGGGCCAGGGTCGCAGGGGTCTGCGACCGTGGGGGGTTTTCCCCCCTTTTGTCCCGTTTTGTGTCCGTTTTTGCTGTTTTTTTATTCTTTATTCTTTTGTATTTTTCCTTGACATTTTTGATCATTTATTGGCCTGATTTCCCTGTAGAAAACCTGATGAGAATCATTGTATTTTTTTTCCAAAGTTTCCAATTTTCTGAGAAAGCCGAAGACTGTCGCGCAAAGCTGCCGATTTTCCGTTAGAAGCTAAAACTGGGTTAAACGATGTCGGAATGACCTGAAATTTGGGGTGAAGCCGGCTGAGCAATAAATAAGACCAACCATAGGGTTTTGTTTGAGTTTTGAAGCCATTTGGGGTCCTATCACTAGTAGACTTGCTTTTGTCGCGATAAAGATGTCGCGGCTTGATGTGCGGTCAACCGATGTCCGATTGACTTGAGATTTGACAGGGAACCTATTGGAGTCATTTTAAGATGATCCATAGGCTCTGTCTTGGAAACCATGATCCCGGGGAGCTTCTCCGCCGAGAGGCCTGATTTGGCTTCCGAGCGTCAAAGTATGGTCAAATGTTGTCAAAATGACCTGAAATTTGACGTGTAGCCCTTTGTAAGCATTTTGAAGCCATCCATGTGCTCTATCTGATGAGTGATGGCCTCGGTGGTTCTCGCTGTCGAGAGACTTGATTTAGTTATTTGAGGGTTGATGTAGGGTCAAACGTTGTCGGTTTGACTCGGAACTTGACGTGGAGCCTTTTGGATGTATTTTGAGACCATCCATTGGCTCTGATTGAAGATTTGGTGTCTCTGATGCTTTCGCCCCCGAGAGCTCCTTTTAAGCTGCCGGAGAAGCAAAGTTAGGCCAAATGATTTTGAAATGGCCCGAAACTTCTTGTGTACTCCTTTTTTGGCTGTCTTGAAGGATCTTGCAGTTTTTGTTTGATTCTGACAAGATTTGATTTTTTGGAAGTAGCATTGCCTATTTATGGCAGGTTGCAACTTCATGCAGTTTTTTGGATCTTGAAGAGGCAAAGTAATATTTTTGGTGTCAACAGCATATCCGTAAGGACCGCCAACAAAAATCCCGGTGTTGATCACACTGGTCCTTTTCACCCAGCTTGGAGAATCTTCCCTCCTAGAGCACATGGGAGAAAGGCTCATGATCGAGAAAGTACGATCAAACGTCGATCGAGTAACAACAGTCCTCTCCTCACCATCAGTTGTGTAAGAGAATTGAAAACATCTTCTCTGGTATGTCATGTCGTCAGGGACTGCATCACCAAAGGAAAAGGTAGGCTTGGGCAACACCCTCTGATCGTTCATGACGCAAGGACGGTTGCTTACCATGATCATATAGAACTCCTCACCTTTGAGAGCGATCAATCACTGTCTCATCTCATCTTTGTTGAGAGAGTCACACTCTTTCAAGTTTCTCTCAACATACAGGACCTTCTCCCAAGCCTGCTGAATGGCCGCATTAGAAGATCTAGCAAATCGATGAGGTACGCTGGTAACAGGCTCTTTACCCTTGTTCGTTCGGGAGGAACTGTCTGCAAAGGTTGGGAAAGAAAAGATCAATCATCAAAATGACAGAATTTCGCTAAAAGAAAATCTGGCGAAATGTTGGCATGATTCCGGGCCAATTCTGAAGAAATGGGAAATACCCCGAAAGAAATAGAAAGCTTGAAGATGGGCTTAACATCGCCACAAGCTCAAAAACTCCAAACTTTCAAAGCCTCTCAAATCTCCGCAAATCAGGAAGGGCTCAACATCGTTGTGAGCTCAAAATTCCAAAAGTTTGCAAAGATTTTCAGGTATGTGCCATCATCATGCTCCAATTTCAATTTACAAAAATATCATGCATAGAAAGTAAATTGTCGTGCATTAGATGCTAGAAGACTCTTGACAAAAGTTTGACCAATTCCAACCCAACTTCGTAAAAACCAATCAAACTTTGACTAAGCCAAAATTCATGTTGGCTTGACCTAGAAATCCTAGCCTTTTATTTGATGCATAAAAATAAATAAATGCATGAACATCTTGATTTGCATAAAAACGCATTATCATGGTGAGCAAAAAGAAAAAAAAGAAACTTTCTCGAAAAAAAAAGAGGGAAAGCGAAAAAAAAGGATTTGGCCCATAGGCCACGTGGCTGTAAGGCCAGATCCGTACGGATCTGTTCGTACGGTCCAAAAAAAAGTGTAAAAAAAAGAAGAAGAAAGAAACAGGTCGAAAAAAAAAAAAGAAAACACGTGAACGAGAAAAAGAAAAGAAAAGGAAAGAAAAAAAAAAGAACCTTTTTATTACCATCTTACTTCTATAATGGAGTATTCTTGGAAAAGAAGACTTACTTGAAGCCATTGATGGAGAAGAAGAAGAAAAGCTTGAAATTCTTGAAAAACTCTTGGTCTTGAAGCACTCTTGAGGTTTTTGCCAAAGAAAGTAATAGGAGCAAGAGATCCAACCTCCCTTTGCTTTTATAGAAGAGAGCAAGTCAAAAAAGGGAAACAAGGAGAAAAAAAAGGAGGTAGGTGCTACAAATTAGTAACCTTCCCAAAAGAAAGAAATTAGGAAGTTTCTTTTCCAAAAGAAAGATACTTGGAGGGATTCTCTCCCAAAAGAAAGCAATTAGAGAGATTTTCTCCCAAAAGAGAGGAGATTTGAGATACTCTCTCCCAAAGAAAGATATCTTGAGATATTCTCTCCCAAAATAAAGGGAACATGAGAGATTCTCTCCAAGTAAGGATATTCTTAGATATTCTTTATCCAAAGGAGATATTTTTAGACATTCTTTACAAAAATAATACCATATAAGATCTAAGGCATTTCAAAAAGCTTAAGGTCCCATGGGTTAGCCCATATGAGCTGGATTTGACCACCTAGGCACTAAAAGAGGCTTTTAGTTAAAGAAAAATCCCTCTTACATACAAAAATGGTTCCATGCCTCTTATTGAGTTGATTGGACCATACAAAAGAAAAAGAATTACAAGCCCCATGAGCTTCCAAAAATTCAAGCCATCTTGCCTCATGTACCAAATTAAGCCAAAATCTTGAAATTGACATTCCGCAGAAATCCAAACCACTCTAATAGACCCAAATAGTCCCAAAGAGTGACCAAAAACCAAATCCTTGTCCCCTAACCTGCCACATACAGCTTCTTAGGTCACAAGGCCAAAAATAAAAAATCAAATCCTGATACCCTAACTTGCCACATACAGCTTGTTAGGTCATAAGATCAAAACCAAAACCGATCCCCTAACTTGCCACATACAACTTGTTAGGTTATAAGGTCAAAACCAAACCCGACCCCCTAACCTGCCACATACCGCTTGTTAAGTCACAAGGTCAAAAACAAAAATCCAAATCCCTCATGTCATTTTCAAAAATTTGCCTTGAGATGGTACGTGATCTCTTTCACTACCATAAAAATCCCCTGGAAACTCAAAAGGCTACTCTACCAGAAAAAAAAATGCTCAAGACTCTTGGCCAAGTCAGAAGCTCTCCTTTAAAAGTTCTCTTGGAGGCACATCGACTACAAATGTTAAGCAACTCGTCGTTGTACCTAAAGGGGGCATTTGTTGACATCAAAAATGTCATTTTGCCTCATTAATAACAAGAAAGCAATGTGAAGCTGCAGCGTACCACAAACAGGCAATGCTACTTCCGAAAAATCAAATCTTATCAGAATCAAACAAAAACTGCAAGATCCTTCAAGACAACCAAAAAAGGGGTACACATGAAGTTTCGGGCCATTTCAAAATTATTTGGCCTAACTTCACTCCTCCAGTAGTTGAACAGGAGTTCCCGGCGACGACAGCGTCGAAGACATCAAATCTTTGATCAGAACCTGTGGATTGTCTCAAAATACCTCCAAAAGGCTCCACACCAAGTTTGATGTCAAACTGACAACGTTTGACACTGCATCAACCCTCAAGCAGCAGAATCAAGCCGCTCGGCGGTGAGAACCACCGAGGCCATAACTTATCAAACAGAGCACATTACTGACTTCAAAATGCTTACAAAGGGCTACATTTCAAGTTTCAGGTCATTTCGACAACGTTTGACCATACTTTGACTCTCGAAAGCGAAATCAGGCCTCTTGGTGGCGAAGCTCCCTGGGACCATGGTTTCCAAATTGGAGCTAGTGGATCGTCTCAAAATGACTCCAATAGGCTCCCTGTCAAAATTCAAGTCAATCGGACACCGGTTGACCGTACATTAAAACGCGACATCTTCATCGCGACAAAATCAAGTTTACTGTCAATAGGACTCCACATGGCTTCAAAAAAAAAGCCTATGGTTGCTCTTATTTATTGCTCAGGAGGCTTCACCTCAAGTTTCAGGTCATTCCGGCATCGTTTGACCTAGTTTCGGCTTCTAATAGCAAATCGGCAGCCCTACGTGACAAAGTCTTCGGCTTTCCCAGAAATTTGGAAACTTTGCATCCCAAATTGCAAGGATTCTCATCAAGTTTTCTATAGGGATATTAGGCCAATAGATGTGAAAAAAATGTCAGGAAAAATACAAAAGAAAAAAGAATCGGAAAAAACCTGACAAAACGGCTGAAAATCGGCAACCAAAAGAGGAAAAACGCCATGGTCATCGGCGACCCTGCCCAATGGTTGCCATTGACCCTGGAAATCTGGGTCGTCAGATTTCAACCGAAAGGGCATTTTTCGACCTCTTTTCGCATTTCGAGATTTTCGACCCCTATGGTTTTCCAAAATTCTGACATTTTAGGCACCAAATCCGTCGATATTCATCAACATCATGGGTCCGTCTTCAAGAGCATCAAATCATCATTGATCGCCAACTGGTGAACCAAAAAAGTGCACTTTATGTTCGATCGATGGAGAAATCGATAAGACAGGTGGCACCGGCTGACTATTAGCAATCAATGTCTGAAGTCACACGGTCATCCGATGTCGATCAGTATGAAGATCCATCGATTATCATCACCAGAAGAATTCCAAAAGATGCGGCACAGCCTGCGACTCTTCGAGTGACTTGGCGACCACTTAATGTTGTTAATTGATCCGTTTATGGTAACTTAATGCGGTCATTAACTCGTTATTTTGGACGGCCCACTACACCATTTCAGGGTTTTTACAGCGCGTCATTTACGGCGTGCATTGAATGCAAGCCGTAAATGATATAATAGTACAGCGCGCATGGGATGCGAGCCGCAAAAGGGCTTTTTATTCTCTTCATTAAGGCGTGCATTTTGCGCGCCGTGAGATCTTATCAATTACGGCGTGCATTTAGGACGCCATAAATTATTGAGCATTTGCGGCCTACATTCGCAAGCCGTAAAAATATTAGGGTATCACAGCCCACATGTTGCACGCTGTAAAAGGCCAAGCCATTCAAATTAAGTTCACGGCCTGCTTTGAGAAGCTGTAAGATTAATCTGCTTTCACAGCCCACATTTCATATGCCGTAAAAAAAAGAAACCCGCCAAATTAATATTCCAAAAATATTTCGCACCCTTTTTTTTACACCCAAAATTTAACCCCAAATTAGGGATAGACGATACCCACTGAGAACCCAAATCTTGACACCAAAAAAATTTCGCACACCTTCTTCTTCTCACGATACCCACCGAGAACCCATTGCTCTTACACTACCAAAAAAATGACTTTTAGCATCGAACTTTTTGCCACGGCCAGTGTTTTTGTGGCTATTTCTTACTTGTTGCCACCACCAATAGAGTTAGTGGCAACAAATCCCATTTTGCCTTACCCGTGTCTGCCCGTGACAAAATGTGTCGGAAATTTTTTTTTACCGACGAAAATTAGCGTCGGAAAATTTATCACCGCCCCATTTTCACTGTGCCCCAAAACTAACATTCCACTGTGCCCGCCCCATTTTCCATTTCCCGCGCTCTCTCAAGTGCATATCGTTTCTAGTTCCCTCGCCTCTTCTCAATCCCTCATCTCTCTAACCCTCTCTCACCCAACAATCCCTCAATCCCTTATCTCTTTGTCAGCCATTCCTCCATTTCCTTCTCCCTCATGACCTCAGCCCTCTCCTCCATCTCCCAGGAGACCTGCGCTCCTCCATCTCTCCAGGTGACCTACGCACCTCCATCTCCCTCGCACGCAGACCTCGTCCATCTCTCTCACAACGGAACCAAGGCGCAGCACCATCACCTCCTCTCCCTCTCGATCTCGGCCCTCTCTCTCTCTCAATCTCGCAACCCACTGCGCAGACCCATCTTAGAGGCAACCACCCTCTCCAGTCTCTCTGATCTTCATCTCTCTCACGCCCGCGGACCGTCGCCCCTTCTTCCTCCACGCGCAGACCACACCACCACCACCACCAGCGCAGAGCCCCATCATCTCTCCCTCCTCTCTGCATCATCATCAGAGAAGAACCCCCTAGCCTAGGCTAGTTCCTCCGCCCCATTGAAGACGACCCTCACTGCAACTCGAGATAGGACAGAGGGTTCTCATTTCTCTGGCTCCTTCTTTGCTCACTGTGAAAATCCAAAGGTAGAGTCTCATGCTTTTGATTTTTGGGGTTCTCAAATATATGGATAAAGATGGGAATTAGGGCTGATTTTGTAGACTTTCTAGATTTAGGGTTTCTTTAATTTAGAAATTTTGGGGGTTTTGCTAAAAAAATTGCTATGCGTTTCTTATGTGGGTATGCAATTTCATCTCACTATATCTATCCAACCTCTTCTAGACTCATCAGATCTTCCTTCAAAACCTCAGACACCAAAGCTTTAATACCTCCCTCTGTTTCTCTCTGTATCTGTCCATCACTATTAAAAAAAGAACATTTTATATCGGTTACAAAAACTGCCCTATATCGGTTTTTAATATAACCGATATAATATCTTCAGTCAAGGTTTTTTATATCGGTTAATATTTTTTTATATCGGTCAATATAATAATCACTATATATATTAGTAACTGACATAATAATCGCTTTATATAATATCAGTTAGCACATATGTGATATTAAGTGCTATATTTTATATCGGTTATTATGAAACCGATATTATATAGTTTTTCCGGCGATATTTATTTGTAGGCAAATGTCTCATTTTTATCAGCGTTTTTTTTTTATTTTCGCCGGCAAAAGTCCCATTTTTCCCGGCGTTTTTTTAGTTTCACCGGTAAAGGTTCTATTTTACCCTGCGTATTTTTATTTTTGTCGACAAAGATTAGATAAATCATTTACACAAATTTATTTTCCAATATATTTTGGAAATTATTTTTGCCGACGCATAATTCGCGCCGTGATTGTTATTCTTAATTTTATTTTCGCCTTTTTCCCTCTCGCGCCCCTCTGCCCTCTTTTTCCCACCCGCCCTCTCCCCTCTTTTTCCCTCCCGCCCTCTGCTTTCTTTTTCTCTCACAAGAAAGAGCGAGAGAGAGATCACAAGAAAGAGCGAGAGAGAGAGGTAGGGGTTTTCATTGTTGTTGCCTATGCAGGAGAGAGAAGTGAAGAAGGGACTTTGCCTGTTTCAAGCTATTACAGCTCGGCCGCCCAAACACAGCAGTTCAAGATAACCTAGCATTTGGAACTTTCAGGCGAGAGGAAGAGACTGAGTCGATCCTCCAACGATTCCTCTTCGCGTGGACCCGGTCAGAATACCCTCTGTTTCTATTTCATTGTTAGGTCAAAACGGCTGGGGTACTTTCCCCCTTTTCATTTTTCATTCCTCTTTCCCTCTCTTTCGTTTCTTTCTTTCTTTTGCTTTTTCAGGTGAGGCGCAGGGGAGAGTAGGGAGAGTGAAAGCAGAGGAGAGGAGGGAGGAGAGAGAGAGCGGGAAAGGAGGTGGATCGGACGAGGAGCAGCGATCGGGTCTTCAGGTATGTGAATCCCGCCCCTTTCTTCCATTTTCCATTCTCTCTTTTCTTTTCTTTTTTTTTTTGGTTTGTGAAATGTTGCTGAAATGGGGATCTTGGGTTCGGTTTTGTCCATGGGTGTCTATGAAGATGAGTACCATTCTTCGAAGAGGCCTCTTCTACAGAGGCTGGCTGTCCAAGGCGCTGAGATCAACTGCAAGGATGTGATTGTTGCAGGATTTTGTTATATTATTTCTTGGTTATATAAAAAGATGCATCTTACATCTCGTTTGGAAGATACTGAAATCAGAATTCCCTTGGTGTTGGCAGGGAGAGCCAAGTTTTCACTTGTATGGCTTTATTATGTGCATCAGTGCCACTAGGGCAAGGGCCTTCAAGTCTGTTCTTCAGGGTATCCTGCTTTCTTCTGAAGGGTAAATGCTTCTATTACTTTTACTAGTTGGTCGTCTTAATATGCAGATATCTTCTGTGCCCATTTACCCTTGGTTTCTGCTTTTTGTGGTCTCTGACATTGACATTGACACTGAGACTATTATTTTACCTGAATATTTTGAATTTCATCCATTCCCATTTAAATGTCTATAAGACTAAAAAAGATGCATTCTTCTTGTTATATTGGTTGGTAATGATTGTTCTTTTTCAATTTCTTTATTTGCATGGGAGAGAGGAAGAGGCTTGCAAGTATATGGTATCATGGGAAGGGGGTGGCAATGAAATCTTGTAAGGTGGTAGTTAGAGGTGACATTGTAGGTTGTGGGGTCAAAAAGACTTATTCTGTTATTCCTAAGAAGGGATGATGGAGAATGTACAAAGCCGACCCTAGATATATTGGTAGGGTTCTACTATGATGATGATGGAGAGGGGTAGAGTTTATGGCAGAGAGAAAAATGTGCTCTTTTGAAGTATTTAAATTAACTTATCTTGAAAGAAGAGTGACCATAAAAACCTACAGTGCTAAATGCCGCGCCGGCTTACTCATATGGTGTCAAGCTGAATTGCTTGTACATATTCACAATCATAAAACTCATGTAGACGAAAACAATTTGAAAAAGTGAGCTTTCATATTGAGTTTTTTTGGCCGGTAGCATTACCAAATTAACTTATCTCGAAAGAGTTATGAGTGACCATAAAAACATGCTTACAGTGCTAATAGCCACGCCAGCTTACTCATATGGGGTCAAGCTGAATTTATTGTACATCTCTGCAATCATAAAGCTCAGGTAGATGAAAACAATTATGAAAAAGTGAGGTTTCATATTGTGTTTTTCTTTTAGCCTTAGCATTACCATTAATTTCTTAGCAGTAACAATCAGTTTGTTAGGGGCAAGGGCTTCGTTCAAGAAGATTGCAACTCCATTATCTTGTTTCTTGTTCACATCAGAAAGAAAACTTCAATAAGATAGCTAGTCGGAAAAATTAAATACAAGAAAGAGAGAGACAGAACTATATGCAGCCCGCCAAACATTCCTTGAAATTTTAAGATTGTAAATTCCGGTTCATGAATATTCAAGATTAGAGGATGGTCTTGCCTGTGTTCTATATGGTCTTGTTCATTTCTTAGATTTGTTTGTTATCCCACTAAGGTTTTATTTTACTATGATCTCCATTGGGAATGCTACCCCCTCCTATTCTCAGTGGTTCAATTAGAATTCTTCTACAGCCTGATACAAAAATAGTTACGGAAGGCCCCCCATGTAGACCACATTGTAGAGAAATCTCGATGCCACTGTTAGTTACTGTTGTTTATTAGCCTCATTACTTATGTACTACATGTGGAACACTATATACAAATCAATGAATAAAAGGGTTGTGTCGTAAGAAACTAGTTCTTTCACTGTAAGTTTCTTCTTTTTTCTTCCTTTTTCATCTATTTTTACTTGGATTCTTCATATTCCTCGTTTCATACTAGCTTTGTAACATTAACAAAATCATAATTATTTGAACATTGTGGTTGGTTTGCGTACTCAAGTTGAGGAGTTATGTACCATCAGTCTTTTAGCTTCGTCGTATTTGATTTTTGTCCTTCATGTAGCAAAACTTGCTAAAAATGTATTCTGCATTAGTAGTCTTATCAAGTCTCTGAATTGCACTGCTGCGTTTTACTGTCTCATAGTGTTTTTTCAAGACTCAGTGATGGAAGAAAATGATTTTGGTGGACAAGAGAGGGGTGTTTGAAGAAAGGGATTATGGTGGACATGAGAGTGGTGGTCTCTACTTATCTATCCTTGGGTGAGCCATTAATCACTTAATTGTGGATTCTTCTTCTATGGAGTGATTTTCTGAGCATTGGTTCAATGATTATTTGGGTGAGTGATTGATTTCTTATTGGTGTGCCCCCACCCCAAGGGACTCCTTAAGATAATAATTATATGTGACATAACACTTTTTTGCTTTGGCTTCTTTTATGTGTTTTTTTTAGTTGACAATCATGTCATGCACTCTTCTTTCTTCTCCCAGTTTGATTTCCTTGGTAAATATTCCATCATATATTTCAACACTGTAGAAGTGGAGCTTCCTGTCTATAAAGCTATTCAACAATTCCAACAAGGTGACTGCATGGCTTTTGGTGCTATCTGCTTTCCCATCCAGTTTGCGAGACTAAATGAGTATCTTTGTTTCTGTTGATCAGGAAAAAAGGAAGGGGAAGATCTTTTTGACAAGTTGGACACCAGCAAACTCAATGCGCATTTGAAGTAACTGATGCCTGGCCTTACAGTAAAAGTTTTTCCGTACATAAAATGCATCTGTTACCTTGGATGATAAGGTAAGATGTAGTGGAATTATGTCTTGGAGGGAAAGTCCTTGAGCTTAGTTTTCGGCTCTGATCTTTATACACTTGTTCAATTCTTCTCACTTGAAGATATTTTAGTACCATATAAGCCCTTTTACTTGCTCATCATACCTGATTTGGTGGATGTGCATGGATTGCGTTTTAGAAATTAGTACGGCTGTATGTAAATGTGTCTAGGCTATTTGACAAGGATGCACTTTTTTCCCTAAAAATGATCTAAACTTATCAGGGATCCAACATTCAGCAGGAACTTCAGTTATGAAAAAAAGTAGTTTTTCATCCTCTTGTTTTTTAACAATATTTTAATAAAACCTGTATATTGCAGGTTTGTTCATCTTCCTTGTTCATTAACTTTCAGCTTTTCTTTTTAGGTTATATATATCATTCTCTTCCTCCTTGCTAGGAATGAACCAGAAGGTAGAAAGTGTGATTATAGTGTAAGCCCTTTTTTTTGTTTACCTTCTATATATATATATACAATATTTCCATAGAGATTTGTGTAATATCCTGAGTACTTGGGCCTAGGATTGGTCTGGCCCAGGTAGCGTTTTAATTATAGCTTGGCCCAAGTTGTAATGATATTTGAGCCAAGTTATAATGCAAATAGAAGTCTGGACTTTTAGTATGACTTAGAAAGTATCCCACGTGAGAGAGAATTGGGAAAGAAGAGAGTTGTAAAACAACTCTAGAAGGAAAGTTTGAAAGTGATTGGAATTCCCATCTCTCCCTTTATATATGAGAACCAACGACCCTTTGTGATATTCTATTCATTGGAGAAAGTTTGACAATCTTGTGGATTGCAAATTAGGAGAAGAAGGAGAAAGCGGTTGATGTCAAGTTCGAGTTCGAAGGAAACAATTGTGTATAAGAGGTGAGTGGATCTTCCTAAATACCTTGATGTTTTAATTAGAAGATTGATGTTGGTGCATGAATCTGTTGAATTGAAATTCTGTAGTACAGTAATGGTTCCTGTATCTATGGGTTACACTCAAACTCTTGGTCTTGGGTCTGATATCATCTCGACTGTGAAGAGTATAATGCTAGAGATTTGATAACTCTTGTTTCTCCTTAAATTGTTGAATTTTGTGCAATATACAGAACCAGAGGCCTGTCGACAATGATACAGAGTGATATAAAGGAGTTGTGGGACCCATCTATTGATCTGATTAGTGATCAAGACCCCACATCTGTGAGAGGAGTGGTGGTCGACCACTGTGTAGATGAGCATCTAAGATTTGAATCAGTGGAACCCACTGATCAATGTGTTCCAAAGACTTCAGGTGTGAATTGAAGACAAATCAGCAGATTGTCGTTTCTGACTTGTGGACCCCACGATGTGGTTTGATTTGGAATCGGAACCCCACATCCTAAAGGGGACACATGGTCGACCCTTGTGTAGTTGATCATCTGGAAGTTGGACCAGTGGGACCCACTATCCAGGGAATTCAAGAAATCTCAGGCGTCTTTTATTGTGGAAATTGTTTTGGGTTTGTGGACCCCAGTACATGATCAAATAGTGGATCAGACCCATTGGCAGTGTGCATCAGTCTTGGGCGACACATACCTAGATGGCTGATCTTGATTACATCTAGTGGGACCCACTGGATTGTACATCAAGAAATTAGAGGCGTGAAACAATTATGTTCATAGGCTCTGTATATGTAACTGTGGCCTGAGTGGAATTTATAAAGGACAACCTGGACTTTATATGTGTTGAATACTAATCTTTTTACTGAGATTAATCAAGTCCCTATGTAGATTAGGAATTAATTATGTAGACTATGATCAATTACATGATTATGATTAATTATGTAGACTATGATCAATTACATGATTATGATTAATTATGTAGATTGTAATTAATTACATGAGTATGATTAACTATGTAGATTGTGATTAATTATATGGACAGTGAGTAATTGATGTTGAATATGGGACACCCTATACCAATCAATTCTAAATATGCCTAGATGGGGGCAATGATCAATCTGAATGGTGTTAGGGTTGGGTCCATGCTGCCATGCATGTGCACTTATTTATATTAATTGCTGTTTATGTTTTCGGTTTGAAATATAATTATGAGATACAATGTATTTGGGTTTCATATGTTGGACTGGTGTCCGGATGATGGATGGCTTCGGGCCATGATGGCCGGTATAGCGGCGGGTCCTTAATGGACGTGATGAGCCACTTTGATGGCTGGTCCTTAGTGGACGTGTCTGATGAGACAGGGTCATGGTGACCGGTATACATGTATACGATGAGGCCTTTGAGGCGTGGTGTTGTGCATGGGCACGGATTGTGTGTGAAAGAATCTAAATAATACTTGATTATTGATTTAGACTTGTTAAATCATGTGATGTTATATTTATATGATTTGTGTAATTTAGGAATATTCATTCACCAGTAGTACTGATGTTGTGTTACCCCCTTCAGGTAATCAAGCTGCGGGCGGGACAGAGCGGAACGATGATCAGCACGTGAATTTCAATATGCGTGGCTGACAAGAGTGCACGAGAAAAGATATTTTAGTAGATAAAAGGATTAGCATGGTTTAGGAATATTATTTGATGTTTTAGTACACTATTGATGCAGATCGAACATAGTAAAGTTTGAGTAGTTACAACTATTTGATTAATGAAATTATTATTTGTTTTTAAATGCCAAATGCTTATGTGAATTATTTGACTAATGCCTGGTAAATATTATCCAAGTTATCACGATCCAGAGATCTGACAGGGCCCCAGGATTTGGGTCGTGACAATTTGTCTAGTCAAACTTTATGTTAATTATTAGTTATGATCACTTTGTATATATAGTGCAAAGTTTTGTTGGTGTACGGTGTACTGCAGGTTTTCTTTTTCCTGAATGATGTTTATTTGAAAGCCCTCTCTCTTATTCAGAAATTTTTTCCATGTGTGGGATAAGCCATTGAATGCGGATATTTGAAGGTTCTGTAATGTTCAATGTGATGGTTATAATATTATTTTTTCAATATTCAATGTTGGATTTGAGAATGTTTTCTACATTTTTTGTGGCTTCCATATAATGTTCATAGTTGACAAAGCATTTGAACGTGAACATTGATAAAGCATTTGAATTTGACCGGTACAGAATTCTAAATGAACAAACAGAACCATATTATGTACTCACTTTAATATATATATGCTGTAATTTTTTACTTTTTTATGTTTTTTGATTTTTTTTTGTTCGGATTTTGTGGGCATATTTTGTTGTTGGGTTGATTGTTGCCTTAGAATGTGTTTCGAAGTGTCTTGTAAAATGTTTGTTTCCCAGGGAGATTGATTTTTTGCACATTTTCTGTAGATCAAACTCAAAATGTGGAGTTCCAAAATCACTGCCGGACGTGTACATAAACTGCAATGGATGTATACATATGCCGGACGTGTTAGTTTCGTCATGATTTAAGATATGGAGTTTTTGAGATGATTTGGGCATATAGCTTTTGTCAATCTCTGCTTCCCCAGATTCTAGTAAGCAACGTTGACGATGCTATGTTTGTAGTGTGGAAAATTTGAATGGTTGATCATTTTCATGTATTTTTTTTCCTTATGATTCAATGATGATACGACAACGATGGAGTTTACTTTCATGTAATGGTAGGTACCTTTGCGAATAAATCTTAATGGAAGAAGACGAAAAGTGTGTCAATCTTGTAAATGAACAAACAAGAATTCCCTCATTGTTTTGGTATTAATTTGAATGAATGATCCTTTTCATGTATTTTTTTTCCCATGGCCTATCTAGCTTGTATAGACTACAAGTCTAGTGTTTTTGTTTTTATCTGTAGGTCCAGTGTTTATTTGCATATTCGGTTTACATTTTTTATTTTAGTTTATTAATTTGTATTTGTAGCAATAAAAAAAATATGGATTTAATTTTTATTAATTAAAAAATAATTATTTTTTTATATAAAAAAAACAATTAAGGCGCGCCTTGCGAGCCGTAAATTAAAGCTCGCCAATTCTTTAATGGCCTGCATTTGCAAGTCGTAAAAACATATATACTCAATTACGGCTTGCATTTGGAGCCGTTAATCAGATTGTACACAACCAATTTATAGCCCACAAATGCAAGCTGTGTAAAACATTTTTCATTTTAAGTATTCACGGCATACTACGTGTGCCATAAACTTAAGCACACCAATGCTTTAACGGCACTCAGTTTGCGTCGTAAAAGTTTAGCATTTACGGCCAGCTTAATAGGCCATAAATCTGGTCCAAAATGTCCTAACAACATCATTTTCGGCGTGCATTGATCCTACTTACGACCTGTATATGCACGCTGTAAATAGTTCAAACCTTTTACGGCAGGCGCTTTTACGGCACGACCCCCGTGAGCCGTAAACCTACATTTACGGCGCGCATTTCACGCTGTAAAAGCCCTGAAATGGTGTAGTGGCCCAATCAGAAGCAAGCAAACGGGAGTTACAAGTCAAAAGTTTCATGGCATTTAAACCATGAAACTACTCCCATCATGGAGATTAATGGCGATTAATTGTACTTAATTCTCTACAGGCGAATCAGAAGCCAAGGAAAAGGAGTTACAAAATAAATTAATTAAAACTTGTAACTCCTCCCATTATGCGGCTTTAATGCATTTAAAGCCCATAAACTCTCCTAAATGGCTACCGAAGGCCTATAAATAGGATAGCATTCCTAGAAGAAAATCCTGAAATCCAGACGAAAAATCTATCAAAAAGTTTCGTAGAAAAGAGAAAAATCTGCTAAATTTCTACACCAACCACCATTACGTACAAGGTGACAAAAGTCCCTTGGGGGGCAACCTAATCCCCCAAAAAAGGTCATTTGCCTTCTCCTTTTGCTTCCAATGGCTTAGACGTGGTTTTTCAGCCCGTCTACTTAGCTGTTTATTGGACATAGGACCTCCTCTTGGTCATTGTCCTCTAAAAATCTGAGGTTATAGCCGAGCCAAGCGAATCAAGAGCATCCTCTGTTCTCATATGCATGGATGTTGACAATGTCCACGCATGACTTGCAACCGTCATTCCGAACGAGTCCCCCACAATCTCCTGAGAAGTTACATCCTCATTTTCTTGCTTTTCATTGTAGTTTGTATTTTTCTAAAGAGACAAAAATAAATTCACAACTCTTGTCTTTCACTATTGATAAGAACTGTAAATCGGCTATAAATGCCAAAAATCGCCTTTTACGGCAAACATCGGCTTTAACGGCAAAACAAATGAAATCGCCTCTTACGGCATTTCAAAACCATATCTCTTTTCTTAAATATATGTGCAATGAAAACTCAAAAGAAATTGATTTCCTTTTCTACTTATGAAGGTCGATCTCCAGATCACCATTTGCAATTCCAAGTAGAGTTTAAAATCAAGCACACCCGCCCAAAAAAAAAATGTTGATGCTCGCTTTGCCCTCCCGGGCGCGAAAGGGTCGTACCCCACAGACTCTCACGTCTGTTGACCTCAGTAAGCGCCGAGCGGAAGGAGCGCGGTCGATCAGTTTCCAAAAAGTATATTTTCCTTAATTTTTGAAATTTTCAAAATTCAAGTACATATTTAGTGTGAAAAAGTCGTTTTTTGCCTTTTTTCTCGAAAAATGCGATTTATGAGTTTCAAGTTCAAATGGACAAAATATGAAAGTTGTTAAGATCGATAAAACAAGTCAAAAGGACTAAAAATTGGATTTTTTTTTGAAATAAGAATAAATTCTCACACAAACACAAATAACATGGGCCACCCCAGGCAGGGTCAAATCAAGTCAACGACTCTAAAATTCTCCAAAGCTATGAAAAATATATTCAAACTCTCAAACAAAGCCAAACCACTATTAATGTCACTTAAAAAGCTAATCCACAATTATGACCACACTAAACAAGAGATCTAGGGGTCGGGGTCTTGCACTAAGTCAAATTTGTTGCACGTAACCAAGTCGGTCCCTTGCCCGTGGTAACCTCCCATCATTTGCACTATTATAGATTTAGTAATTATAAATTGAGTGCTGCTATCTACGCACTACAAAAAGCATTCCACACACTAAAATTATTTTTAAAAAATTAAAAAAAAAATCCCTATCCCTCTCCGTCCCTCTCTCTCCATCTCCCTGCTCTGGCGCCCTCCGCCCACCTTCCCTCTCCCTCCATCTCCCCCTTTCTGACAACCCGTGGTTTTTGATGATTTCAGCAGCGAGATGGATATGGTGTTTTGCAGAGAGCCCAATTACTACAAGGGCTCTCCCTCTATCTCCCCCTTTTGCCTTTTACGTATATGTTGTGGGCTCTCTGCAAGTTGAGAACTTATAGCTCAAGGGAGATATGTGCTGCTACAACTACAGTAAAGGTCTCAAAGGATATGTGCTGGAGATCCGTATAATCCGTATACTAAATGGGCTCTCTCCAAGTTTCCATAGTAGTTTTCCATTGCCATTAGCAAAACTGCTAGACGTACAGTTTGGCTCTTCGTGGCTGAGTAAAAAAAAATTGTTTGACCAAAAAGGACTGAACAAAAAAAATGTTCAGCCACACAGGACACAAGCTATTTGTTCGGCGGCAAATAGCCGAACGAAATCTTTTCGTTAGGCCCTAAAAGGCCGAACGGTCTAGAGAAAACAAAAATGAAAAATGAAAAAAGCTTGGAGCGGGAAAGAGAGAGCGAGGAAGGGATGGAGGTACCGCCCAATCTCCCTCTGTCCCTCCTTCTCTCCCCTCCTATCTCTCTCCCTCTCCCTCCCTCCACTTTGGTAATACTGAAAGGATGGTGTGTGTGTGGGGGGGGGGGGGGGGGGTAGGGATGGGGATGGGGATGGGGATGAGGGCGGGTCGGGGCTGCTGGAGCAGGAGAGGAAGAGAGGGAAGGGCGGCGGCTAGTGGGGTTGCCGAAGCAGGGAGAGGAAGAGAGAGGGAAGGAGAGGGATAAGGGTAGTTTAGGGATTTTTTATTTTTAATTTAAAAAAAATGCAGTGTGTGAAACACTTTTTATAGTGTGTAGGTAGCAGCACTCAAGGATCTATAGGTGTTGGCTGCTACAAACGCGATTAGGACAGTGTCGGCTTGAATAAGGCAATAGTGTGGAGATCTGTGACTGTCTACAAGAGATCAGTCACATATGAGTCACTCTTCAATATCCAAGGGCAAGGATCGATGGACACCCTGGATGCAGAAGATGATGATGGAGAATTGGAGATCTAGTGGAAGGAAGATGAATTCCTCAAAGTTATATCAAGCTATATCTCTCATGTCTATATATAGCCCTTAGGCTAAAGGGTGATGAGATCTCTATTCAAATTCGAATTGAGAGATGATTATCATCAATCTCTCTCAATTTGAATTTGAATGTAGATTGATAAAGAGATAGAGAGTTGGATAAAACTCAAGTTATCCTTATCCATATCACCATGCATGAGACTCCTTGTGAGGGGTGTATCTTTGGGAGTGGGGTCCATCCACATGTAAACACAAGTGGGTCCCATCACAAATGCCAACAATAAATATTGACTCATTATTTTGGGCACAAGATGGATGTTGGAAATGGAGACGCCCTATGAAAAGATTTTTCCAAAAGGAAGAATGAAAAGGCTAGAAAGAAATACCTGGAGATAGCCGGTTCAGCACTGCAGCTTTCATAGCAAGCAATAAAAGGGATGATGGCCTCATTTCAATTCTATGCAATAATAATTTTTTTTATTAATCACACTCAATCTTCTCATTCTTTTACAGTATTATTCAAAGCAGAATACATCACTAGCTAGCTACTAGATTTTATTTCTATTAAATAATTTTAGAAATTTGGTTTAGGTAACCAAAACATTAGGTATAATATCTTAACTCTTGTGCATTCTTCTACATAAAATCATATTTGATGGGGACCAGTGAAACAGGATGTTTTGGAACCACTGTTAGGCCAGGCTTCTCGCTAACGTCCATGTCCTCTTTCTTCATCCCGTTTGGCAGCTCCCAGTTAAAGAAGTAAAGAAGATTAGCAAGAGAAAGATGCAATGTCATAAATGCAAAATTAATTCCAGGACATCCTCTTCGACCTGACCCAAATGGAATATATTCAAAATCATGTCCCTTGCCATCTAGAGAGCTATTCGTGAATCTTTCGGGAATGAACTCGTGTGGGTCTTCCCAATACTCAGGATCTCTCATGACCGCCCAGGCATTTACAAGGATTCTAGTCTCAGGTAGAACATCGAACTCATCAATCTTGCAATGTGTCAAAGTCTCCCGGGGAACCAGAAGAGGACCTGAAGGGTGCAATCTTAAAATCTCCTTCACCACTAACTTGAGGTATGAAAGTTCTGAAAGATCTGTTTCTTCAACCTTTCCTTTCTTCCCAACCACCCTCCTGACTTCTTCTTGTACTTTCTTCATTGCTCTTGGGTTCCTCATAAGCTCTAACATTCCCCACGACACAGTTGCAGCACTGGTGTCTGATGCACCAAGGATCAAATTCTGCAACATAAATGGAAATGAGTTTGGTAGTGGAAAAATAATATTTGCAGATCATCAATATTAAAGAGTAATTCAGAGAAACTGGATATGAAAAGGGGGAGTTCATCTTAGATTAGATTTTATTTGAATATACCAGGCTAGTTCCAATATCTGATTATATTTCTTATTTGTTCTTAAATTAGGTTTCCTAATATGATGTGATTAGATTTCATATTTTGGGTTGAACCTTTGAAAAGTCAAGATTGAGGAGCTTGAATATATGATAGAGAATCTTTACGAACTGTTGGACGTCAACATTGGATAGAGACGATCACCTCCATTGCTAGCTTCCTTGCCACTGCCATGTGTGACCCTGACTTAAAGACTAATTTACTATGAAGTTGGTAAGCCACATTCCTTTTTCGGGATTGGGGTGGCTTGTTGTCGGGTCTTCTTATATCTTCCGTCTTTTTAGCTGCTTCCTTGAAAGAAGCCACTCGTGTATAATGTAACCTGGCTAACCCAAAAGCCAATCACACTGTATTTTGTTATTTTGGTGATCACTATTGTGAAGTTGGATGGAAGAAACTAGTTAGCCTGTCTCAGTCGCCAACCACGTTCATAAGGAGCAAAGCTTGGCCCTAGTATATTAATCTTTTAGATTTTTTTTTTAATATCCTACTTAAAATATTGTAACAGCTATATAAGACTAATACATAAATTTTTTATTTATTTTAAGAATTCTATCAGAACAATGTCAAACAAGTTCCAAACAAGAACAAGCTATTATCATAATGGAGTAGTCTAGCAAAACATGCCAGATGGACCTCTGGTTTCTCCCCTTCGCTTTACTAGGTTACCACAGGTTTTAGTGATAATAGAATTATTTTCTTACTTGTTCACCATGCATGTAGTATATCCCACTCGGATTATTCTTAAGGGCCTATTTGTTTGCCAGAGTTTTGAGAGTTATTTTCTGAGAGAATATCGAATTATTAAAATGCAGTCTCTGTAACATCCCGACCCTTAGTCAGCATTAATTATAATTAATTACGTGATTAGTAAGTAAGCATGTTTAGAGTCTTGGCGAGTCGGGTTTGACCAAAGAATCATGTGTGTAAAACCTCACGTGATTCGGAGTGCATTTGGGTACTGTAGGGGGTGGTTTGCAATTTCGGAAAGTTTTCAGGGGTTTAATTGAGATTATGAGTTTTGTGAGTTTGGGTGCATCGGATATGTATCGAAATTTCATGAACTTTAGTCTTCTATCGCGTTTCGATTCGACGCGAGGAAGAGGCCCAAATAATCACTAAGGACTAAACCCATATTAACCCTTAAGTCTAACCAAATATAAGACTTCACTTATCCCTCATTCATTCCATCTCTTCTCTTCATTTCACTGTGCCATCCCCAGAGCTTTCTTCCTCTTCACTGCCTCCTTACCAACGATAGCCATAGGACCTCCGTTCTCGCCGGCCAATCTTCCCATCTTCTTCCTTAAGCTCCTGATCACAATCATCCACTTTTCTAAGTCTTTCATTGAAAACCCATCTAAAGGTCGGCTTCTAAAGCTTTTACACTTAGTTCTTCTTCTTCCTTTAGTTTTGAAATGGATTAGGATAGCTCACTACATCCCTTTGCATTCATTTTGTATATTGATTTTGGGTTGAGAAGCTTTTTACACTAGCTTGAGCTCAAAAAGAGAGATTTCTCTTAATTCTTTTGATTTTGGATTAGCTCTTCATTAAGGCAAGTTAATCTATATATTTATGCTTTGATATGTTGTTTCTTCCTTGAATTGATGCTTGAATATGTCTAGATGAACCTATGCTCTAAACTAGCATGATTTTACTTGAAAACATGATAATCTTGTCTAATTGCTTAATGAAATGGATTGGGAATTAAGTGGATAGATTGATAAGGGTTTATTGGACTTGAAATGGTTTGATTTTTTATCCTTGAATTGTTGTGAACAGGTTCAAGGAATTATGGAAAGGGATTGGACCCATTTCACTACAGAACAAAATCTGTAATTTTTTTCCACAGTGGACGCGGTTGACCAGCCCAACTCCAGCACCTGACCATTTCACTATTCCCATTTTTGGGATATTAATGCAGGTCGACCGGGCTGGGCCTAGGTCAACCGGGCCCACTAACTTACACCTTTTGAAGGGCCTTTTTAACCTATTTTTTGTTGGACTTGTATGGAACCTTGGCTATCTTTTTGGACTCATTTGACTTAATACGAGGGACGTTTTGAGCGATGATTTCTTGTTGTTATTCCAGTTTTTCTCAGATTTTCAACATACATCAATCTTGAACGGTACGGGACAACGGGATACCCTCTTTTACATCTATGCACGAAGATTGTTTGTCCGGGTATCGCAAACCTTATTCCTTTCGTTGACTGAGTAGAGTTGTACGAGATTACGGTAATAACATTGTACCTAAATTGAATTGTTTATCGTTTCTGATTCGATTGGTATCGTTTGGTACTTCTACATGAAATGTTCATGTTCTTTAGATTGCTTTCCTTGCTTTGGGTTTGGGATCACTTGATCAACCTAGATGATGAACCTAGGATCCCTCTTGACTGTTTATTGATCGATGGAAGTGTTGAGACTAGGTGGCTTTGATTGTAAAAGCTTAATGAGGACTACTATGGAATGAATATTGAATGGAACTTCCTTGTCTTGTCTTGATCCTGATTTGATAAATGAAAAGTAGTTCCTCCTTAGTTAATTGAATCTTGTTCACATAGGAAAGCCCAGTCCATCACTATTGCTTTTCTAGGAATCTTGTGTCAGGCATCACTCAGCTGTTAACGCCCAACACAGGGTGGGGCACCACCTGTGTAAGGACCTTGGTTTGAAAGTCTGCGCAGTACTACTTTTTACACTTTTGATGGATTGTACACCATCGGATACATCTTGCATTCTTGATCTTGATGACTATTGGCCATTGGTATCCCTCTTGCTTGCTTGCTTACCGGGTTTCATCCCATGCCACTCTACCACAGCTCTCATGTTGAGCATGAAGGGTCAGGTGAAACTATCCGTGGTGCATTAGCTTATGTGATTTGCCAATTTGCTAGATTGTTTATGATTCGAATGTTATGCATTTCTTATGTTTGAAATGCATACATTTCTATTGATCTTGTCACTTGTCTACTCTGATTCGATATGCATATCTTGTTGTCATTTATATATACATTGCTTGCCAACCGTCGTGTTGACGATGCTACTCATGGTGCATAGGTACCGAGCCCTTCTACCTTGAGGAGGAGACGACGAAGGAGATTCAGACGGGTCAGTCTAATGAACTCCTAGACTATTGTACGGACGGTGCTGTATAGCCGTATGGAGCTCGTACACGAGAGCCTTCATGCTTATATGGATAGATTCATCTTTTGGTTTCTTTTGTTTATCTTTTGGTTAGGCCAAATTTTATTGTGGCCTTTCATTGTAATTAATACTTTTGTTTAAACTGTTAAACTTTAACACTAGTTATGATATTCAGTATTGCTACAAACTATGCTTCTTTAGATATCACCTGCATTTATAAGCTTCCACTATTGTTATTGATCTATGAGGAAATGTTTACACCTCACAACAGTCTTTGATCCATTTGGGACACGATTGGGGCTAAGTTGTATTTGATTATATATTGTTGGAAAAGTTTTAATTAGCACTAATCTCACGCATAGCCCCGGTTTCACTTTTAGGGGCATGACAGTCTCCTAAGTGGATTTCATACTCAAGGGCGGTCTAGCATTTAAAAAAGATGGAAGGGGATTTGACATTTCAATGCCCTTAAACACTCGATCTCCAATTATATGACTAAAAGTCTCTAAATGTCACCCGAGTCGATTGATTCTAGTATACTTTTTTTTTTTTTTTTTACTTTTTTGCCTTGGATCCCTTGATATCATGGGATCCAAGTAGATTTTCGACTTCTAACATTTGGATCCCATGATATCATGGGTTTTTAAACTCCCATGATATCATGGGATAGAGGGCGAAAAGTAAAAAAAAAAAAAGTGTATAAGAGTCAAACGACTCTGGTGAAAATTACAGAATTGTAGTCATGAAATTGGCAAACTGAGTGTTTAAGGGGCATTGAAATGTCAAAACCCCAAGATGGAATGTTGAGAATTCAAAAAAACTAAAAGTGACATTTTAGGTAGGTTGGTTTTTAGTATTAGAGTTCAATTGCAGCATTTGAAAATACATGGGAGACCTATGTAAGATATTACCAACACCTATAATTATTGTCAAAAAAACCTTAAAGTAAATAGGCCCCGGTCGGGCTCAAGTCGCATTCAAGAGGAAAGGCTTCCAGAAAATTCTTGAGAACGGGTTAGAAGTCGGTTAAATGGCCCCGTGACAAAATAAGCTAGAGCACAACACAGAGGATATAAAGCATATAAACTTAAGAGCTAATTAACACATACCATGAGGATCGCTTTGATGTTGTCTCGACTGAGATCAGAATCCTTTTGGAGTTGAAGTAAGACATCGAGAAAGTCTTCCTCCTCTGGTTTCGGTCTCTTGGGATCAAGGTGGTCCTCAATGATCCGTTCGTATAGAGAATCATATTCAAGGAAGTTCCTTCTAAGCCTTCGACGGACTCCAGTGACCGCGTCGAGCCACCACATGTTTGGAAAGTAATCAGCCACGAAGAAGCCACCCATCAAGTTCCTCCCCTCATCGATGATCCCATGAATTTTGGCCTTCTCACTTTCATTTCCTTCTTGGTAGCTCCTACTGAAAAGAACTCTACAGATAACATGGTAAAAGAAAGAGAGAATCGTCGCACTCATATTCACAGGTTCTGATGAATGACCACAGGAAAGGGAAATGGATTCCACCATCTTCTCAACCTCTTCCTCCCTAATGTAACGGTAGCATTGTACCCTCTTAGCATTAAGGATTTCATGAAAACAGATCCTGCGCATTTCCTTCCAATGCTCGTTGTATGGGCTAAATGCAATATCTACGAGATCGTAAGAATATGTTACCCAGGAAATAAAAGCTGGCCTACTACAGCATTCCTTATCATGAATTTTCAACACCTCCCTTGCCATTCTCGCGGATGACGCAACGATTGTTGGGACTTTGCCGAGTTTAAGATACATGAGTGGACCATACTTTTTGGAGAGTAGCCATAGCGAGTGATGGGTAATCTCACCCAGTTGGTGAAGATTGCCAATGATAGGAAGACCAGGGGGTGATGGAGGAAGTTTAGGTCTAATACTCTTGTTTTTCTGATAGAAGATGGAGAAGGAAAGAAGAGAGAGTACTACCAGAAGAAGATAAGGGAGCCACCCAAACAAGAAAGTGGAGAAATCCATATTAGCTAGGTATAGTTGGAATGTGGAGTGTGGAGTGTGGAATGCGGTTGGAGCTGAGGTTCTCTATAAATACTAGCAATATCAGTTGCATGGGAATCAATTTAACGTGCATTCAAAGCGGGGGTTTTGACATATTAGTCCTCCTTCAATCCAGTATTTTCAATTTCATCACCGAAATCCATATAATGTTAATAGAATCAATTGACACTGGTCAACAATTTTTTGGACTTTTTCGATCCAGATCCCTTGATATCACATGAACAGTGTATCCCATAATATCACCAGACTATCCCATGATGTGATCCCTTTTATGGAGCATCTTATAAATGAATTTTTTTTTTTTCCAAATGACACAAAGTAAGAAGTAGTGGTCAAAGGTAAATTTACTTTTCACAAAATGTCATTTTTTGTGTTCACTAAAAAAAGAATTCACTTGCTAGTTGTAAAAGGTGTCTGATTAAATTCATGAATCCAATGATATCATAGGAAATAGTACAAAAAAGTTCAAAAAATTATTAAACAGAGTCCAGCAACTCTGTATAACATATTATCTGAATTTCGATCATGAAACTAAAAAAACTAGATTTAAGGAGGACTAAATTGTCAAAACCAATTGAAAGTGTAAGATTAGTCATCAAACACATGAACTTAGATGAAATAATCTTCCAAAATCCTAATAGGAAATAAAATATGGGGAATGCAATTTTTTTAACGAGATCACTGGATTATGTGGGGCTACTTGCTAATTTGCTATCACATTCAAGATAACGACTGAGCACGTGAATCTTGAACTCTCATACCACGTGAAGATAAGATCAAGTAGTTTATGTTAGAGTCGGACCCAGATGCATGTGGAACATACCCAAAGATATTTTAAATCAAGAGGGGCAGGATGCAGCCACCAAGAAGCAATGCATCTTCTCTAGCCGTCTGGCACCAGAACATCATCCGTGGGTACTAGGGTAACTAAATCTAACCCAACCCACAAACACAACCCGCATAACCCGACTCTTATGCGGTTGGATAAATCCGTTCCACAGTAAAACAAGCCGGGCTAGGGTTAACTCACATTATCATTTCAATGGGTTGGGTTATGGTCGAACTGATTTAATTAATGGTTAGGTAGTTAAATATTGTTGTACTTTGGGCTTTTTTGGCCTACAACTATTCTCAAATATAACATCAGTATTTGAAATGGATTGATCTTGGGCCGAACTTCTTAAGGTTAGGTTAAGTCGGGTCGGTTAATGAGCTGACTCACAATGCATGCAGATCGGGCGGGGTTGACCAGTACTGTCTAGGTGCATGTTAAGTTACATGGATAGAGGCTGACCTTCAACATGTAGACAACCCATGTCGAACTTGACTGAAGCCCTTCGCCACGCTTTAGTGAGTGCTTTATATTTTCCTCTTTTTATCGATAACGGATTTAACTCTTCCCCTAAATTCATAAGGTAATGGATCGATAGGTGTTGCAGCGGGTCCCTTGTCTAATCCTGATCGTTGAGGCTTGGACTGCCCAGAATTCATGTGGCTATTTAGTGAGAAACACTTAAATGGTCTATCGTCAAATTGCGCAGTTAAAAGTTGAGCCCACCCTCAAATTGATTGAGTATAGAAAGCGTGAATATTATTTAATCATGTTGGCATATTCTGACATTGGAACCAACTGGGGTGCTATTCTCCAAGATCACAAGCCAGAGTGTCAAATTTATTTTTACAGCTCAGATTTCCAGGTGGGGCCTCGAGTAGCCTCAAGAGCTTTGCATGATTCGAGTCTCGGCTAGAGTAGCTTGATGAATTTCTCATGAGTTCAAGCTTGAGACTAAATAGCCTCATGAACCTATTTGAGCTCGAGCATAAGAGGACCAGACCCATACATCTCACGCCCTCATATCACATACTACTTAGATAATTCGGACTTGGACTCATGAAAAATTTATGAGGCTGCACTCAGAAACTTGCCTACTAAATTCTTTTGTTGGTAACCCAATCAAGAGGCTGGGATCCAGAGTGAGCTTGCACACATATAGAAAGATAACCCACACAAGTGAGAGAATGTAGCTTACCCAGGGCTCAAACCCTAGGCAGCCAGGTTAGAACTGCCTCTACTTATCTCACTGGTAAGACGGTCTTGCCTGCTAAAGATTTAAATTGCTCAAAGTAAATTAGTTGATAAAATCTTACTCTAATATAAATTAAGTCCATATATGATTGATCACAATTAAAATATGTGAAAAAAACATGTTTGATATCATGCAATGAATTTGATGATGGTTCATATGCTAAGCCTGTGAAATTTGAGGACCCCCACAAATAGAGATAATTACTTAGGAGCAATTTAGACTTTTACGGCCAAGTGGGCCCACTGTGGAGCCATACAAACGTCTCGTTTGATGCTCTCTCGTTTCATTTGCTATTTCATTTCTTAGTAAAAATGACAGTCCCACGATTCATTATTTAACCAGGAAGCGAATAAAGAAAACGCCTTCTTTTTCGCTACTAGATTGGTGCTATAATTAGTACGGCTAGATATCAAGCTACCCACAAGGAGCATCTTATAAGTGAATTTTTTTTCTCCCAAATGATACAATGTGAGAAGTAGTGGTCAAATCTAAACTTACTTTTCACAAAAATATCATTTTTCGTGTACGCTAAAAAATGAATTCACTTGCTGGTTGCAAAAGGTGTCTGATGAAATTCATGAATCCCATGATATCATAGAATATGACACAAAAAAGTTTTAAAAAATGTTGAACAGAGTCCAGTGACTCTGTATGACATATTATCTTAATTTCGATCATCAAACTATGAAAACTAGATTTAAGGAGGACTCAAAACCAATTCAAAGTGTAAGATTAGTCGTGAAACACATGAACTTAGATGAAATAATCTTCCAAAATCCTAATAGGAAATAAAATATGGGGAATGCACTTTTTTAACGAGATCACTAGATTATGTGGGGCTACTTGCTAATTTGCTTAATCACATGCAAGATAACGACTGAGCACATGAATCTTGAACTCTCATACAACGTGAAGATAAAATCGAGTAGTTTATGTTAGAGTCGGACCCAGATGCATGTGGAACATACCCAAAGATATTTTAAATCAAGAGGGGCAGGATGCAGCCACCAAGAAGCAATGCATCTTCTCTAGCCGTCTGGCACCAGAACATCATGCGTGGGTACCAGGGTAACTAGATCTTACCCAACCCACAAACACAACCCGCATAACCCGACTCTTATGCGGTTGGATAAATCCGTTCCACAGTAAAACAAGCCGGGCTAGGGTTAACTCACATTATCATTTCAATGGGTTGGGTTATGGTCGAACTGATTTAAATGGTTAGGTAGTTAAATATTGTTGTACTTAGGGCTTTTTTGGCCTACAACTATTCTCAAATATAACATCAGTATTTGAAATGGATTGATCTTGGGCCGAACTTCTTAAGGTTAGGTTAAGTCGGGTCGGTTAATGAGCTGACTCACAATGCATGCAGATCGGGCGGGGTTGACCAGTACTGTCTAGGTGCATGTTAAGTTACATGGATAGAGGCTGACCTTCAACCTGAAGACAACCCATGTCGAACTTGACTGAAGCCCTTCGCCACGCTTTAGTGAGTGCTTTATATTTTCCTCTTTTTATCGATAACGGATTTAACTCTTCCCCTAAATTCATAAGGTAATGGATCGATAGGTGTTGCAGCGGGTCCCTTGTCTAATCCTGATCGTTGAGGCTTGGACTGCCCAGAATTCATGTGGCTATTTAGTGAAAAACACTTAAATGGTCCATCGTCAAATTTCACCGATAAAAATTGAGCCCACCGTCAAATTAATTGAGTATAGAAAGCGTAAATATTATTTAATCAGCCTGGCATATTTCTTGGATCTGGCATTGGTCCCAATTGGGGTGCTATTTTCCAAGATCACAAGCCAGAGTGTGAAATTTATTTTTATGGCGCAGATTTTCCATGTGGGGCCTTGAGTAGCCTCAGAAGCTTTTCATGATTCGAGTTTCGGCTAGAGTAGCTTGATGAATTTCTCATGAGTTCAATCTTGAGATTAAATAGGCTCATGAACCCATTTGAGCTCGAGCGTAAGAGGACTAGACTCATACATCTCACGCCCTCATATCACATACTACTATGATAATTCGGACTTTGACTCATGAGAAATTCGTGAGGCTACACTCAAGAACTTGCCTACTAAATTCTTTTATTGGTAACACAATTAAGGGGCACGGGGATCCAGAGAGAGCTTGCACACATATAGAAACATAACCCGCACAGGAGAAAAGACGGTCCATACAAATGAGAAAATGTAGCATACCCAGGACTTAAACCCTGGACAGCCAGGTGAGAACTGCTGCCAATTACCTCACTGGTAAGTGGACGTTCTCGCTTGCTCAAGATTTAAACTGCTGAAAGTAAATCAGCTGATAAAATCTCACTCTAATATAAATTAAGTCCATATATAATTGGTCACAAATAAAATATGTGAATAAAACATGTTTGATAACATGTAATGAATTTGATGATGGTTCATATGCTAAGCAAGTGAAATTTGAGGACCCCCACAAATAGAGATAATTACTTGGGAGCAGTTTAGATTTTTACCAAGTGGGCCCACTGTGGTGCCTAACAAACGTCTCGTTTGATGCTCTCCCGTTTCATTTGCTATTTCATTTCATAGTGAAAAAAACAGTCCCACGATTCATTATTTAACCAGGAAGCAAATAAAGAAAATGCCTTTTTTTTTCTCTATTAGGCTGGTGCTATAATTAGTACGGCCAGATATCAAGCTACCCACTCAGAGTCGTATTCCTAATGCCACTTATTGCTAAAATTCCTGAGCGGTTGCATAAAACTAGGGTGCCAACATAAAACTACTAAACTAGGGTGCTAACACTACTGAGCTATCAGTACACCTTCAGCATAAAAGCATAGGGAGATTCTATATGCACCCACTACTATTGTTGTATGCACCCACTTGCTGAACTCACCCCCCTCTTTTATTTTTTTAAAATCATTTTGCTGAGCCCCACCTACAATATTTCCCAAACTACCCACGCAAGAAACCTCTTCGTTCTCCTCTACATTCCTTTTCCTCATCGACCACCTTTGAAAAACCGAGCAAAGGCAGCAGTGCACATCGCTTCTCCTCCTCTGGCCTTCCCTCTTCTCGGTCGTTATCCCTCCAAAGAGCATTTGTGCACATCGTTTCTTCTTCACAGGACGCGTGAGGTGAGTCTTCTTCTTCTTTTTCCTTTTTCTTCTTCTTCATACGTTTATCATTTTTACATTCCTTTTAGGTCGTAATTTCTTTGTTAGATAGTAGATAAGTTTATTAAGAGCTAATTCATGTGCATTCGAAGTGCTGAATCCCTGTTCACTTTGCCAAAAATCATGGCAGTGTTCGCGATCTGCTTGGCAATGCAGAACCGTGCATGAATTGTTGTGCACGGCAAATGTTTACCGTGTATAGATTTTTTGCACGATAAAAGAATCCGTGCATAAATGTTTTGCACGGAACATGTAAACCGTGCCAAACAAATATGCACTGTAAACATATACCGTGCATAAAATTGTTGCACGGAAAAGTTGTGCCGTACAGAACGATTTTGCATGACACAATTGAACTGAGCAGTACAAGAAAAAAAGATTTATTCCTAGAATGCTTTTTTCTTCCTACTGATTTTTATTTTAAATCCAGATTGGAAGATATGCCGAGGAGACCAGCTCGCCGTATTGGTGGCATCTCACATCCTACAAGTGGACGTGGTAGTACTTCTAGCGATCCATCCAGAGTACGGGTGAAGGTTGGAGTTACTAGACCCCCTCGCCGAGGTGTGCATGCTACTACTTCGACCGTTGGCCGTTGTGCATGCTACTACTTCGACCGCCGGCCGTCAACGGCCAACGGCGTCTGAACGAAGATGCAAATTACGGTAGGATCCACTGCCTGAGAGCTTTTCAGAGGATGAGGCAGGGCCGTCTAGTCCTCCCCAGCCGTCTAGTACTCCTATTGCGCCAGCAGGGGAGGATGATTCCTCAGAGGATCAGGCACAGCCATCCAGTCCTCATGCAGCGGTAGCAGGGGATGGCCCTATTCCCGGCGGTTCGGCCGACGAGTCCGTCCTTGTGAGTGTCAGGACTCACGTGGCCATATCCATATGGGACGGGGAGGTACACGTTAATTCTTTATATGTTTTAAGTAATTCTTTATATAATACCAGATGTTAATGAAGATTTATACTATACTTGTAATGTGCAGGAACGTGGCCCGCTCAAATGTATCAGTCATTGGCGCCAGCTGAAGGACTGGTACATACCTCGCCCTGGAGATCGTCTTGATCTTGAGGTGCCTCTCTTTCGTGCTATCATAGAAGAGTCTGGATTAGCAGACCTGAGGCGTTTCAGCTACCGATATATCTCCTGCCCCTTGGTCTCGAGCTTTGTGGAGAGATGGCAGGCCGAGACCAATACCTTCCACATGCCGTTTGGGGAGATGACGATCACATTAGATGATGTGAGTTCTCTACTCGGTATCCTAGTCACTGGACTTCCTGTCCACGTATCTACTACTATGGGATTTACTGACCAAGTAGATCTACTCGAGTTAGGACTGGGTGTGGATAGGGAATCTGCGACAGCAGAGTTGAACCTGGCACGGGGTGGGGTAGTGAGGATGGGGTGGATCGGACGGGTGTGCGGCGATGTGACTCTTACGTCGTCGGTTGAGGAGGTAGAGTGTGCAGCCAGAGGCTATCTTCTTTATCTGTTGAGCTGTACACTATTCACTGATAAGTCCGCCACGAAGGTCCCTGTCTACTACTTATCCTTATTGATGGACTTGCCACGGGTCCATCATTACGCATGGGGGGCTGCCGCACTGGCGTATCTGTATCGCCAGTTGGGGACCGCCACGAAGGTAGATGTGCGGCAGATTGCTGGATATTTGACACTGCTCACGGTAAGACCGGTACATTTTATATATGCATATACCTTTTCCATTATAATTGATATAAGTATTGTATAATTATTAATATTTGTCATTTGTAGTCTTGGGTGTACGAGCACTTCTCATTCACCCGTCCTCCTGCACAATAGGGATACACTGCAAGGATGCCTCCAGCAAGCAGCTGGAATCCTGGATAGGATTCCGAAAATGCCAGTGAAAACATACAGCTGATGCGGGAGAGATTGGATGCCTTACACCTGAGTGAGGTGAGCACCCAATAGAACTTTTTATGTTATATATTTTTGACGTTATTTACTTTTTTCTTTTACATTTTTTTGATAAGGAGCATGTTTTATTATATTAGTGACTTGTTTCTGATGGACCGCGCTCCTGCTCGGTTCCTACCGAGGTTCGGCGGACGTGGGAGTCCGTTTGATTCTGACCTTTTCGTAACCAGGGGGCAGGGGCGTGCATCAACATTTCTTTTTTTGTGTGGGTGTGCCAGATTTTCTATTTTACTTATAATTGCAAGTGGTGATCCGGAGATCAACCTTCGCAAGTAAAAAGGAAATCAACTTCTTTCAAGTTTTCCATTGCACATATATTTAAGAAAAGAGACATTTTTCTTGGTTTGCCGTGAAAGGCGATTCTTTTGGCATTTATAGCCGATTTTGGCGTTTATAGCCGATTTTTGGCGTTTATAGCCGATTTTGGCGTTTATAGCCGATTTACAATCCTTATCAATAATGAAAGACAAGAGTTGTGATTTTTGTCTCTTTTGAAAAAATACAAACTACAATGAAAAGCAAGAAAAGGAGGATCTAACTTCTCAGGAGATTGTGGGGGACTCGTTTAGATTGACGGTCGCAAGCCATATGTGGGCTTCGCCATCATCCATGCAGATGAGAACAGAGGATGCTATTGATTCGCTTGGCTTGGCTATAACCTCAGGTTTTTAGAGGACAAAGACCAAAAGGAGGTCCTATGTCCAATAAAAAGCTGAGTAGACGGGCTGAAAAGCCACATCTAAGCCATTGGAGGCAGGAGGAGAAGGTAAGGACCTTGGGGGGGGGGGGTACCCCCCAAGGGACTTTTGTCACCTTGTAGCGGTGGCCGGTGTAGAACTTCCGCAGAGTTTTCTCTCTTTTCCTTCTCTGAATTTCTGTGCTTCTGTCTGTCTGTGTGTTTTTGCTTTTTTTTTCTGATTTTTTTTTCTTCTTGGAGAGCTCTCCTATTTATAGGCTTTTTGGTAGCCATTTAGGAGGGTTTATGGGCTTTTATTGTCATTAAGCCGTATAATGGGAGGAGTTACAGAATTGAATTCTTTATTTTGTAACTCCTTTTTCTTGGCTTCTGATTGGCCGGAGGAGGTTGAGGGCATTTAATCGCCTTTAATCGCCATGATGGGAGGAGTTTCATGGGCTAAATGCCATGAATCTCTTGACTTGTAACTCCCGAATGCTTGCTTCTAATTGGGCCGTCCAAAGAAATGGATTAATGACTGTAATAAAGCTAGTCAATTAATCGCATTAAGTGGTCGCCGAGCAGCTGAAGAGTCGCGGGCCGTGCCGCGTCTTTTGAGATTCTTCTGTCGATGATCATCGATGGATCTTCATGTAGATCGACATCAGATGACCATGTAATTTCAGGTATTTGTTGCCAACAGCGGGTCGGTGCCATCTGTCCTGTCGATTTCTCGATCGGTCGGGTAGAAAGCACACTTTTTTTTGGTTGATCGGGTGGCGATCAATATTATTTTCGATACTCTTGATGATTGACCCGTGTTTTGGACGGATGTCAGAGGATTTGGTGTCTCAAAAGCATGAATTTTGGAAAGTACCAGAGGCTGGGCGCTTCGAATCGCGAAAAAACGGCGAAAATCGGGGTTTCCGGGGCCTTCCCGGCGACCCCGGGCTCCAAGGTCGCCGGCGACCCTGGCCCAGGGTCGCAGGGGCCTGCGACCCTGGGGGGTTTTTCCCCCTTTTGTGTCCCATTTTGTGTCCGTTTTTGCTGTTTTTTTATTCTTTTTTCTTCTGTATTTTTCCTTGACATTTTGACCATTTATTGGCCTGATTTCTTTGTAGGAAACCTGATGAGAATCCTGGCATTTCATTTTGCAAAGTTTCCAATTTCCTGAGAAAGCCGAAGACTTTGTAGCGCAGAGCTGCCGATTTTCCGTCAGAAGCTGAAACTGGGCCAAACGATGTCGGAATGACCTGAAATTTGGTGTGAAGCCTCCTGAGAAATAAATAAGACCAACCATAGGCTTTTGTTTGAGTTTTGAAGCCGTTTGGGGTCCTATCGCCAGTAGACTTGCTTTTGTCGCGATGAAGATGTCGCGGTTTGATGTGCGGTCAACCGATGTCCGATTGACTTGAAATTTGACAGGGAACCTATTGGAGTCATTTTAAGATGATCCATAGGCTCTGTCTTGGAAATCATGGTCCCGGAGAGCTTTGCCGCCGAGAGGCCTGATTTGACTTCCGAGCGTCAAACTATGGTCAAATGTTGTTGAAATGACCTGAAATTTGACGTGTAGCCCTTTATAAGCATTTTGAAGCCGTCCATGTGCTATATCTGATGAGTAATGGCCTCGGTGGTTCTCGCCGCCGAGAGGCTTGATTTAGCTGTTCGAGGGTTGATGTAGGGACAAACGTTGTCGGTTTGACTCGAAACTTGACGTGGAGCCTTTTGGAAGTATTTTGAGACCATCCATCGGCCCTGATCGAAGATTTGGTGTCTCCGATGCTTTTGCCGCCGAGAGCTCCTTTTCGGCTGTCGGAGAAGCGAAGTTAGGCCAAATGATTTTGAAATGGCCCGAAACTTCTTGTGTACTCCTCTTTTGGCTGTCTTGAAGGATCTTGCAGTTTTTGTTTGATTCTGACAAGATTTGATTTTGGGAAGTAGCATTGCCTATTTATGGCAGGTTGCGACTTCATGTAGCTCTTTGGATCTTGAAGAGGCAAAGTGACATTTTTTGTTGTCAACAAATGCCCCCTCGAGGTACAGCGACGAGTTGCTTAACTTTTGTAGCCGATGTGCCTCGAAGAGATTTTTGAAGGAGAGCCTGTGACTTGACCAAGAGTCTTTGAGCAGTCTTTCTTTTTGGTATTTGTAGCCTTTTGAGCTTCCAGGGGAATTTTATGGTAGTGAAAGGGATCACGTACCATCTCGAGGCAAAGTTTTGAAGGTGACATCAAGGATGTGGATTTGGATTTTGACCTTGTGACCTAACAGGCTGTATGTGGCAGGTTAGGGGGTCGGGTTTGGTTTTGATCATGTGACCCAACAAGCTGTATGTGGAATGTTGGGGGATCAATTTTGGTTTTGATCTTGTGACCTAACAGGCTGTATGTGACAAGTTAGGGGATCAGGTTTTGGTTTTTGGTTTTGGTCTTGTGACCTAACAGGCTGTATGTGGCAAGTTAGGGGACCAGGATTTGGTTTGATTTTTGTGGAATGTCAATTTCAAGATTTTGGCTCAATTTGGTAGATGAGGCTGGATGGTTTGATTTTTGGAAGCTCATGGTGCTTGGAATTTTCTTTGTATGGTTGAATCAACTCAAAAGAGGCATGGAACCATTTTTGTATGCTCTTGGTAAGAGGGATTTCTCTTTGACTAAAAGCCCAAAATTTTTTTTTTTTTTAGTGCCTAGGTGGTCAAACCTGGCTCATATGGGCTAACCCTTGGGACCTTAAGCTTTTGAAATGGCTTAGATCTCATATGGTGTCATTTTTGTAAAGAATATCCAAAAATATCTCATTTGGATAGAGAATATCTAAGAATATCTTTACTTGGAGAGAATCTCTCATATTCTCTTTATTTTGGGATAGGATATCTCAAGATATCTTTCTTTTGGGAAATAATCCTTCATCGATCCTATCTTTGGGAGAAAATCTCTCATTGATTTCTTTTTGGGAGAGAATCCCTCAAGATATCTTTCTTTTGGGAAAGAATCTTTCTAATCTCTTTCTTTTGGTAAGGTTACTAATTAGTAACACTTATCTCTTTCTTCTTTCCTTCTTTGGTTTGCTCTCTTCTATAAAAGCAAGGAGGAGGTTGGATCTCTTGCTCTTATTACTTTCTTTTGCAACAATCCCAAGAGGGCTTCAAGATCAAGAGTTCTTCTTCTTCAAGATCTTCAAGACTTTTCTTCTTCTTCTCCATCAATGGCTTCAAGTAAGTTCCCTTTTTCAAGAAAACTCCATTGTAGGAAAAATAAAAAGTTCTTCTTTCTTTTTTTTTCTTTTCTTTTTTTTTTCACGTGTTTTCCCTTTTTTTTCACACGTTTTTTCTTTTCTTTTCTTCTTTCCTTTTTTTTTCATGTTTTTTTTTTTTTTGTTTGTGGGCCGTACGGACAGATCCGTACGGATCTGGCCGTACGGCCACGTGGCCAATGGGCCACGGCCTGTAGGCCATCCCCTTTTTTTTCTTCTTTTCTTTTTTTTGTTTTCTTTCCCCTTTTTTTTTGAGAAAATTTCTTTTTTTTTTTTTTTGCTCATCATGATAATGCCCCCCCTTTTTTTTGGCAAACCTAGATGTTCATGCATGCATTCAATTGTAAATTAAATTTGTAGCATGATGTGATAGCATACCTGAAAGTTTTCGCAATTTTGGGAATTTGGAGCTCGCAGCGATGTTGAGCCCTTCCTGATTTTGCGGAGACTTTGAGGTTTCGAAAGTTTGGAGTTTCGGAGCTCGCAGCGATGTTGAGCCCATCTTCAAGCTTTCTATTTCTTTCGGGATAGTTCCTTTTCTTCGGAATTGCCCCGTCATCATGTCAAAATTTCGCCAGATTTTTTTTTTAGCGAGATTCTGTCATCTTGATGTTTGATCTTTTTCTTTTCCATCCTTTTCAGGTGGTTCCTCCAGAACGAACAAGGGTAAAGAGCCTGCTACAAGCGTACCTCGTCGATCTTCTAGATCTTCTAATCCGGCCGTTCAGCAGGCCTTTGAGAAGGTCCAGTATGTTGAGAGAAATCTGGAAGAGTGCGACTCCCTCAACAGAGATGAGATGAGGCAGCGACTGATCGCTCTCAAGGGAGAGGAATTCTATAAGATCATGGTAAGTAGTCGTCCATCGGTGATGGAAGATCAGAGCATTTTGCCCAAGCCTACCTTCTTCTTTGGTGATGCAGTCCCTGATGACATGACATACCAGAGGAGATGTTTTCAGTTCTCTTTCACAGCAAATGGTGAGAAGAAGACTGTTGCTACCCGGTCGACGTTTGATCGCACCATCTCGATCATGAGCCTTGCCCCACGTGCTCTAAGAGGGAAGATCCTCCAAGCTGGGTGAGAAGGACAAATGTAATCAAGACCGGGGTTTTTGTTGGCGGTTCTCCTGGATATACGGAGAGGTCGCCTGTTGACATGGACCTTTTGATGCCATCCAGCGGCTACCAGGGCTCTGATTATCCGTCGGTCGATTTGAGACCGGTGGGCCTTGGTATTTTCAGCGGTGACGGCAGCAATTGGATCAAGCCTTTTCGACTTCGTGGTCGTTTCAATGCTGACTCCGAGTGGAAGTTGTGGACTGATCGCGTCCTGCTGATTGGTAGTGTCGTTTTGAAGGAAGCCGGGATTTTTGATGCAGTCCGCGCCTTTAGGGAGACCGTGATCTTTTCCGACGAGGCCTTCATGGCTATGCTGGAATCATTCCTCCCACAAACCAATACCTTCGTTGTGACGAATGGCGATATTGGTTTTTCTTTGAAGGAGCTGAGCGCCATTACTGGATTGCCCATCCTCGGCAAACTCTATGAGGAGTTTATGCCGATTGACAGCGTCCTCGAGGGGCAGTCTGAGGAGTTCAGGCTTCTATACTTTCAACTCGTCGCCTTCTATGATTTTTTGAAGGAGAAGGAGGGTTTGAAAGTTAGATCCAGCAGTTGGAAGAGTTCTAGCTCTTCATTCCCCAACTTTTTTGATAGCAGGGAGTCTTCTGATAGCGTGACCCAGGAAGCCGGAGCTCAGGATCCAAGTTCAAAGAAGATCTTGGCCATGCAAGAAGAGTTGAGAGATTTCTGTGCGAGTACAAACGCCATATGTCCTGACATTGCACTGCGGAGAGATCTCGCTGTTTACCTCACTTATTGGCTTGGTGAGGCTGTTTTTGCTGGAGGAGATGGAACGCACATCAGGCCGCATTGTATTTTTCCGGCTTGTCAGATGGCGTTTGGAGAGCAGCTTGCTTTGGTGCCAGCTCTTTACTCCTACCTGTGTACCGAACTGCAGGCTGCTGCTTTTTTGGTTCGGCTTGGGCTTCCCATGAATAGGGTATTTTCAGCCCATATCTTTTATTCGTGGTATGTGTACCACTGTCCTGGCTTCCACCGGCTGGGTGCTGCACAGGATGATGATCCTCTGATGATTCGACTATTTAAGGGCAAAGCCGTGTCCGAATCACTTTTGTTTGCCCGCATGAGGATCCGACGGTTCAGGGACGTCGAGATGGGGCAGTCTTCAGCGAAGCTTTCTCCAGAGTTGCGGAAAAAGGCTTTTGATTTTGGTGCCTCCCGAGACTCTACCAGGGCGGGGTCGGGAAGGCGTTATTCCTTGACGAATGCAGAGAGAGAGTGGCTTTTCAGCATACGTGTCGGCACGATGGTGTACCGTAGACATCTTTTCGTCGACATCCAGCCGTATGTACCCTCTCGCTTTGCTTTGCAGCTGGGCTTTTCTCAAGGCGTTGTTGGAGCGCCTTCAAGCATGGTGAAGCGCTTTGGAGGCTTACAGGATGGGAGAAATGCATGGGCTTTCTATAGTGCTGAAGACACTACAGCCATGATTTCTTATCCGTGTTGCTGACTTCCCGGACTGCCGGCTTTGCGAAGTGGTTCGCGGAGAGCTTTTCGGCATATCGGGGGCTTTCCAAGAAGGAGCTTGATATGAAGCTGGCATCTGGAAAGGGCCTTGGAAAGTCGGATGGCGTCCGGCGAGAGGAAGTTTGGGCCTTCCTTTCTGGAGAGAAGCACAAGATAGGCTTTCTCGGTGACCAGGGCGTCATCGGTTCTGAAGCCGTTCGAGAAATACCTGATGAGGTTTTAGAGCAGCTGGAACAGGAGGAAGCCGAACTTGGCGCTTGGATGCAAGTGGCACAGAGGCAAGCTTCTGTGGAGTCTACTGGCAAGAGTAGACCATCCAGTGAGGAGTCAAGTGGGAAACCTGACTCTGACAGCGGGGCAGGTTCCTCTAAGAAGCGAGCCCGCCGGGGTAAGAGGGGGAGGAGTCATCATCACAGCAAAGGCAGCATGAGGACTCTCCTGACTTGGAAGTTCCTCTTACTATTAATGAGGATGTGCCAGTGGATGCTGACGAGCCTCCAGAGAAGAGAAGCCGAGAAGAAGAGACCGTCGGTGAAGGTATGATTCTTCCTTTTTCTCTTTCCATTTCTTTTCATGGGATTTTTTCCATGTTATGATTTGCTTCTTGTTTCTGCTTTTCTTTTCTTTCTTTTTTTTTAGCAGAGGAAGACTTGATGATGCCTGAGGTTCCGGTCGATGAGGTGGTGACGGATCCTGTCGAGGCACCTGAAGAAGAACCGAGGGACTCTGGAGTGATTCTAGAGTCTCCAATTGGTACGACTTCTCTTTTTTTTTTGTCTGTGACTTGGTTTGCTAACACATTTCTTGCCAGCTGACTTGCCACAGGATTCTGATGACTTTGAACCCTCGATGGACGCAAATGTTGATGATGCTTCCAATGAGTTAATGGAGGAGGAAAGTGTTCCGCCAGTCGTCGAAGAAGGTATTTTGTAGTTATAACCCTGATAATGATTTTCAAACAGGGTCATATTCATACCTTTTTGTGTTTCTTTGGCAGGTTTTGAAGTGACAGAGGAGGGTCCGTCGCTTCCTTCAGAACCAGAGCAAGGGATGCCAGAGGCTGATCCAGAGGTAGAGATTCCTGGGACCAGCTCTGACAATGTTGAGGAGATTCCTCGTGCTGAGATTCCTTCCCGAGCAGGAGTAGCTTCAGCTGGAAAGAGTTCTTTTGTTACTCTTCCAACAGATGATGATATGAGCAGCCGACCAACGGAGTTGGGCGAATCTTCAGCTGGGCCATCTCTTCTTTTTGCGAAGAAGGTGGTGGTGCGAGTTCTGAGCTCTTGGATTGAGACTCTGCTTTCTGGGCACTTAGATGCCGGATTTGGGATGATCCAGCATGTGCGTGAGATTCTCGGTGATGCCGAAGAAGCTGGTCTGGATGTCACAAGTGCCAGGGCGATCGTTGATAGGATCATTGAGCTGGGTGACAAGTGGTTTGAGACCATAGGTTTTCCTGACGATCAGTTCTTCAAGGAGATGTTCTTGGACCCTGCGGATAAGGCTCAATCTAACCTGGATGAGGCTACAGAAAGCAGGAAGCAGGCAGTCCGAGAGAAGAACTTAGAAGAGCTAGCCATCATTGGGCTGACACATGACCTTAACATCCTTGATAGGGAGGTCGATGAGGCCAGGAAACGTCTTGAGCAATTGCAGGCACAAGTCGCTGCCAAGTGGACTGAGATAACAGAGGCTCGTGAAAGGGAGACTGCTCTGATTCACCAGGTTGCGGATGCCAATCGAGTTCTCAAAAGGAAGTCTGATGAGAACAAACAATGGAAAACCGCTCGGGGGAAGCTTCCTGGTGCGAAAGAAGGGTTACGGCCCACCCCAGCATCTCATGGCAGGTTCCTGAAGAAGCGTGCCTTGGAATCCTTGACGGATGAGGCCAAAAGCTTGCTTAAGGAGCTGAACTCTTGGCTGGAGACCATTTTTGATTGAGCTTCTATTTTTTTTTTTAACAGAAACTATCCCCTTTTCTCTTTTTTTGGTACCACTTGTATTATTTTTTTTTGGTACTTATTTTTTGTAGTGCTTGTGAACACTTTCTTTGTTTTTTTTGTTATCCCTACGCTCACTTGAATCTTTTTGTGATAAAAGTAATTGCTAAATGGGATGCTCTCTTTTTTGTTATCCCTACGCTCACTTGAATCTTTTTGTGATAAAAGTAATTGCTAAATGGGATTTGATCAAAAGGTTGTCATTTTGTGAAAATCTTTTGTCAAATGATTGTTTTGGCATGAAAGCCTGGTTTTTGTTTGTGGCATGGAAGCCAAATTTTTTTTGTGGCATCTATAGCCAGTTTTGGTGGCATTGATAGCCGGTTTGTTTTGTGGCATCTATAGCCGGTTTTTGGTGGCATTGATAGCCTGTTTGGTTTTCAAAAATGCAAGTATCGACTAAAAGTCGCCTCCCTGCTGAATGTTCTTGCAAGTATCGATGGAATGTCGCATCCTTGCTCATTCGGTTGCGAGTATCGATGGAATGTCGCATCCTCGCAGATTTGGGTGCAAGTATCGATGGAATGTCGCATCCTTGCTTTTCAAAAATTTTGGTTTTGCAGGTACTGACTTGATGTCGTTTCCCCACGGTTTTTGAAATTTGTGGTTTTCTCAAACCTTTGGGTTATGGATATCAACTGAAATGTTGTGTCTCCATGGTTTTTTAGGTTTTTTCGAACCTTTGAAATTTGAGTTGTGGATATCAACTGAAATGTTGTGTCTCCACAGCTTTTTAGGTTTTTTCGAACCTTTGAAATTTGGGTTGTGGATATCAACTGAAATGTTGCATCTCCACAGTTTTGGATTTTGCAAGTACCGACGAAATGTCGCTTCCCTGCGCTTTTGGAAGTGTCGAACGTGGTTTGCTTGCTTCCGATTTGTGCGAGTATCGACTAAGCGCCGCTTCCCCGCGGTTTTTTTTTTTTTTGAAAAACCATTTTTTTTTGTTTAAAGACACGAGGGTCATAAATTTTGACCTAAAACCATTTTGGCGGTAAAAGGCAGGGTGGACTAGGGTGGAAATCCCTGAATCCGGATTTTGTTTTCAAACCATGAATTTTGGGTTCAAGGGTTGAAAATTTTGGTCAAGTTAGGGAAAAGTTCCTAAACTTGGATATATTTTTTTTTGAACAATGAAACGATGAAAGTAAGCATTGTTTTAAATTTCTAGAAATTTCAACATTTGATATGAAAATTCTAAAAAAAGGGTGGGTTTAGCGAACGTGTACCTGGAAACCGGTTTTGGCCATACAGGCATTGCTCTTACCCAGTTGGGGAAGTCTTCAAGGGTAGTACCGCTTTAAGAACTTGCCGTTGATGGGCAGCATACATCTGTCACCGTCCATGTTTAGGAGTGCGTATGCGCCATTAGAGAAAACCTTGTCGATGACGTAGGGTCCCTCCCATTTTGGCTCAAATTTGCCTTTGGACTTGTGAGCGAAGACCATTGGTCTTTTTACTGCAAGAACAAAGTCACTCTTTTTGTAGGCGCGTTGCCTGACCTCTTTATCGAAAGATCCTGCCATGCGTGCTTGGTAAAGTTCAATGCTTTGTTGAGCTTCGAGCCGTCTCTCATCGAGATTGTCCAGCTCATGGAGTCGCAATTTGACATTGCTTTCTTGAGTCATGTCATTTTGCAAGGATACCCTCAAGGAAGGAATTTGTACTTCCAAGGGCACGACAGCTTCGCATCCATAGACTAAGGAGAATGGTGTGCTATGGGTTGGTCCTCGAACGGTGGTTCGATAGGCCCACAAAGCTTCAGACATTTTGTCGCTCCAGTCTCTTTTGTGACTAGAGACCATTTTTTTGAGGATTTTGCAGAGTGTCTTGTTGAAAGCTTCTGCTAACCCGTTTGCTGCCGGATTGTATGGAGTCGAAGGACAGCTTTGGATTTTGTATTTGTCGCAGAACCTGTAGAATCGATGATCCCGGAACAGTGGTCCGTTATCATGGACGAATCTTTTGGGTATGCCAAAATGACAAATGATGTTGGTGCGCAGGAACTGAAGGACTGATGAGGTCTTCATTTCGTTAAACGCAAATGCTTCTGACCACTTGGAGAAATAATCCGTAGCGGCGAAGATGAAGCGATGACCTTTGCTCGAAGGGGGAGAAATAGGACCTATGATGTCCATGCCCCAGGTTTCGAAAGGCCATGAGATCGTTGTAGGATGCAGCCATTCTGGAGGCATGTGAATGTAATCTCCATGAATTTGGCATTGTTGGCAGCGCTTAGCAAATTGCATTGCGTCAGACACCATGGTAGGCCAGTAATATCCTAACCTTTTTATCTGATCATAGAGCTTAGGTCCAGCCTGATGAGATCCGCAAAGACCAGCATGAACTTCTTTGAGTGTTTCTTCAGCCTCTTGTTGTGACAACCAGCGTAGAAGTACTCCGTTGAAGGATTTCCTGTAAAGGATTTTTGAAGGAATATCCAAATGAAAGCTTGGGGTTCGCCTTTGGATGCTTACCCGTTCTTTTGGATCTTCAGGTAGGATTCCGAACATAATGTAATCAATGAACGGATCCCTCCAGTCGCCGATTGAAGTTTGAAGGATTAAAATCCGACTTCCGACCACTTGGTGGCATTCAGCAACTGCTTGGTGTGTGTTAAGAGGAGGAAGGATTCTTCTTTCGCACACTGTGATATGCATGTTTTCCCCTTTCTGGAGTGCCATGGATGCGGCAAGTCTGGCTAGGGCATCTGCACGTATGTTTTCACCTCTACGAATGTGGGTGATGTGACAGATGTCAAACTTTTGCAGAAGTGATTGTGCCTTGTTGTAGTAAGGCAACAAATCTGGCTTCCTGACTTCAAATTTCTGATTCATCTGGTTGACGATCAGTTGAGAGTCTCCAAAGACTTCCAGCATGGTGATACCGGATTCGATGGCGAGTTCCAATCCTAAGATCAGAACTTGATATTCAGCTGCATTGTTTGTGCATGGTTCCAGTAGCGAGAAAGCGTGTGGAATCATGTATTTGTCGGGGCTAACAAAGAGGATGCCAACTCCCGAGATCAGCTGTCTTTTTTCATTTGTCCTGGTTGCACCGTCAAAGTACATGCCCAAGAGGCACTTTGTGAGAAAGTCTCCACGTTGTAGACTGGTTCGTCTGGGAGATCATCTCTAAGCGGAGAATCTTTAGGCAATGGATGCTCTGCGAGGAAGTCCGCTAGAGCTTGCCCTTTGATTGCTTTTTGTGGTACATACCTAATATCAAATTGTGACAGAAGGATGGACCATTTTGCCAGTCGAGCATTGAGAGAACCTGCCTTTGTGACAAGGACCTTCAAGAGGTTGACCCTCGAGACCAGGTATACTGTGTTGGAAAGCAAATAGTGACGCAGCTTTTGTACAGCGAACATCACTGCAAGGCATTCTTTTTCGACTGAAGAGTAGCGATGCTCTGCACCTACTAGCATGCGGCTGAGGTAATATAGAGTAGCTTCTTTTCTTTGATCATTTTCTTGCGCAAGCAGAGCTCCCAAAGAGTGATCAAGGGCTCTTGTGTACAAGATGAATAGTTTTCCAATGGTAGGAGCAGCTAACACTGGAGGCTTTGTCAGGTATGACTTGATGTCTTGGAAAGCAGCTTCACAGTCAGCATCCCAGACAAAGTTTACACCTTTTTTCATCAATCGGGAGAATGGACGGCATTTCCCCGAAAGATTGGAGATGAACCGTCTGATGTAGGCTAATCTCCCTTGAAGTCCTTTGAGTTCTCTCAAGGTTCTTGGAGAGGGCATTTCTAGAATGGCTTTGACTTTTATGGGGTCAAGCTCTATTCCAGCTTTCCGAACTAAGAATCCGAGGAACTTACCCGACGAGACGCCGAAGAAGCATTTCAAAGGATTCATTCGCAGTTTGCGTTTGCGAAGCCGGAGGAAGACTTCTCGAAGGTTTTCGAGATGATCTTCTTTTCTTTTGCTTTTGACGGCGAGGTCATCAACGTAACATTCAACCAGTCTTGTGCTGCATATCTTGGAATATTTTCATCATAGCCCTCTGATATGTGGCACCAGCATTTTTCAGACCAAATGGCATGACAGTGTAGCAATACACGCCAAATGGGGTCCGAAAAGATGTATGTTTTTCATCTTCAGGATGCATCTTTATCTGATTGTAGCCAGAGAAACCATCCATGAATGTCATTCGCTCGAATCCACAGGTATTATCAATCATTACCTCTGGTATGGGGAGCGGAAATTCATCTTTAGGGCATGCGCCATTCAGGTCTCTATAGTCAATACAGACCCTGATCTGCCCGTTCTTCTTTGTCACGGGGACAATGTTGGCCAACCATTCAGGATGTTGTTCCTCACGGATGAAGCCGACGCTTTTGAGTTTTTGAACTTCTTGTTCAATTTTATCCATCACATCTGGACGGAATCTTCTTTGGCCTTGCTTGACAGGCTTGATGTCTTCTTGAAGATTGAGTTTGTGAACCACTATTTTGGGTCTAAGCCTGGCATTTCAGCGTAAGACCATGCAAAGCAATCAACGAACTCACGAAGAAAGGAGATATACTCCGGTAACTCATCATCCTTTATATTCTTGCTTATGAATACAGGACGTGGGTTATCTGGTGTTCCCAAGTCTATCTTTTGAACAGGATCTTCTGTTGGAAGGTTCGAAGGTGGTTCCTCCATAATATTTTCGGAGGCTTCCAGCTCAACGAAACCTTCTGGGTTTTCAAAGGCATTTCCAAACCAAGGTTTTGTTCCTTTCCACGGGTCTTCTTGATCGGTAATTTTCCCAAGGCTTGCTATGAGATGATCCCAATCGCCTGTTGAAACCGGGTCGAAGTAGGCTACTTCTTTTGGAGATGAGGGTTCTTCTGGGTCAGAAGTCCACACGTCTGTGCCATCGGACAACTCCTCTTCATTTTCAGAGAAATCGTGCCAATTGGATGAGCTTCCTGGATCTTTGTCAGGTGACTCATCAAAGAGATATCCAGGGAGATCGATGTCTTCATGGACTTGAGAAGTTGAGGCTTGGTCAGTATATTGACTTTTAAGCCTTTGTGTCAACTGTCTCAAGGGAGTGTCGGGATCATACCCTAACCCGTGTGAAGACTTTTCTACATAGCCGTAGAGTCTCCAATCTTCCAGCTTGCTTTTGGTCAAGACCGGCCCCAATGGCGTGAGAATACCGCGTCCTTCTCCCAAACCGACTGGGTTTTGAGCGTCATAGCCCATTTTCTTCATAATAGCTTGTGCCACGGAACTGTATAAGGATAGTTGAGGCATACCTTTATTTTGGAAAGGTTCAAGCATGGAGTTTGATGAAGAAGCATCCGATCTATGGAAGAAGATCGGTTTTTTCCCTGCTGAAGTTGCTGGAACAACGAAGGAAGCTGACGTAGGATCTTCTATGTCAGAAGTTGTCTCCATTGGAGTGAGAGCAGGCTGTACTTGCTGAGTGTCAGCTTGGCTTGACGATGCGTCGTCTTCTGGCTCTGAATCCGAGTCCGTGTCTTGCATGATAGACACGAAAGAGACAACAAATTTGCCCCCAGGCTTTTGCTTTGCCTTCTTCACTTTAGTTATGATGACCAAAGGCTTTGAAGGTTTGAGGGAGATGATGAAGGGAGTTTGAATGCTCTCTTCAGATTTACCGGATGGTTTGTTTTCTTCCGGTGATTGTTGAGGAGCTTTGCCTTTATCTTTCTGGAGATTTTCGGCAAAGGATGCTGTGTGCTTCTCCTCTTCTTCTTTTTCACCTTCATACATCTGTGAGTCTGCGAAGTGGACTTCTTTACCTTTGAAGGGTTTTCTGTCCGCAAAGACTCGATGTATCATGCCGTCGTCGCCAACAAACTTAATGCATTGATGTAGAGTTGAAGGGACAACACCATTCTCGTGGATCCAAGGGCGTCCGAGAAGGATGTTGTAGCATGAAGGGGTTTTTATTGCTTATACTGTGACCTCAGAGATAAGATCACCGATCTGCAATTTGAACCTGATTTTGCCGATAGGCCTTTGAGTACTCCCATCGTATCCAAAGATAGATACAGATGTGTGGCTCAGCTTGCTGGGTGGGATGCCCAACTTTTCAAGAGCCGATGTGGAGATGAGGTTGAGTACAGAACCTGGGTTGATCTGAACTCTGTGCATAGGCATTTCCTTGATATACCCTGTGAAGTACAGGGGTCGGTTATGCCTGGTTTCACCAAGTAGGAGGTCGTCCTTTGTGAAGGCGATGGTTGCACTGGCTGCTTTTTTAACCGAGAAGCATTCAGTGCATGATCCCTCAGTTTTCTTCTTTTCTCCCTTTGAGGAGGCTTCTGAGTCTTTGACCCGGTAATCCATTTCAATTTGGAGGACTTGCGGGGCATATTTGTCGACATCCTCATTCAGCTTTTGTAATTCCGAAATGAGATTATCACGAGTGTGCGGAGACATTCGCAACAAATCTAGGATGTGCAGACGTGCAGGTATATGCTTGAAGTGTTCAATCAAGTCATACTTGAAAGCCTCCTTAGGGCCTGCATGTTCATCATTGTTGCCATTAGGGGCGCTTACAACATCTTTTCCCGAAGGATTTACATATGTAAAGGAAGATTGGTTGTAATTTTTATGGTAGTCCCGGCCAGAGCGGGTGCCTCTACCAACTTCGAGAGCTTCTTGAGAAGGGTCTTCGTTTGGAAGATTGTCTTCAAGATCAAGAGGCTGTCGTTTTTCATTTGCTGAGGATGAATCAGCAGCAGAGTTGCCATCCTCAGTGATCGTGTTGCACGGAGCATTTTCCGGGAACAAGTCCTGAACAGCATCCAGCAATCTTTCTTCTTCGTTGACTAATTCATCGTCCCAAGCATCAATGGCTGGGAATTCTTCAGTCAGGAAGGGTGTGAACTTTGAAGTCACAGTCTCAGGAGAAGAAACCTGAGAGGGTGTCATCTCAGTGAAAGTCACGTGAGACGAGGTGGCTTCAGAAGATACATTGCTAGGCGTCGCCGAAGTGTAAGTGCTCTCATCAGACGATGCTTCGGAAGAGCTATAATCCCGAATTTTCACATTACAGGAAGCTCTGACGGGAGACGTTGCCTGATCGGAGTCAGACTCATCCTCGGATGTAAGAGGATCGTTTATCCAGCAATTTTCTCCATTTTCAGGAGTTAAGGGAGGATGTACCTGATGGTCTTCAGGGACTTCAAGCTCTGGGTTGCGAGGAGGCTCGTTGACGCGTTCTTGCTCTTGTTCTAGAGCGAGTCGCTGCAAGATCCTTGCATATTCTTCAAGATCAGGCATGGGAGCCGGATCTTCTTCTTCATCAACTCTTTGTGGCTCAACATGGTTGATTTCCACTGGAGTAATGAGAGGTGCTGGGTCAGCAGCATTTTCTTGTACAGCCACTTGGTCTTCTTCATCATCAGACCAGGATCCTTGTGGCTGTAGGGGATTATACCAGATTACTGGCATAAGATGAGACTCAGGAACCCATTCTTTATCGGAGAGATATTCTCCTGTTTCAAGGGACTCCTCCCACTCATCTGTGTAGTTGGATTCGAATCCATCATCGGTGTCGCTGGACTCGTATCCATCAATGGAGAATCCAACTACCGAATTGCAAGAGTATGATGCCTCCTGCATGGCTTCATTGAATTGAGGTGGCATGAAATCACTGAGAGTGAATTTCCTTACCCCCTTTTGAAGTCTCTGGAAGGGATGTTTTTGTTACCTCCAGTGAAGCGGTAGAGGAAGCCTCTGCCTTTTCTTTGACCTCTAGTTTTGGCTGGGTCTTCTCTTGCCGTTTGAGCTTGAGGAGATGTTTCCTAGCCTGCCTTCGCTGTTGAGCTGTAGGCTTTGTTTTCACGACCTCCCAATTTTCATCTTCCAGGAGATCGGGATGTACCCATATCGGTTGTCCGTCTGGGGTCGGTTAAGGAACCAGTTCCTCGGACGCTTGGATTGAGTTTATCACCTTGAAGGAAGTAGTGATCTCCTTCTTCGGTGATTTTGATGTTTGTCCACATGTCACCATGTTGACAGAGGCAGACCCATAGTTTTTGTCAAAGGTGATGACTCCGTTTTTCCACATCTCGTTTATTTTATCTCTCACAACGAAGCATTGATTGAGAGGATGCGAGATCATCTGGTGGTATGGACAATACCGAGGATCGTTGGTTTTGCCAACATCACCCGGTCTTTTTGGTTCAGGCAAGGTGAGCTTGCCGTTTGCCACAAGAGCCCCGAAGATTTCATCAACATCTTCATCAAACGGGTATTTCTTCTCTACTCGTTCTTTGAAGGCATCTGAGAGTTCAGGTCTCTTACCAGCAACTTTATTTTCAGCTTTCTTTGGTGGCTGAGGAGCTAACTTGGTCTGCACATTGAGGACCTCTTTTTTCTTTGGTTTAGAGGTTGCAATGGCGGTTGGCTCTTTTCTTGATGATTTCTGACTGTTGAGGTCTTTAATCACCGTTTCAGCTTCCATGGAAGCTTCTAGGAGTTCTCCCAGGTTTTTTGATTTGTTGCCGATGATCATGGAGCGGATTCTTGCTCTCATGTTGTTTCGGCAAATGTCGACTAGCGACGCTTGTGGCAATACATCAGAGCATTTGTATGCCATTGCTTTCCACTTGTGAATGAAGTCATATGTTGATTCATTCTCCCCCTGTTTTAGGTTGCACAGCTGAGCCATAGTAGCGGGATGATCTTCACCTTTGAAGTGAGTCAGGAAGCGTGTCTCTAGCATGGCCCAGTTTTGGATTGAGTCCTCCGGCAGAGTGGAGTACCAATCGAAGGCGTACCTTTTAGGGTACTTGCAAAGAGGCGGATCTTGAGTGCATCTGGATCCGCGATAGCTCCTGTCAGGATCTTGAAGTAGATGACGTGCTGTCTGGCTGATCCTTTCCCGTATATGTTTGGAGAGTAGGATGCTTGAATTTGGTGGGGAACGGGACCGAGTCCATCCATAAGGGATATGGTGGCTTGATCCCATGCTCCTTGAGTATATCCTCTTCTTTTGCTTTGGCGAGGATACTGTCTACGTCCTTTTTGGTAAGGGCGCGTGACTCATTTTCTTCTCCATTTACCTCGTCGTTTTGATGATTCAGAGGAGGTTCATTGTTCGCCTGATTTTGGAAGGCGAGGAGAAGGTTTTCCATCAGAGTTTCAATCCTCTGCTGACCCTGTTCCAACTGCTGGATGCGTGTGATCGCATCTTCTGGTGGTGGATTGCGGGGTGGTGGCTCAGAATTTGTAGCCAAGACATTCATCCTTCGTGATTCGAACGAAGAAACTGTCCTGGTGACTGAGCTGGGGCTCATTCTTTTTGAAGAAGAGCTTGAGGAAGGATCACTCTGCTGTCCTTTGCTTGAAGGAGCAGGGGATTTTTCTGAATGTCTTCTTCTCCTTGAGACGCTGCGGGTCATCGGACGTCGGACATGGATTTTTGTTGCTGACTTTTGGTGCCTTCTGGTTTTTCCAACCATATGGACGGCAGCAACTTGGTTGGGTCTTTCTTTTTCGACCCATTTGGGAGAGACTTGAAGTGTAGGAGGCTGGGTCCTTTGCTTCTCTAGTCTCTTTTGTCTATATGACGCGCGGCGGCATATGCGACGAGCAATTTGAGCTTCGGTCAGTTCTGGCTGGGCTTTGACGATGAAGGATGTGCTCCCTCGGGCGCAGCAGCCGAGCCTGTCTTCTTTGCAGCTGGGCAAGGACAAGATGCGAACCCTGTCCTTCGCCTGTTGCAGCGAAGCTTTGAATTTTTGGAGTTCGGCCCCTGTAGAGATGAAGGGTCGAACTGCAGGTTTGTAGGCCTTAGCATGTGCTTGTAGAGGCCTTGTGATGCATGATCTGATTTTGGGCTTGTAGGAACAAGCTGGCTCATGCTGGGTTGACTTGAGAGTCAGGTTGGAGATGGGTCTCTCCTCTTTCATGTAAGCAAGAGGGTAGAACTGGTTCTCCTTGAGTGGGGCCAGGAATGCTGGCTTAGTGGATGTTTGGGACCTTTTTTGTTTTGGTGAAGGTCTTGGGGACCAAGTCTTGGGATAGACCTGATCGTTTGCAGGTCGAGGCTTCATGGGGCTGCCACGGGCTTCAGGCCTTCTGGTGCTCGCCTTTGGTGTCACGGTAGTGACACGTTAAGAGGCGAGTTTCTGCTTCTTGGAGGGAGCAGTTTGTTCCTCAGGAAGTGGGAATGGTCCCAGCGTCCCAAAGACGATAGTCCGGGGAGTCGAGGTCGACCCGGAGTTCAGCGAGTTGCCGAGGGAGTTGATGCTTCGGCAGCTGATGGGGCGCTTGTAAGTGCGCGAGGTTTGCTTCTGTTGAAGCATGAGTTGGTGCTTGTTTTCATCGAAAGTAATGGTTAGTGAAGCTGCCATTGTTAGTTTTTTCGAAAATTTCTGAAACAAGACCACATCCATTAGTAATCACAAGAATATAATGATCATAAATGGGAAGTTCTATGGTTTCGTCTTTTCAAATTGCTAGAGGAAGATGACCCAAGCAACATGAAGAAGGCAAAACGCCGTAGAGGGTACAATTATTCTGACCGCAGGTATGGTAAGCCCAGAATGGGCATCCCAGTGACTGCTAGAAGCAATTGTGAACTTAAATTCGACTTATCGAGAAGCAGAGCTTGCTCGAGGTAAGAAGAATATAAAGTTGGAGTTACAGATGTGCCGGTCGAATACAGTAGACCCTAAAAGGGCGTACTAGTACCGCTAGACACAAATGTTTTGAGACCGCATCTATGAGATGAGATTCTCTGTTTTGAAAGGTCAAAATTGGATTCATCAAAGAGAGCAGATGGTATTCCAATCTAAACACGGGCTCAGCGATTTCCGCGAGCGCCAGTGCTCAGAAAGAAATGAACCATAGTTTCTCGAATCTGAATCTAAAAATGACGAGTTTTTTTTTTGAAAGGCCAATATCGGGTTCATCAAAGAGAGCAAAAGGCACTCCAATTTGAACACGGGCCGCCAGTGCTCAGAAAGGAGAAGACCAAGATTTCTCCAATCTAAACCCAAAATGACGGAAGTTTTTTTTTTTTTTTTGAAGATTTTGAAGATTTTTTTTTTAAATTTTTATTTTTTTATTTTTTATTTTTATTTTTAAGATTTTTTTTTTGAAATTTTTTTTTATTTTTTTTTTTAAATTTTTTATTTTTAAAAAAAAATTATTATTATTTTTTTAAAATTTATTTAAACGACGAGAGAGTACACATAGGCCTCCTAACCCGGTCTTATGAAATCTTGATTGATAGAATTGCCCCCAGGTAAGGGTAGGATTACTTAATGAACCCGTTTGGAGGACCCTTGCCTAGAACAGTCAAGCTGTCTCCACACTCTGGACAAGGCTTTTCTTTGAATCAACCATGATCAAAGAACACAGTTGGTTTAACCTTAGTGGTCTATGTCTTTTTTTTATTTTATATATATATATATATTTTTATTTTTAATGAACTCATCGAAGAGAAACGATGGCCCAAAACCTTAGTCGAACAGGCTCAACATTTCTGCAAGCGCGATGAACGATAGGAACGGATCAAGGTTTCTCAATTTTGAATCCAAATTGAGAAATCTAAAAAAATTTTATTTTTTTTAATTCTATATATATTTTTTTAGATCTTTAATGAACTCATCGAAGAGAAACAATGGCCTAATCCCCGATCCGAACACGGTCTCAGCGATTTCCGTGAGCGCCAATGCCCAGAAGGGAGAGGATCAAAGTTTCTCAATTTTGAATCCAAAATGAAAAATATGATTTTTTTTGTTTTTTTTTTTTTTGAAAAGAGAAAGAGTGGAAATAAATTCAAAGAATTAGAAATTTCCAAACAAAAAATCTCATCTCATTTTTTCTAGATGCGGAATCCAACATAGGCCACCAATTATAAAGTAGCCAAGGGAATCGAGAAAAGAAATATAAGCATAGAGCAAAATATATGATATGTAAATATTTCATTTCTAGCATCGTGTTTTCAAATAAATGAGTCCCACCGAGTGGAGCCAGCTTGATGGACCGCGCTCCTGCTCGGTTCCTACCGAGGTTCGGCGGACGTGGGAGTCCGTTTGGTTCCGACCTTTTCGTAACCAGGGGGCAGGGGCGTGCATCAACATTTCTTTTTTTGTGTGGGTGTGCCAGATTTTCTATTTTACTTGGAATTGCAAGTGGTGATCCGAAGATCAACCTTCGCAAGTAAAAAGGAAATCAACTTCTTTCAAGTTTTCCATTGCACATATATTTAAGAAAAGAGACATTTTTCTTGGTTTGCCGTGAAAGGCGATTTTTTTTGGCGTTTATAGCCGATTTTTGGCGTTTATAGCCGATTTTGGCGTTTATAGCCGATTTTGGCGTTTATAGCCGATTTACAATCCTTATCAATAATGAAAGACAAGAGTTGTGATTTTTGTCTCTTTTGAAAAAATACAAACTACAATGAAAAGCAAGAAAAGGAGGATCTAACTTCTCATGAGATTGTGGGGGACTCGTTTAGATTGACGGTCGCAAGCCATATGTGGGCTTCGCCATCATCCATGCAGATGAGAACAGAGGATGCTATTGATTCGCTTGGCTTTGCTATAACCTCAGGTTTTTAGAGGACAAAGACCAAAAGGAGGTCCTATGTCCAATAAAAAGCCGAGTAGACGGGCTGAAAAGCCGCATTGAAACCATTGGAGGCAGGAGGAGAAGGTAAGGACCTTGGGGGGGTACCCCCCAAGGGACTTTTGTCACCTTGTAGTGGTGGCCGGTGTAGAACTTCCGTAGAGTTTTCTCTCTTTTCCTTCTCTGAATTTCTGTGCTTCTGTCTGTCTGTGTGTTTTTGCTTTTTTTTTCTGATTTTTTTTCTTCTTGGAGAGCTCTCCTATTTATAGGCTTTTTGGTAGCCATTTAGGAGGGTTTATGGGCTTTTATTGTCATTAAGCCGCATAATGGGAGGAGTTACAGAATTGAATTCTTTATTTTGTAACTCCTTTTTCTTGGCTTCTGATTGGCCGGAGGAGATTGAGGGCATTTAATCGCCTTTAATCGCCATGATGGGAGGAGTTTCATGGGTTAAATGCCATGAATCTCTTGACTTGTAACTCCCGAATGCTTGCTTCTAATTGGGCCGTCCAAAGAAATGGATTAATGACTGTAATAAAGCTAGTCAATTAATCGCATTAAGTGGTCGCCGAGCAGCTGAAGAGTCGCGGGCCGTGCCGCGTCTTTTTGGATTCTTCTGTCGATGATCATCGATGGATCTTCATGTAGATCGACATCAGATGACCATGTAATTTCAGGTGTTTGTTGCCAACAGCGGGTCGGTGCCATCTGTCCTGTCGATTTCTCGATCAGTCGGGGAGAAAGCACACTTTTTTTTGCTTGATCGGGTGGCGATCAATATTGTTTTCGATACTCTTGATGATTGACCCGTGTTTTGGACGGATGTCAGAGGATTTGGTGTCTCAAAAGCATGAATTTTGGAAAGTACCAGAGGCTGGGCGCTTCGAATCACGAAAAAACGGCGAAAACCGGGGTTTCCGGGGCCTTCCCGGCGACCCCGGGCTCCAAGGTCGCTGGCGACCCTGGGGGGGTTTTCCCCCTTTTGTGTCCCGTTTTGTGTCCGTTTTTACTGTTTTTTTATTCTTTTTTCTTCTGTATTTTTCCTTGACATTTTGACCATTTACTGGCCTGATTTCTTTGTAGGATACCTGATGAGAATCCTTGCATTTCATTTTGCAAAGTTTCCAATTTCCTGAGAAAGCCGAAGACTTTGTAGCGCAGAGCTACCGATTTTCCGTCAGAAGCTGAAACTGGGTCAAACGATGTCGGAATGACCTGAAATTTGGTGTGAAGCCTCCTGAGCAATAAATAAGACCAACCATAGGATTTTGTTTGAGTTTTGAAGCCGTTTGGGGTCCTATCGCCAGTAGACTTGCTTTTGTCGCGATGAAGATGTCGCGGTTTGATATGCGGTCAACCGATGTCCGATTGACTTGAAATTTGACAGGGAACCTATTGGAGTCATTTTAAGATGATCCATAGGCTCTGTCTTGGAAATCATGGTCCCGGAGAGCTTTACCGCCGAGAGGCCTGATTTGACTTCCGAGCGTCAAATTATGGTCAAATGTTGTTGAAATGACCTGAAATTTGACGTGTAGCCCTTTATAAGCATTTTGAAGCCGTCCATGTGCTCTATCCGATGATTAATGGCCTCGGTGGTTCTCACCGCCGAGAGGCTTGATTTAGCTGTTCGAGGGTTGATGTAGGGACAAACGTTGTCGGTTTGACTCGAAACTTGACTTGGAGCCTTTTGGAAGTATTTTGAGACCATCCATCGGCCCTGATCGAAGATTTGGTGTCTCCGATGCTTTTGCTGCCGAGAGCTCCTTTTCGGCTGTCGGAGAAGCGAAGTTAGGCCAAATGATTTTGAAATGGCCCGAAACTTCTTGTGTACTCCTCTTTTGGCTGTCTTGAAGGATCTTGCAGATTTTGTTTGATTCTGACAAGATTTGATTTTTGGAAGTAGCATTGCCTATTTATGGCAGGTTGCGACTTCATGTAACTCTTTGGATCTTGAAGAGGCAAAGTGACATTTTTTGGTGTCAACAGTTTTGTTTACATGTGACAGATTGCATGGGATCCGTATGCTAGTGCTAGGGCTCAGCATCCACTACAGCATATATCTTTCTTCTGTGGTTGCTTGAGAGCCCTAGATGTCATTGAACCCTACCACCCACACAGGGTTCTTCGACAATTCGGCTACGTACAGACCATCCCACCCGCACCTCTCGCCCCCATCCGTGCTACTTGGGGAAGTACTGCTGGTAAATTCAAGGTCTCCTATACGTTTCTTGACCAGTATTGGATTACTTGGGAGGACCATGTATTATCTCTTGCGCACCGCGGCCATTGAGCACATCATGCATGGGAGTGTTCACCGGACTACCTCGAGTGATATGCTAGGATATCTCACCCTCGTGTACAGAATCCCGCCCACCATTCCCACTATGACCTTAATGAGGGTAGAGAGGACCCGACTCCGAGAATGGTGAGTGCATTGTAAACTATCTTATTTCATGCATCGATGCAACTTTTCTTTAAAATTTTCTTTGACACATTCTATTGTTTCTTATAGATCCTTCGAGCGAAGGACTATATTTGTGCCACGCTTGAATGAACGGACCAACCAGCAAACTTCTACCAGAGGGCACTGCAGACTACCCTCGATATTCTTGATGGCTTGCCGGTGACGTATCGTCAGCGTGCACAACAGTGATGCTCGGAGGGCTTTTGGATTGGTCAATTTGTTATGTTTTTCTTGGGATGTATAAGTAATTTCATGAAGGAATATTTTCACTTTTTGTTTGAGATGGGATATATATTAACTTGCAGTTTCACTGTTGGAGAGTATCATTGGATTCTGTTGGCTTGTCCATCGAACACGACATTATCAGATGACTTCCTCAACCGTATTTAGAATAAAAGGATTCTGATACATATGGGCTTTAGAACCCCAGAAACCACTGATCTAGAGTTCTAAAGCCCATATGTGTCAGAATCCATTTACTCTTAATACGATTAAGGAAGTCATCTGGTAATGTCGCGTTCGATGGACAAGCCAACAGAATCATGATACTCTCCAACAGTGAAACTGCAAGCTAAGATTGCTCTAGGCTCTTTAGGAATTTTGGATTGGACAATGTATTCTTTTTTTGAGATGTATAAGTAATTGCAAGAAAACAGTGTACTACAAACTTTAATATGTCAATCAAAGATTATTGATTCTTACATAAGAACTAGTATGATTTTTGACTTTTGGTCATGAAATGGTTGATGCCTTTTTTTTTTATGAACATCTACATGCCTTTTCGAGGTGGGATATAAAAGGTCCACCAGTCTACAGTAATGCATGACTAATCCACGCATATAAATATTGCACGGCCAACATATACCATGCAGATGCAATCTGGTCGGCCAACACGTACCGTGCAGATTAATTCTGCTCGGCTAACATATGCTGAGCAGAAACTATATACTCGGCCAACAGGTACCGAGCAGTTCCATTCTGCACAGCAACTGTTGGCCGTGCAGAATGGTTTTGCACATCTACTTGTGTGCCTTGCAATATATTTTTTTAATGCATGATAAATTTGCCAAAAAAAATTTCATAACATAAAAGCTTGATTACATTTCAACATCTTTTACTAAATTTGTTTACATCAAGTTCAAAGTATAAGAAATCAATCACTGTCAAGATTAACCGACTCCCGTGTTGCAACACTGTCTCCAATTATTTCTTTGAATCGTTCAATGTTCTGAGCATATGGTAGTTGCCATCCGTCAGCATTAGGATGGTGGTGTCTATACCAATTTGTAGCAATGGGAGGCATGGGAGCCCCGGGTGTCATGAAGACTTGAACAAAATGGTTACCATTGACGAAACCAATCGCGATAACTTTGTAATCAGAAGATGGAATCGGGGTTGATCTCAAAGGCAGGAAAGTAAGGCACTGTTCCAAAGAAAGATGGACCAATACAACATTATAATATGAAGCTACCAGGTGACCCATGTCTGGCATTGTCATCCAACGAGCATATGGAGGATGGCTATTATAGTACGCCAAGGCATAATACAGCTCCCCAACCCTATCATCTCCTCTATATAGCAATGAATAACAATTTTGGTACCTCTGTAGTTCATTGCTCAAATCCAGTCTAACCTGCATCCAACCATCCTCGCTCATTCCCAAAAGACCAGCTATTGCTCTGAATCCACAGTTACCATCCGCCTCGACATCCTTAATAGTCTCGATATAGGGTCCTAATGACTTAGTAAGATGATGCTCGAACGTGCTTGAACGAGTGCGTCGGACATTTAATTTCTCCTTCCCCTTCTTTAAATCTAGACTGTAGGTTCTCGATGGAACGCTATCTTCGATCGAGAGTGCATACTCAAAAGCAGATGGTTCCCGACGCGTAGACCGATCCAACTTCTTCTTTTTCGAGGATGAACGACCCCGGGTGTTCAATTTAACATCCGGCTCAAGAATAGAAGTAGCCGAAGGACACCCCAACTCTCTTAGTTTTTTCAATATTTGTATTTTACCAGCCTTATCGGTACTCTGAAATTTCTTATTGATCAACTCGAACTCCGAAGTTGTGGTTAATTCGGGGGCTTCATTCTCCTTAGTGGAGTCTAAATTGAGCTTCCTCCAGTACTGATGGACACAACTCAGTGGTATTTGAGTACCTTCCCTTATGTATTCGGCAATCTCGTGTGCACATGGTAACCCATGGGTTCGTCGAATTACGCACCCATATGCCACCGAATCAGGACCAATATAACCAGCTCTTATCGACTCATTCAGTACTATATCCAAAGCATTCCTTGATATAAATCCTCTCAACTCGCGAAACAGTGCCAGTTTGAACTTATGTTGCACGGTGTTCATGCTCTTTTCAAATGAAGCCTTTATCTCCATAAAGAGCAACTCAAGCAATGCATGGATAACCTGCCAGGGCGCATCAAAGCTACTGTTCGATGTGCCAAGGTGTCTCTTCAATTTTGCATGTGCGCTCTCAGCCCTATTCGTAGTCACGTTTCCAAAGTGCATATGCCGATCCGTCCAAGCAGTTACAAATTGTTCCTTGTGGTTATTCAACCACGATTTCTTTACATAATCAACAGCGTTTGGATACCCACAGAAATTCCGGTCCAATGCACTTAGAAACTGAATGTAGTCATTTTCAGTGGGAGAGACTACCAACATGTTCCAACTAGATATAAAAGCCTCCCATCTGTCGTTGATCTCAAAATACTTCTTACAATTTGCCAAGATGTTCCTAGAAATATGCCACCTGCATAATAAGCTTGCTGCATTTGGAAAAACAACGTGTATTGCATTGATCAGTGCTAACTCTCTATCGGTTACAATCACACGAGGCATAATACATCCATCCATTAATTCCTTAAGCCTCTCCAAAGCCCATCTGTAATTGGCCTCCCTCTCTGATTCAAGGTACACAAAAGCAACGGAGAAAGTCAGTTGAGTAGATGTCACACCAACAATCTCAAGCAAGGGAAGTCGATATCTATTAGTCTTGTACATGCAATCCATTATCAGAACTTCTGGAAATGCACGTAACAACTGAATAGATGATGGATGTGCCCAGGATAGGTCCATCGTAGCATCTGTAGCAGCGTTGCTAGTGTGATACTCAATGTAGTTGTTCTGCTCCAAATGCATCATGAGTTGTTGCATCTGTGATCGACCAGCCAACTCAGTCACCCTCCACTTTTGACGGGCATTGTAGATACTCTTCATCGTACTGGTGTTGTGCACGTCCGTTTCCTGCAACGTAAGAACGATGTTCCTTGGCTTCACCATACTCTTCGACATATCAATCAAAACATTGATTTCCTCCCCTAAAAGCCTTCCAGTAAATGAGTGCCCCTCGAGATGTTGTGCATTTGGATGATTGTGCAACCCACATACCACTGTTAACATCCAATCATCATCATTTGCCAACTTTCGGCCCTTTAAAGCAAAAAGGCAATTACACTTCTTCGTTCCCGTTGCCTTATTAGGATTTCTCATTTCGGAGACCTTTGATGGACCCTTATAGCTTCCGCTTCTCTCACAAGATAAAATTATTTTTGGCTTCCTACCATCTCAACCAACATCTGAAGTTTTGATTAAATTACCAAGCCATGTTTCTTTCCAACTTCCCTTGTCCATTGGATTAGGTCCTTTCGGCTTCTAAATATCATGTCAATGGTGAAGACATTAGTAAAATCCAAAGAGCACTCACTTGCACCGGTTGACTGATTCTCCTGAAAATATGATTGCTAAATCTTAGTATATTAATGCACGAGACTATATACTATCCTTGTGAAATATGCTCGGTTTACTATTGTCGTGCAAAATATTTTTGCACGGTATAAATATGCCGTGCAAACATTTTATGGACGGCCTAAATAACCGTGCAAAACTCATTTGAACGGCATAAATATGCCGTGCAAAATATTTTTTGCACGGCATATTTATGCCGTTCAAATCTAATATGTTTGATAGTATTCCGCCATGCAATATTCATTTGCACGGCTCTGGAATACCGAACAGGACGCGTGAATTTTAATAAAAATGCTGGAAACGAAGTCAAGTGTATACCTCCTCTTGGTAGACAGTTAGTTGCAAGTCCATATTGAAAATGCCTACTTCCAATGGACAATGTGGTGTAGGGAGATGAGTGCCTCCAATATCTTTAAATAAATGGAGGAGACTTTGATACTTTTTAAGAGTTAGAGAAGATAATGATGAGGAAAGAGATGAAGATCAATGGGGATGAATGAGTGCAGAACAGTATGGAAATAAGGGATAATGAAGAATAAGAAGAAGCAGATGCAGAAAAAAGAAGAAGACGATGAAACCTCCCAACCTCAAGAAACACTGTAGCAAAGGAAGAGAGGGATGATGTTGATGAAGAAGGGTGATTTCGTCATTTCACCTGAGGCTATTTTGGTAATTAAAAATAAAATAAAATAAAATGTGGGTGTGTACAACAATACATGTGGGTGCGTTTAGAATCTCCCAAAAGCATACTATCTTCTTCCTTCAGAATTCCCCCACTTTTTTTTTCTTTTTTTTACTGTACTGTTGTCTCTACTGTACTGGTGCCTCATAGGTGTACATTTAAAAACTCTTTGAGTGAGAGTTCAAGAAATAAAAGATGGTACGAAAATGAAAATTTTTGAAATAGTCTCACATCTGTGGGCATCTTTAGTACTATTCTTAGCCCTTTTGGGTTAGGTCCCGCCTGGTTGTCTTCTGCATTTCAGGAAGTGAAGTGCAGCTATCAAGCATTGTTTTATACATTATACACTATTTTTGGAATGTATGCCTGTGTGGGGAGATTTTCAAAGCTTCAGGATTACGCTAATTACGGCTGTAAGATGGGACTAAGCATTCTCACGTGCCGTCCACGTGTGGTCCACATGCCATCCACATGGCATCCAGACTCACCTTGGCTGCCGAGACGGAGGCCTTAGCTGAAACCAGACAGACTCTGGCTGTTAGCGCCGAGCTTGGCTGCCAAGGGCCCACTTCGGCTGAAAAGCTTGACTTCGGCCAAATGAGCTGGGACGAAAGCCGAAGTAAAGAAGAATCCCCACTCATGCCCTACGCTCGCCACGTTATCAGACACGTGGCGGAATAGGGGCGCGAGCCAGTGGGGCAGATGCGACATCCAGCCGTCCACAATCTTCGCCAGATCACTGACAGGGAGCATCTAGCGACTGTAGCCACATCAGGGCAAGGACCGAGGATGGATCCAATGGGACCTCTACCGCCAAAGGCCTCCAACAGGATCTGGCCCAACATGACATGCATTAAATGCAATGTGGGCTGATCCGACTGGCATAAAATGCATTGTGGGCTGAAATGGACCGCATTTATTGCTTTGTGGAGACTTCCCTATCAAATCGTGGGGCCCACTCCAAAATATCATCCAAAATATCATCATGAGTTCTCTATAAATAGAACCTCATTTCACATGCAAGGTAGCATCCCATACCAGAGAGCTGTTGCTCTGCCTCTCTTGTCCCTCTCCTTCCTTTGTCTCAGTTCATACACTGACTTAGGCATCGGAGAGCCTTGCGCCGCCCAGGCCAGGGTCCTCTGACCGTTTGCTCTTCCCTTGCAGGCTTTGAGGCAGTATATTACCTTCTTCTACTTGGATAAGTCCTATCAGGCACCTCCATTATTATGAGTCATAGTTTTCTGCACTTACAATTGGCGCCGTCTGTGGGAAAGTACTATCCCAACCTTCCCAGCCTTCTCAATCTTTCCAGAAACCATGCCTCCAAAAGCTAAGAAAGGCGGAGAGTCCTTGAGAGCAATGCTCGAGCAACTGGGCCCGTCGACGGACGCCCCTCCTCAAGGGCGGTCCAGAACGGTGCATGGCGCGTCTGCAGGCGAGGGCCGCCTAGGCTCGCAACTCTTCGTCGAGATTCCCTTCCAAGAGGGGCTTGAGGCCTCGCTCTCAGGCGAGGAAGTCACGCCTCCCCGACGGGACAAGCATCGACACGAGCGGCCTCGCAAAGACAAAGTTGTGGCAGTGGACGAGCCACGCCGTACGCAACCTCCTGATGATGGGGGAGATATCGCAGCTTGAAACGCTCTCCTCCAGAAGCAGGAGCAGATAATCCGCCAGCTCCAGCAGCAACTGAGAGCAGCACAAACCGCCTCGTTAAGGCAGCCCTCTGAGCCCCAAGGCGAGAAGAGAGCCATCTAGAGCAAGGCAGCCCAGCCCTCCTGCGAGGATCTGATAGCCTTTTTGGATCAGAAGCACAGCCAGGCCCATGACGGAGGCTCGAGCAACAGCCAGAGTCATCACGGCAGCAACGAACGAGTTCATTTCCACCACAGCCGAGACCATTCGAAGCGGAAGCCAAGGGCACCGACACCAGAGAAAGATGACTGTTGACACCAAAAATGTCACTTTGCCTCATCAAGATCCAAAGAGCTACATGAAGTCGCAACCTGCCATAAATAGGCAATGCTGCCAAGGTCCTTGCCTTCTCCTCCTGCCTCCAATGGGTACCCCCCCCAAGGTCCTTGCCTTCTCCTCCTGCCTCCAATGGCTTAGATATGGCTTTTCAGCCCGTCTACTCGGCTTTTTATTGGACATAGGACCTTCCTTTGGTCTTTGTCCTCTAAAAACCTGAGGTTATAGCCAAGCCAAGCGAATCAATAGCATCCTCTGTTCTCATCTGCATGGATGATGGCGAAGCCCACATATGGCTTGCGACCATCAATCTAAACGAGTCCCCCACAATCTCCTGAGAAGTTAGATCCTCCTTTTCTTGCTTTTCATTGTAGTTTGTATTTTTTCAAAAGAGACAAAAATCACAATTCTTGTCTTTCATTGTTGATAAGGATTGTAAATCGGCTATAAACGCCAAAATCGGCTATAAAAGCCAAAATCGGCTATAAACGCCAAAAATCGGCTATAAACGCCAAAATCGGCTATAAATGCCAAAAAATCGCCTTTCAAGGCAAACCAAGAAAAATGTCTCTTTTCTTAAATATATGTGCAATGGAAAACTTGAAAAAAGTTGATTTCCTTTTTACTTGCGAAGGTTGATCTCCGGATCACCACTTGCAATTCCAAGTAAAAATAGAAAATCTGGCACACCCACAAAAAAAAAAGAAATGTTGATGCATGCCCCCCTTGCCCCCCGGTTACGAAAGGGTCGGAACCAAACGGACTCCCACGTCCGCCGACCTCGGTAGGAACCCGGGCATCCTGGAGCGCGGTCCATCAAGCTGGCACACCCGGTGGGACTCGTTTATTTGAGAACACGATGCTAGAAATGAAATATTTGCATATCATATATTTTGCTCTATGCTTATATTTCTTTTCTCGATTCCTTGGCTACTTTATAATTGGTGGCCTATGTTGAATTCCGAAAAAAAAAAAATGAGATGAGATTTTTTGTTTGGAAATTTCTAATTCTTTGAATTTATTTCCACTCTTTCTCTTTTCAAAAAAAAAAAAAAACAAAAAAAAATCAGATTTTTCATTTTTGGATTCAAAATTGAGAAACTTTGATCCTTTCCCTTCTGGGCACTGGCGCTCGCGGAAATCGTTGAGACCGTGTTCGGATCGGGGGTTGGGCCATTGTTTCTCTTCGATGAGTTCATTAAAAATCTAAAATATATATATATATATATAAAGTATAAAAATTTTTAGATTTCTCAATTTGGATTCAAAATTGAGAAACCTTGATCCGTTCCTATCGTTCATCGCGCTTGCAGAAATGTTGAGCCTGTTCGACTAAGGTTTTGGGCCATTGTTTCTCTTCGATGAATTCATAAAAATAAAAATAAAAAAAAATATAAAAAAAAAGACATAGACCACTAAGGTTAAACCAACTGTGTTCTTTGATCATGGTTGATTCAAACAAAAGCCTTGTCCAGAGTGTGGAGACAGCTTGACTGTTCTAGGCAAGGGTCCTCCAAACGGGTTCATTAAGTAATCCTACCCTTACCTGAGGGCAATTCTATCAATCAAGATTTCATAAGACCGGGTTAGGAGGCCTGTGTGTACTCTCTCGTCTTTTAAATAAATAAAAAAAATAAATTTTTTTTTTAAAAAAAAAATAAAAATTTTAGAATAAAAAATAAAAAATAAATTTTTTTCAAAAAAAAACTCTTAAAAATAAAAATAAATAAATAAATAAAATAAAATAAAGATTTTAAAAAAAAAATCTTCAAAATCTTCAAAAAAAAAAACTTCCGTCATTTTGGGTTTAGATTAGAGAAATCTTGGTCTTCTCCTTTCTGAGCACTGGCGCTCGCGGAAATCGCTGAGCCCGTGTTCAGATTGGAGTGCCTTTTGCTCTCTTTGATAAACCCGATATTGGCCTTTCAAAAAAAAACTCGTCATTTTTAGATTCAGATCCGAGAAATCATGGTTCATTTCTTTCTGAGCACTGGCGCTCGCGGAAATCGCTGAGCCCGTGTTCAGATTGGAATACCATCTGCTCTCTTTGATGAATCCAATCTTGACCTTTCAAAACAGAGAATCTCATCTCATAGATGCGGTCTCAAAACATTTGTGTCTAGCGGTACTAGTACGCCCTTTCAGGGTCTACTGTATTGCGACCGGCACATCTGTAACTCCAACTTTATATTCTTCTTACCTCGAGCAAGCTCTGCTTCTCGATAAGTCGAATTTAAGTTCACAATTGCTTCTAGCAATCACTGGGATGCCCATTCCGGGCTTATCATACCTGCGATCAGAACAATTGTACCTTCTATGGCATTTTGCCTTCCTCATATTGCTTGGGTCATCTACCTCGAGCAATTTGAAAAGACGAAACCATAGAACTTCCCATTTATGATCATTATATTCTTGTGATTACTAATGGATGTGGTCTTGTTTCAGAAATTTTCGAAAACTAACAATGGCAGCTTCACTAACCATTACTTTCGACGAAAACAAGCACCAACTCATGCTTCAACAGAAGCAAACCACGCGCACCTACAAGCGCCCCATCAGCTGCCGAAGTGTCAACTCCCTCGGCAACTCTCTGAACTCCGGGTCGACCTCGACTCCCCGGACTATCGTCTTTGGGACGCTGGGACCATTCCCACTTCCCGAGGAACAAACTGCTCCCTCCAAGAAGCAGAAACTCGCCACTCAACGTGTCACTACCATGACACCAAAGGCGAGCACCAGAAGGCCTGAAGCCCGTGGCAGCCCCACAAAGCCTCAACCTGCAAACAACCAGGTCTACCCCAAGACTTGGTCCCCAAGACCTTCACCAAAACAGAGAAGGTCCCAGACATCCACTAAGCCAGCATACCTGGCCCCACTCAAGGAGAACCAGTTCTATCCTCTTGCCTACATGAAAGAGGAGAGACCCATCTCCAACCTGACTTCCAAGTCAACCCAGCATGAGCCGGCTTGTTCCTACAAGCCCAAAATCAAGTCATGCATCACAAGGCCTCTACAAGCACCTGCTAAGGCCTACAAACCTGCAGTTCGACCCTTTATATCTACAGGGGCCGAACTTCAAAAATTCAAAGCTTCGCTGCAACAGGCGAAGGACAGGGTTCGCATCCTGTCCTTGCCCAGCTACAGAGAAGACAGGCTCGGCTGCTGCGCCCGAGGGAGCACATCCTTCATCGTCAAAGCCCAGTCAGAGCTGACCGAAGCTCAAATTGCTCGCCGTATACGCCGCCGCGCATTATACCGGCAAAAGAGACTAGAGAAGCAAAGGACCTAGCCTCCCACACTTCAAGTCTCTCCCAAATGGGTCGAAAAAGAAAGACCCAACCAAGTTGCTGCCGTCCATATGGTTGGAAAAACCAGAAGGCGCCAAAAATCAGCAACAAAAATCCATGTCCGACTTCCGATGACCCGCAGCGTCTCAAGGACAAGAAGACATTCAGAAGAATCCCCTGCTCCCTCAAGCAAAGGACAGCAGAGTGATCCTTCCTCAAGCTCTTCTTCAAAAAGAATGAGCCCCAGCTCAGTCACCAAGACAGTTTCTTCGTTCGAATCACGAAGGATGAATGTCTTGGCTACAAATTCTGAGCCACCACCCCGCAATCCACCTCCAGAAGATGCGATCACCCACATCCAGCAGTTGGAACAGGGCCAGCAGAGGATTGAAACTCTGATGGAAAACCTTCTCCTCGCCTTCCAAAATCAGGCGAACAATGAACCTCCTCGGAATCATCAAGACGACGAGGTAAATAGAGAAGAAAATGAGTCACGCGCCCTTACCAAAAAGGACGTAGACGGTATCCTCGCCAAAGCAAAAGAAGAGGATATACTCAAGGAGCATGGGATCAAGCCACCATATCCCTTATGGATGGACTCGGTCCCGTTCCCCACCAAATTCAAGCATCCTACTCTCCAAACATATACGGGGAAAGGATCAGCCAGACAGCACGTCATCCACTTCAAGATCCTGACGGGAGCTATCGCGGATCAAGATGCACTCAAGATCCGCCTCTTTGCAAGTACCCTAAAAGGTACGGCCTTCGATTGGTACTCCACTCTGCCGGAGGACTCAATCCAAAACTGGGCCATGCTAGAGACACGCTTCCTCACTCACTTCAAAGGTGAAGATCATCCCGCTACTATGGCTCAGCTGTGCAGCCTAAAACAGGGGGAGAATGAGTCAACATATGACTTCATTCACAAGTGGAAAGCAATGGCATACAAATGCTCTGATGTATTGCCACAAGCGTCGTTAGTCGACATCTGCCGAAACAACATGAGAGCCAGAATCCGCTCCATGATCATCGGCAACAAATCAAAAAACCTGGGAGAACTCCTAGAAGCTTCCATGGAAGCTGAAACGGTGATTAAGGACCTCAACAGTCAGAAATCATCAAGAAAAGAGCCAACCGCCATTACGACCTCAAAACCAAAGAAGAAAGATGTCCTCAATGTGCAGACCAAGTCAGCTCCTCAGCCACCAAAGAAAGCTGAAAACAAAGCTGTTGGTAAGAGACCTGAACTCTCTGAAGCCTTCAAAGAACGAGTAGAGAAGAAATACCCGTTTGATGAAGATGTTGATGAAATCTTCAGGGCTCTTGTGGCAAACGGCAAGCTCACCTTGCCTGAACCAAAAAGACCGGGTGATGTTGGCAAAACCAATGATCCCTCGGTACTGTCCATACCACCAGATGTGTTGGAATTTGAGATGACTTGAGAAGTCTTTTGATGAATTGAAGAAGTTAGCATCTCAAGTATTGTTTTTGAGTTGGAATTCTTGTCAACACATTGTCACAAACATGATGTTAATAAGCTGGTATTGATAGAGCTGAAAAGAAGAAACAGAATTGAAACAGCCAGGAATTAAGAATTCCTGATGCAGAGCACGCGGTCGACCGGGCTCTTCATGCGGTCGACCGAGCAAGAAGAAACCTGCAGAAACAGAAAAAGGCACCTCTCAGTTATTTTCGTGACACAGTGTGTCTTCGGTCGACCGGGACCCCAGGATGTCGACCGAGCTCAAAAGTTGTCTGTTTTCCAGTCAGTGTCTCGGTCGACCGAGCAAGCCATGATGTCGACCGAGCACGGGAACCAGAGTTGCGCAGAATTAGAAGTTTTGCACGAAAATTCAGCACAGTTATCTATTTCGTTTGGGAATCTTTCTAACGAATTGTAGCCCGTTTTGAATACAAATTAAGGGTTATTAAAACCTATATAAAGGCATGCTTGGGTCGTTCATAAACACATCAGAAGATACACCAGAAGAGAAGAGAAAAGAGAGAAGAGAAGAGAGAAGAGTGTGCTGTGTGCTGGTGCTGTTGCTGTTGCTGTTGTGCTGCATCTTTCTACAGCAATTATGGACGGGATTGTGCTCTTGAAGATGGTGATTCGTCCATGAGTTAAGTGTCTCTCTTTTATGCTTTTAATTTCAATTTGTAAGGGATTGAGAGAGAGAGAATTGTAGAGGGGAAGGGCTGTAGACAGAGTTGATCTTATATTCTGTTTTTACATCAAGTTGGTGCTTGGTGTTTAGGGTTTGGTGATCCTATCTGTGGGTGCAGATAAATTGTAAAGGGAGTCGGTGCTTCCTAGATAGTTGGTGCTATCTGAAACTAAGGGTTGGTGCTCTTTGTCGTTGGTGCGACTAAATAAGATTCAGATCTGTCCCGGATTGGTGTTCGGACAGTCTTTGAACCGTGGACGTAGCCTTTCGGTGAACCACGTTAAATCTGGTGTCATTGTGTGGTTTGACTTGTTTTGTTGTTGAATTGGACCTGTTTTTTAGAAATCACTGATTCACCCCCCCCCCCCTCTCAGTGATCGCGGTATCCAACAATTGGTATCAGAGCGAGGTTCCCTTGATCAGTTTAATACGCTAAGGGTGATCTCTTGTCAAATCACATGGCAGTCAATACAGGGAATATGAAAGCACCTATGTTTGATGGTTCTAGTTACTCCTTTTGGAAGATTAGGATGCAAGCCTTCATCAAATCTCTTGGCTATGATGTTTGGGAGGCTGTCAGAGCCGGTTACAATGCTGCCACCGTACCCAATGATACAGCATCGAAGAAGTTGGCAGACAACGACTCCAAGGCGCAGAATGCACTCTTTAGTGGTCTTGTGGACAGCGAGCTTGTCAAAGTAATTGCATGCAAAACAGCCAAGGAAATTTGGGACAAGTTGCAAAGCATACATGAAGGTGATGAGAAGATTAAAGAAGCCAAATTGCAAACCCATCGCTCTCAATTTGAATCTCTTCGCATGGAGGAAAGCGAGAATGTTGACTCGTATATGCAACGAGTGAATGAAGTCACGAATGACATTCGTGGACTAGGGGAGGAGATTAAAGAGCCGGTCATCGTCAAAAAGGTTCTAAGATCTCTTCTTCCCCGGTTTGATTCAAAAGTCTCAGCCATTGAAGAAGCCAAAGATCTGAATGCATTTTCCATGGATGAATTACATGGTTCTCTAACTGCCTATGAGATGCGCATAGGAAAAACGTCTTCATCTGATAAAGAAGCGGCCTTCAAAGTTCAGAAAAAGGCAAAAGAGACTGCTGGTCATGATGTTGATTCTGATGATGATGAGCTTGAGGCTCAATTTGTTAGAAAGTTGAAGAAAGGAAGCAATGGTAAGTACAAAGGGAAGCTACCCTTTAAATGCTTCAATTGTGGAGGTATTGGTCACTTTGCTGCGAAGTGTCCGCTAAAAGAAGACAATGATAATGACTCTTATGCTGAAAAGAGTAAAGGAAAGAGAAATTTCAGAAAAAGGGGCAAAGCTAAAAACTTTCTATGTCAACAAGATGACAGCACGTCTGAAACTTCAGACGATGATGAATCAACCGAAGCTCTCTTCATGGTCACTGTTGAAGAAGAAGAAGAGCTAGATCCGGAAGAGGATGAGGAGGCTGAAGTCAATCTTGAAGAGGAACTCATAGCCGCACTTGAGGAGCTTAGCATGGAACGCAAATCAAGTAAGAAAAATCTGAAACTTCTCCATGAATCTGAAAGTTCTATTATTTCTTTGAAAACTCAAGTAGAAGAATATAAAAGAATGGTAGAAGTCCTTGAAAACCAAATAAGTATCAAAAAGGAAGAGGCTATGAAACTTGAAACTGAGATCGCTAGAGCAAAGGCTGAAAATTTGGAAAATAGCAAAAAACTCAAAGCGCTCCAAGCGATTGAAGGGACTATGAAACTCAATGAACTACTGAAAGTTCAAAGACCTGCCCACTTCAGATTTGGTCTAGGATTTGAGAAAGGTGAATCCTCTAAGATTGCACCTCCTGAAAAGAAAGAGTTTGTGAAGCAAGTCACTGCACCTTCTAACTCTATGAAGCCCACTCAACCTAGAAAGGAGTCCATTCCTGTTAGAAAGGTAATGAAGACTAACCAGCCACAAAGAAGATATAAATTCTATGGTTATTGCTTTCATTGCAATAGATATGGACATAAAAGAGCTGATTGCAAATTCTATGTAAGAAACAGCCCACTTGTGACTAGGAATCCTTTTTCAATCCTAAGTAGCCACAAAATTGAGTGCTATATGTGTCATAATTATGGACACTTGGCTAGGGATTGTAGGTTGCCTATAGCTAACCAATTTCAGGTTGAAAAGAAACCCAAGTTAGTCAAGGCTTGGAGAGCAAAGCAAAGTGCAGAAAGTCTCAAAGAATCTCTCATTGTGCAAACGGCATTCAATGCACAAAAGAAGGCAGCACCATGGGTCCTTGATAGTGGTTGTTCAAGCCATATGACTGGTGATAAAGAGAAATTCATCACATTACAGCACTATGAAGGCGGTTCAGTGAAGTTTGGCAACAATGATGGTGCCAAAATCTGTGGAAAAGGTGTTATTCAGCTTATGGCAAACAAGATCAGATCGGAAGAAGTCTTATATGTGTCTGGATTGAGACACAACCTGCTTAGTGTGAGCCAGATCTGTGACAAGGGTCATGAAGTTATCTTCACAAAGAATGGGTTTGCCATCCAGAAGAGTAGCAACGGGAAAACAGTGGCAACTGGATCAAGAACTGCTGGAAATCTCTATACATTGTCAGATGGAGCTGCAAAGACCTGCTTGATGAGTCGGACAGAGGAAAGTTGGTTGTGGCACAAACGCCTTGGGCATCTAAGCTTTGATAACATGTCAAAGATTTGCAATTCAAAGGCTGTAAGAGGCATGTCTAAAGTTGAAAAGCCTTCCAATCCCATTTGCGACTCTTGCCAAAAGGGAAAGCAAACGAGGGTTATGTTCAAGTCAAAGGAGCATCATTCCAAGAAACCTCTTGAGCTAGTGCACACTGATCTCTGTGGACCGATGCGAACTCAAAGCACCAATGGAGATAAGTATTTCATGTTATGCATTGATGATTATACTCGTATGACATGGGTATTGTTTCTTAAGCATAAGCATCAAGCACTTGATCGTTTTAAAGTGTTTAAAGCACAGGTTGAAAATCAATTGGAAAAACGTATCAAGATCTTAAGGTCTGATCGTGGAGGCGAGTTCACATCTGAAGAGTTCACTAAATATTGTGAACATCATGGCATTCAAAGACAGTACTCAGCCCCTAGAACTCCACAGCAAAATGGAGTTGTGGAACGGAAGAATCGCACCGTACAAGAGATGGCTCGTACGATGCTAAGTGAAAGCAAGATGGCTGACAAGTATTGGAAAGAGGCAATTCATACGGCTGTATACATTCAAAATCGATGCTTGATCAGGCCACATGAAGTCAAAACTCCCTATGAGCTATGGTTTGGAAGAAAAGCAACAGTCAAGCACTTCAAAGTCTTCGGCAGCAAGTGTTACATCAAGCGGCTCGAACAAAATCCGGGCAAATTTGAAGAAAGAGCTGACGAAGGTATATTTCTGGGTTACTCCTCTACTAGCAAGGCATATAGGTGTCTTAACAAAAGAACCAGAAAAATCATAGAAAGTGCTGATGTGAGAATAGATGAGAATATTGAACCAAAGAATGCAACTCATAATGACAGTCCAGTTTATGAGGACTCGAGTGAGATTGATGATGAGATGGCTGAATCTAATGATTCTGAGAAATCAAAGGATGACTCAGAAGATACTTCACCTAAGAAGCACAGCACTTGGGTAGAGCAACACCCTAAGGATCAAATCATTGGAGATCCTAAGGCAGGCGTTCAAACTAGACAAAGTGTAGTTAGCAATTACTCACTTGTGTCCACCATTGAACCCAAGACTGTGGCTGAAGCCAGTCTCGATGATAGTTGGTTGAAAGCTATGCATGAGGAGTTGGAGCAAATTGAGAAGAACTCCACATGGGAACTTGTTCCTAGACCTACTGATAAGAATGTTATTGGTACCAAATGGGTCTTTCGGAATAAGCTGAATGAAGATGGTCAAGTCATTAGAAACAAAGCAAGGTTGGTTTGTAAAGGCTATGCTCAAGTTGAAGGCATAGATTTTGAAGAGACCTTTGCACCGGTGGCTCGTCTGGAAGCTATTCGTATGTTTCTTGCATTGGCAGCATACAAAACCTTCAAGGTATTTCAGATGGACGTAAAGTCAGCTTTCTTAAATGGTTTACTTGAAGAAGAGGTCTATATTGAGCAACCTAATGGTTTTCTCATCAGCAAAAATTCAGATCTAGTGTGCAAATTGAAAAAGGCTCTTTATGGACTGAAACAAGCGCCAAGGGCATGGTATGCAAGGCTGGATCTCTATCTCCGCAAGATCGGTTTTGGAAAAGGAATGGTTGATAGCAATCTGTATGTCAAAACTGAGTTAAGCAAACAGCTGGTTGTCATTGTTTATGTTGATGACATAATCTTTGGTGGCAATGATGAGGAGATGTGCAGGAATTTTGCTGAAAACATGAAGAAAGAATTTGAGATGTCAATGCTTGGAGAACTAAAGTTCTTTCTTGGTTTACAAGTTCAGCAGCTGAAACATGGCATCTTCATATCACAAATGAAGTACATTAAGGAAATGCTGAAACGGTTCAATATGGAAGACAGCAAGCCAGTGAGCACACCAATGTCAACGAACACGAAGCGTAGCAAAGATGATAAGGCCTCGTCCGTTGATCATACCACCTATCGCTCTATGATAGGAAGCTTGCTCTACTTGACTGCTACAAGACCAGATCTTCTACAAGCAGTATGTATGGTTGCACGTTTTCAAGCAGCACCAACTGAAACGCACCTTACAGCAGTGAAAAGAATCTTTCGATATCTGAAAGGTACTATGGAGCTTGGTATCTGGTATCCCAAAGGCAAATCCTTCACTCTAGTTGCATATTCTGATGCCGATTGGGCTGGATGCGTAGATGATCGCAAGAGTACTAGCGGCGGCGCATTTTATCTTGGAGAAAGATTAGTTGCTTGGCATAGTAAGAAGCAAGACTCAGTATCCCTTTTGACAGCGGAAGCGGAATATATTGCAGCGGCAACTTGTTGTACGCAAGTGTTATGGATGCGGCAAATGCTCTCTGATCTAGGAGTTCCTACAACGGATCCTACGCCGATCCTATGTGACAACACGAGTGCAATTCATATATCTAAGAATCCTGTTCAGCACTCTCGAACAAAGCATGTAGCAATTCGCTATCATTTTCTTAAAGATAAAGTTGCTGATGGAGAGGTCAAGTTGGAGTATGTTCCAACAACTGAGCAAGTGGCTGATATTTTCACGAAACCTCTGCCAAAGGAAGTCTTCGAGTATCTCCGAAAAAAGTTAGGAGTTACTCACTCTCCTAAACCGTAGGAGTTGTGCTTGAAAGGGGGAGCAATGCATTCATTGAATATCCTATTCGCTCCTCGGTTTGGTCCCTTTGGACTTGTTGTCAAAGGGGGAGAGTTGTTATGCTATGATAGCAAGGAGAGATGTTATGCTATGAAAGCTAGGAAGAGATTGTTGACAATGCACGGTTGTTATTTCAGAATTTCAGAATTGGTTCCAAGTGAGTGTTGAAAAGAACTTGGAAGAGCTGCAAGCTGGAGTTGAAAGTGTTGAAGTTCCAATAGTGTTGCCAACAATTCCAAAGGGGGAGATTGTTGGAATTTGAGATGACTTGAGAAGTCTTTTGATGAATTGAAGAAGTTAGCATCTCAAGTATTGTTTTGAGTTGGAATTCTTGTCAACACATTGTCACAAACATGATGTTAATAAGCTGGTATTGATAGAGCTGAAAAGAAGAAACAGAATTGAAACAGCCAGGAATTAAGAATTCCTGATGCAGAGCACGCGGTCGACCGGGCTCTTCATGCGGTCGACCGAGCAAGAAGAAACCTGCAGAAACAGAAAAAGGCACCTCTCAGTTATTTTCGTGACACAGTGTGTCTTCGGTCGACCGGGACCCCAGGATGTCGACCGAGCTCAAAAGTTGTCTGTTTTCCAGTCAGTGTCTTCGGTCGACCGAGCAAGCCATGATGTCGACCGAGCACGGGAACCAGAGTTGCGCAGAATTAGAAGTTTTGCACGAAAATTCAGCACAGTTATCTATTTCGTTTGGGAATCTTTCTCAACGAATTGTAGCCCGTTTTGAATACAATTAAGGGTTATTAAAACCTATATAAAGGCATGCTTGGGTCGTTCATAAACACATCAGAAGATACACCAGAAGAGAAGAGAAAAGAGAGAAGAGAAGAGAGAAGAGTGTGCTGTGTGCTGGTGCTGTTGCTGTTGCTGTTGTGCTGCATCTTTCTACAGCAATTATGGACGGGATTGTGCTCTTGAAGATGGTGATTCGTCCATGAGTTAAGTGTCTCTCTTTTATGCTTTTAATTTCAATTTGTAAGGGATTGAGAGAGAGAGAATTGTAGAGGGAAAGGGCTGTAGACAGAGTTGATCTTATATTCTGTTTTTACATCAAGTTGGTGCTTGGTGTTTAGGGTTTGGTGATCCTATCTGTGGGTGCAGATAAATTGTAAAGGGAGTCGGTGCTTCCTAGATAGTTGGTGCTATCTGAAACTAAGGGTTGGTGCTCTTTGTCGTTGGTGCGACTAAATAAGATTCAGATCTGTCCCGGATTGGTGTTCGGACAGTCTTTGAACCGTGGACGTAGCCTTTCGGTGAACCACGTTAAATCTGGTGTCATTGTGTGGTTTGACTTGTTTTGTTGTTGAATTGGACCTGTTTTTTAGAAATCACTGATTCACCCCCCCCCCTCTCAGTGATCGCGGTATCCAACACAGATGATCTCGCATCCTCTCAATCAATGCTTCGTTGTGAGAGAGAAAATAAATGAGATGTGGAAAAACGGAGTCATCACCTTTGACAAAAACTATGGGTCTGCCTCCGTCAACATGGTGACATGTGGACAAACATCAAGATCACCAAAGAAGAAGATCACTACTTCCTTCAAGGTGATAAACTCAATCGAAGCGTCCGAGAAACTGGTTCCTTACCCGACACCAGACGGACAACCGATATGGGTACATCCCGATCTTCTGGAAGATGAAAATTGGGAGGTCGTGAAAACAAAGCCTACAGCTCAACAGCGAAGGCAGGCTAGGAAACATCTCCTCAAGCTCAAACGGCAAGAGAAGACCCAGCCAAAACTAGAGGTCAAAGAAAAGGCAGAGGCTTCCTCTACCGCTTCACTGGAGGTAACAAAAACATCCCTTCCAGAGACTTCAAAGGGGGTAAGAATATTCACTCTCAGTGATTTCATGCCACCTCAATTTAAAGAAGCCATGCAGGAGGCATCATACTCTTGCAATTCGGTAGTTGGATTCTCCATTAATGGATACGAATCCAGCGACACCGATGATGGATTCGAATCCAACTACACAGATGAGTGGGAGGAGTCCCTTGGAACAGGAGAATATCTCTCCGATGAAGAATGGGTTCCTGAGTCTCATCTTATGCCAGTAATCTGGTATAACCCCCTACAGCCACAAGGATCCTGGTCTGATGATGAAGAAGACCAAGAAGCTGTACAAGAAAATACTGCTGACCCAGCACCTCTCATTACTCCAGTGGAAATCAACAATGTTGAGCCACAAAGAGATGATGAAGAAGAAGATCCGGCTCCCATACCTGATCTTGAAGAATATGCAAGGATCTTGCAGCGACTCGCTCTAGAACAAGAGCAAGAACGCGTCAACGAGCCTCCTCGCAATCCAGAGCCTGAAGTCCCTGAAGACCACCAGGTACATCCTCCCTTAACTCCTGAAAATGGAGAAAATTGCTGGATAGACGATCCTCTCACATCCGAGGATGAGTCTGACTCCGATCAGGCAACGTCTCCCGTCAGAGCTTCCTGTAATGTGATAATTCGGGATTATAGCTCTTCCGAAGCATCGTCTGATGAGAGCACTTACACTCCGGCGACGCCTAGCAATATATCTTCTGGAGCCACCTCGTCTCACGTGACTTTCACTGAGATGACACCCTCTCAGGTTTCTTCTCCTGAGACTGTGACTTCAAAGTTCACACCCTTCCTGACTGAAGAATTCCCAGCTATTGATGCTTGGGACGATGAATTAGTCAACGAAGAAGAAAGATTGCTGGATGCTGTTTAGGACTTGTTCCCGGAAAATGCTCCATGCAACACAATCACTGAGGATGGTAACTCTGCTGCTGATACATCCTCAGCAAATGAAAAACGACAGCCTCTTGATCCTGAAGACAATCTTCCAAACGAAGACCCTTCTCAAGAAGCTCTCGAAGTTGGTAGAGGCACCCGCTCTGGCCGGGACTACCACAAAAATTACAACCAATCTTCCTTTACATATGTGAATCCTTCGGGAAAAGATGTTGTAAGCGCCCCTAGTGGCAACAATGATGAACATGCAGGCCCTAAGGAGGCTTTCAAGTATGACTTGATTGAACACTTCAAGCACATACCTGCACGTCTACACATCCTAGATTTGTTGCGAATGTCTCCGCACACTCGTGATAATCTCATTTCGGAATTACAAAGGCTGAATGAGGATGTCGACAAACATGCCCCGCAAGTCCTCTAAATTGAATTGGATTACCGGGTCAAAAACTCAGAAGCCTCCTCAAAGGGAGAAAAGAAGAAAACTGAGGGATCATGCATTGAATGCCTCTCAGTTAAAAAAGCAGCCAGTGCAACCATCGCCTTCACAAAGGATGACCTCCTACTTGGCGAAACCAGGCATAACCGACCCCTGTACTTCACAGGGTATATCAAGGAAATGCCTATGCATAGAGTTCAGATCGACCCAGGTTCTGCACTCAACCTCATCTCCACATCGGCTCTTAAAGAGTTGGGCATCCCACCCAGCAAACTGAGCCACACATCTGTATCTATCTTTGGATACGATGGGAGTACTCAAAGGCCTATCGGCAAAATCAGGTTCGAATTGCAGATAGGTGATCTTATCTCTGAGGTTACATTGTATGCAATAAAGACCCCTTCATGCTATAACATCCTTCTCGGACGCCCTTGGATCCATGAGAATGGTGTTGTCCCTTCAACTCTACATCAATGCATCAAGTTTGTTGGCGACGACGGCATGATACATCGAGTCTTTGCGGACAGAAAACCCTTCAAAGGTAAAGAAGTCCACTTCGCAGACTCACAGATGTATGAAGGTGAAAAAGAAGAAGAGGAGAAGCATACAGCATCCTTTGTCGAAAATCTCCAGAAAGATAAAGGCAAAACTCCTCAACAATCACCGGAAGAAAACAAACCATCCGGTAAATCTGAAGAGAGCATGCAAACTCCCTTCATCATCTCCCTCAAATCTTCAAAGCCTTTGGTCATCACAACTAAAGTGAAGAAGGCAAAACAAAAGCCTGGGGGCAAATTTGTTGTCTCTTTCGTGTCTATCATGCAAGACACGGACTCGGATTCAGAGCCAGAAGACGACACATCGTCAAGCCAAGCTGACATTCTGCAAGTTCAGCCTGATCTTACTCCAATGGAGACAACTTCTGACATAGAAGATCCTACGTCAGCTTCCTTCGTTGTTCCAGCAACTTCAACAAAGGAAAAGCCGATCTTCTTCCATAGATCGGATGCTTCTTCATCAAACTCCATGCTTGAACCTTTCCAAAATAAAGGTACGCCTCAACTATCCTTATACAGTTCTGTGGCACAAGCTATTATGAAGAAAATGGGCTATGACGATCATAACCCAGTCGGTTTGGGAGAAGGACGTGGTATTCTCACGCCATTGGGGCCCGTCTTGACCAAAAGCCAGCTGGAAGATTGGAGACTCTATGGCTATGTAGAAAAGTCTTCACATGGGTTAGGGTATGATCCTGACACTCCCTTAAGACAGTTGACACAAAGGCTTAAAAGTCAATATACTGACCAAGCCTCAACATCTCAAATCCATGAAGACATCGATCTCCCTGGATATCTCTTTGATGAGTCACCTGACAAAGATCCAGGAAACTCATCCAATTGGCACGATTTCTCCGAAAATGAAGAGGAGTTGTCCGATGGCACAGACATGTGGACTTCTGACCCAGAAGAACCCTCATCTCCAAAAGAAGTAGCCTACTTCGACTCGGTTTCAACAGGCGATTGGGATCATCTCATAGCAAGCCTTGGGAAAATTACCGATCAAGAAGACCTGTGGAAAGGAACAAAACCTTGGTCTGGAAATACCCTTGAAACCCCAGAAGGTTTCGTTGAGCTGGAAGCCTCCGAAAATATTGTGGAGGAACCACCTTTGAACCTTCCAACAGAAGATCCTGTTCAAAAGATAGACTTGGGAACACCAGATAACCCACGTCCTGTATTCATAAGCAAGAATATAAAGGATGATGAGTTACCCGAGTATATCGCTTTTATTCGTGAGTTCGTTGATTGCTTTGCATGGTCTTACGCTGAAATGCCAGGCTTAGACCCCAAAATAGCAGTTCACAAACTCAATCTTCAAGAAGACATCAAGCCTGTCAAGCAAGGCCAAAGAAGATTCCGTCCAGATGTGATGGATAAAATTGAACAAGAAGTTCAAAAACTCAAAAGCGTCGGCTTCATCCGTGAGGAACAACATCCTGAATGGTTGGCCAACATTGTCCCCGTGACAAAGAAAAATGGGCAGATCAGGGTCTGTATTGATTATAGAGACCTGAATGGCGCATGCCCAAAAGATGAATTTCCGCTCCCCATACCAGAGGTAATGATTGATAATACCTGTGCATTCGAGCGAATGACATTCATGGATGGTTTCTCTGGCTACAATCAGATAAAGATGCATCCTGAGGATGAAAAACATACATCCTTTCGAACCCCATTTGGCGTGTATTGTTACACTGTCATGCCATTTGGTTTGAAGAATGCTGGTGCCACATATCAGAGGGCTATGATGAAAATATTCCAAGATATGCAGCACAAGACGGTTGAATGTTACGTTGATGACCTCGCCGTCAAAAGCAAAAGAAAAGAAGATCATCTCGAAGACCTTCGAGAAGTCTTCCTCCGGCTTCGCAAACACAAACTGCGAATGAATCCATTGAAATGCTTCTTCGGCGTCTCGTCGGGTAAGTTCCTCGGATTCTTAGTTCGGAAAGCTGGAATAGAGCTTGACCCCATAAAAGTCAAAGCCATTCTAGAAATGCCCTCTCCAAGAACCTTGAGAGAACTCAAAGGGCTTCAAGGGAGATTGGCCTACATCAGACGGTTCATCTCCAATCTTTCGGGGAAATGCCGTCCATTCTCCCGGTTGATGAAAAAAGGTGTAAACTTTGTCTGGGATGCTGACTGTGAAGCTGCTTTCCAAGACATCAAGTCATACCTGACAAAACCTCCAGTGTTAGCTGCTCCTACCACTGGAAAACCATTCATCTTGTACACAAGAGCCCTTGATCACTCTCTAGGAGCTCTGCTTGCGCAAGAAAATGATCAAAGAAAAGAAGCTGCTCTATATTACCTCAGCCGCATGCTAGTAGGTGCAGAGCATCGCTACTCTCCAGTCGAAAAAGAATGTCTTGCAGTGATGTTCGCCGTACAAAAGCTGCGTCACTACTTGCTTTCCAACACAGTCTACCTAGTCTCGAGGGTCAACCTCTTGAAGGTCCTTGTTACAAAGGCAGGTTCTCTCAATGCTCGACTGGCAAAATGGTCCATCCTTCTGTCATAATTTGATATTAGGTATGTACCACAAAAAGCAATCAAAGGGCAAGCTCTAGCGGACTTCCTCGCAGAGCATCCATTGCCTAAAGATTCTCCACTAAGAGATGATCTCCCAGACGAACCAGTCTACAATGTGGAGACTTTCTCACAAAGTGTCTCCTGGGACATGTACTTTGACGGTGCAACCAGGACAAATGAAAAAAGACAGCTGATCTCGGGAGTTGGCATCCTTTTTGTTAGCCCCGACAAATACATGATTCCACACGCTTTCTCGCTACTGGAACCATGCACAAACAATGCAGCTGAATATCAAGCTCTGATCTTAGGATTGGAACTCGCCATCGAATCCGGTATCACCATGCTGGAAGTCTTTGGAGACTCTCAACTGATCGTCAACCAGATGAATCAGAAATTTGAAGTCAGGAAGCCAGATTTGTTGCCCTACTACAACAAGGCACAATCACTACTGCAAAAGTTTGACATCTGTCACATCACCCACATTCGTAGAGGTGAAAACATACGTGCAGATGCCCTAGCCGGACTTGCCGCATCCATGGCAATCCAGGAAGGGGAAAACATGCAAATCACAGTGTGTGAAAGGAGAATCCTTCCTCCACTTAACACACACCAAGCATTTGCTGAATGCCACCAAGTGGTCGGAAGTCGGATTTCAATCCTTCAAACTTCAATTGGCGACTGAAGGGATCCGTTCATTGATTACATTATGTTCGGAATCCTACCTGAAGATCCAAAAGAACGGGTAAGCATCCAAAGGCGAACCCCAAGCTTCCATTTGGATATTCCTTCAAAAATCCTTTACAGGAAATCCTTCAACGGAGTACTTCTACGCTGCTTGTCACAACAAGAGGCTGAAGAAACACTCAAAGAAGTTCATGCTGGTCTTTGCGGAGCTCATCAGGCTGGACCTAAGCTCTATGATCAGATAAAAAGGTTAGGATATTACTGGCCTACCATGGTAGCTGACGCAATGCAATTTGCTAAGCGCTGCTAACAATGCCAAGTTCATGGAGATTACATTCACATGCCTCCAGAATGGCTGCATCCTACAGCGATCTCATGGCCTTTCGAAGCCTGGGGTATGGACATCATAGGTCCTATTTCTCCCCCTTCAAGCAAAGGTCATCGCTTCATCTTCGCCGCTACGGATTACTTCTCCAAGTGGTCAGAAGCATTTGCGTTTAACGAAATGAAGACCTCATCAGTCCTTCAGTTCCTGCGCACCAACATCATTTGTCGTTTCGGCATACCCAAAAGATTCGTCCATGATAACGGACCACAGTTCCGGGATCATCGATTCTACAGGTTCTGCGACAAATACAAAATCCAAAGCTGTCCTTCGACTCCATACAATCCGGCAGCAAACGGGTTAGCAGAAGCTTTCAACAAGACACTCTGCAAAATCCTCAAAAAAATGGTCTCTAATCACAAAAGAGACTGGAGCGACAAAATGTCTGAAGCTTTGTGGGCCTATCGAACCACCGTTCAAGGACCAACCCATAGCACACCATTCTCCTTGGTCTATGGATGCGAAGCTGTCGTGCCCTTGGAAGTACAAATTCCTTCCTTGAGGGTATCCTTACAAAATGACATGACTCAAGAAAGCAATGTCAAATTGCGGCTCCATGAGCTGGACAATCTCGATGAGAGACGGCTCGAAGCTCAACAAAGCATTGAACTTTACCAAGCACGTATGGCAGGATCTTTCGATAAAAAGGTCAGGCAACGCGCCTACAAAAAGAGTGACTTGGTTCTTGCGGTAAAAAGACCAATGGTCTTCGCTCACAAGTCTAAAGGCAAATTTGAGCCAAAATGGGAGGGACCCTACGTTATCGACAAGGTTTTCTCTAACGGCGCATACGCACTCCTAAACATGGAAGGTGACAGATGTATGCTGCCCATCAACGGCAAGTTCTTAAAGCGGTACTACCCTTGAAGACTTACCCAACTGGGTAAGAGCAATGCCTGTACGGCCAAAACCGGTTTCCAGGTACACGCTCGCTAAACCCACCCTTTTTTTAGAAATTTCATGTCAAATATTGAAATTTCTAGAAATCTAAAACAATGCTTACTTTCATTGTTTCATTATTCAAAAAAAAAATCCAAGTTTAGGAACCTTTCCCTAACTTGACCAAAATTTTCAACCCTTGAACCCAAAATTCATGGTTTGAAACAAAATCCGGATTCAGGGATTTCCACCCTAGTCCACCCTGCCTTTTACCGCCAAAATGGTTTTAGGTCAAAACTTATGACCCTCGTGTCTTTAAACAAAAAAAAAATTTGGTTTTTCAAAAAAACCGCGAGGAAGCGACGCTTAGTCGATACTCGCACAAATCGGAAGCAAGCGAACCACGTTCGACACTTCCAAAATCGCAGGGAAGCGACATTTCGTCGGTACTTGCAAAATCCAAAACTGTGGAGATGCAACATTTCAGTTGATATCCACAACCCAAATTTCAATGGTTCGAAAAAACCTTAAAAAAAAAACTGTGGAGACGCAACATTTCAGTTGATATCCACAACCCAAATTTCAAAGGTTCGAAAAAACCTAAAAAAAAAAAAAAACTGTGGAGACGCAACATTTCAGTTGATATCCATAACCCAAAGGTTCGAGAAAACCACAAATTTCAAAAATCGTGGGGAAACGACATCAAGTCAGTACCCGCAAAACCAAAATTTTTGAAAAGCAAGGATGCGACATTCCATCGATACTTGCACCCAAATCCGCGAGGATGCGACATTCCATCGATACTCGCAACCGAATGAGCAAGGATGCGACATTCCATCGATACTTGCAAGAACATTCAGCAGGGAGGCGACTTTTAGTCGATACTTGCATTTTTTGAAAACCAAACCGGCTATAAATGCCATCAAAACAGGCTATAAATGCCACAAACAGGCTATAAATGCCACAAACCGGCTATCAATGCCACCAAAACAAAACCGGCTATCAATGCCACAAACAAACAAAAAAAAACTTGGATTTCAAAAAACCCGGCTATCAATGCCACCAAAACAAAACAAACCGGCTATAAATGCCATCAAAACAGGCTATAAATGCCACAAACAGGCTATAAATGCCACAAACCGGCTATCAATGCCACCAAAAACAAAACCGGCTATCAATGCCACAAACAAAAAAAAAAACTTGGATTTCAAAAAACCCGGCTATCAATGCCACCAAAACAAAACACGGCTATCAATGCCACCAAAACAAAACAGGCTATCAATGCCACCAAAAACCGGCTATCAATGCCACCAAAACAAACCGGCTATCAATGCCACCAAAATTGGCTATAGATGCCACACAAAAAAAAAAAAAAAACTCGGCTATCAATGCCACAAGAAAAGCTGGCTCTCATGCCAAAATTGGCTTCCATGCCACAAACAAAAACCTGGCTTTTATGCCAAAACAATCACTTGACAAAAGATTTTCACAAAATGACGACCTTTTGATCAAATCCCATTTAGCAATTACTTTTATCACAAAAAGATTCAAGTGAGCGTAGGGATAACAAAAAAAAGAGCATCCCATTTAGCAATTACTTTTATCACAAAAAGATTCAAGTGAGCGTAGGGATAACAAAAAAAGAGTACCAAAAAATACATGTGGTACCAAAAAAAGAAAGTGTTCACAAGCACTAAAAAAAAAAAAAAAAGGAGTACCAAAAAAATACAAGTGGTACCAAAAAAAAAAAGAGAAGAGAGAGAAGGATGGTTTCTGTAAAAAAAAATATATACAAGAGCTCAATCAAAAATGGTCTCCAGCCAAGAGTTCAGCTCCCCAAGCAAACTTTTAGCCTCAGCCGTCAAAGATTCCAAGGCACGCTTCTTCAGGAACCTGCCATGAGATGCTGGAGTGGGCTGTACCCCTTCTTTCACACCAGGAAGCTTACCTCGAGCAGTTTGCCATTGTTCCTCCTCATCAGACTTTTTTTTGAGAACCCGTTCGGCATATGCAACCTGGTGAATCAAAGCACTCTCCCTATCGCGAGCCTCTATTATGGCAGTCCACTTGGCAGCGACTTGTGCCTGCAAATGCTCAAGACGTTTCCTGGCCTCATCGACCTCCCTATCAAGGATGTTAAGGTCATGTGTCAGCCTGATGATGGCTATCTCTTCTAAGTTCCTCTTTCGGACTGCATGCTTCTTGCTTTCTGTAGCCTCATCCAGGTCAGACTTAGCCTTATCAGCAGGGTCCAGGAACATCTCCTTGAAGAACTGGTCATCAGCCAAACTCACGGTCTCAAACCACTTGTCACCCAGTGCAATGATCCTATCAACGATCGCCCTGGCACCTGTGACATCCAGACCAGCCTCTCCAGCATCACTGAGAATCTCCTGCACTTGCTGGATCATGCCAAATCCGGCTTCCAAGTGCCCAGAAAAGAGAGTCTCAATCCAAGAGCTCAGAACTCGCATCACCACCTTCTTCGCAAAAAGAAGAGATGGCCCAGCTGAGGATTCGCCCAACTCCGTTGGTCGGCTACTCATATCATCATCTGTTGGAAGAGTAGCAAAAGAACTCTTTCCAGTTGAAGCTGCTCTTGCTCGGGAAGGAATCTCAGCGCGAGGAATCTCCTCAATATTGTCAGAGCTGGTCCCAGGAATCTCTACCTCTGGATCAACCTCTGGCATCTCTTGCTCTGGAAGCGACGGATCCTCCTCTGCCACTTCAAAACCTGCAAAAGAAACACAAAAGGTATGAATATGACCCTGTTTGAAAATCAATATCAGGGTTATAACTACAAAATACCTTCTTCGACGACTGGTGGAACACTTTCCTCCTCCATGAACTCATCGGAAGCATCATCAACATTTGCGTCTATCGATGGTTCAAAGTCATCGGAATCCTGTGGCAAGTCAGCTGGCAAAAAAAAAAATGTGTTAGCAAACCGAGTCACAAACATGAAAAAAAAAAAGGGAGCAAAAGAAGTCGTACCAATTGGAGATTCTGGATTTACTCCAGAGCCCCTCGGTTCTTCTTCAGGTGCCTCAACAGGATCCATCACCACCTCATCGGTTGGAACCTCAGGCATCACCAAGTCTTCCTCTGCTAAAAAAAAAAAGAGAGAAAAGCAGAAACAAGAAGCAAATCAGGACATGGAAAAAACCCATGAAAAGGAATGGAAAGAGAAAAAGGAAGAATTATACCTTCACCGACGGTCTCTTCTTCTCGGCTTCTCTTCTCTGGAGGCTCGTCAGCATCCACTGGCACATCCTCATTGATAGTAAGAGGAACTTCCAAGTTAGGAGAGTCCTCATGCTGCCCCTTGCTGCGATGATGACTCCTCCTCCTCTTACCTCTGCGGGCTCGCTTCTTAGAGGAACCTGCCCCGCTGTCAGAGTCAGGTTTCCCACTTGACTCCTCACTGGATGGTCTGCTCTTGCCAGTAGACTCCACGGAAGCTTGCCTCTGTGCCGCTTGCATCCAAGCGCCAAGTTCGGCTTCCTCCTGTTCTAGCTGCTCCAAAGCCTCATCAGGTATTTCTCGAACAGCTTCAGAACCAATGACGCCCTGGTCACCGAGAAAGCCTATCTTGTGCTTCTCTCCAGAAAGGAAGGCCCAAACTTCCTCTCGCCGGACGCCATCCGACTTTCCAAGGCCCTTTCCAGATGCCAGCTTCACATCAAGCTCCTTCTTGGAAAGCCCCCGATATGCCGAAAAGCTCTCCGCGAACCACTTCGCAAAGCCGGCAGTCCGGGAAGTCAGCAAAACAGGATAAGAAATCATGGCTGTAGTGTCTTCAGCACTATAGAAAGCCGATGCATTTCTCCCGTCTTGTAAGCCTCCAAAGCGCTTCACCATGCTTGAAGGCGCTCCAACAACGCCTTGAGAAAAGCCCAGCTGCAAAGCAAAGCGAGAAGGTACATACGGCTGGATGTCGACGAAAAGATGTCTACGGTACACCATCGTGCCGACACGTATGCTGAAAAGCCACTCTCTCTCTGCATTTGTCAAGGAATAATGCCTTCCCGACCCCGCCCTGGTAGAGTCTCGGGAGGCACCAAAATCAAAAGCCTTCTTCCGCAACTCTGGAGAAAGCTTCACTGAAGATTGCCCCATCTCGACGTCCCTGAACCGTCGGATCCTCATGCGGGCAAACAAAAGTGATTCGGACACGGCTTTGCCCTTAGCCAGTCGAATCATCAGAGGATCATCATCCTGAGCAGCACCCAGCCGATGGAAGCCAGGACAGTGGTATACATACCACGAATAAAAGATATGGGTTGAAAATACCCTATTCATGGGAAGCCCAAGCCGAACCAAAAAAGCAGCAGCCTGCAGTTCGGTACACAGGTAGGAGTAAAGAGCTGGCACCAAAGCAAGCTGCTCTCCAAACGCCATCTGACAAGCCGGAAAAATACAATGCGGCCTGATGTGCGTTCCATCTCCTCCAGCAAAAACAGCCTCACCAAGCCAATAAGTGAGGTAAACAGCGAGATCTCTCCGCAGTGCAATGTCAGGACATATGGCGTTTGTACTTGCACAGAAATCTCTCAACTCTTCTTGCATGGCCAAGATCTTCTTTGGATCCTGAGATCCGGCTTCCTGGGTCACGCTATCAGAAGACTCCCTGCTATCAAAAAAGTTGGGGAATGAAGAGCTAAAACTCTTCCAGCTGCTGGATCTAACTTTCAAACCCTCCTTCTCCTTCAAAAAATCATAGAAGGCGACGAGCTGAAAGTATAGAAGCCTGAACTCCTCAGACTGCCCCTCGAGGACGCTGTCAATCGGCATAAACTCCTCATAGAGTTTGCCGAGGATGGGTAATCCGGTAATAGCGCTCAGCTCCTTCAAAGAAAAACCAATCTCACCATTCGTCACAACGAAGGTATTGGTTTGTGGGAGGAATGACTCCAGCATAGCCATGAAGGCCTCGTCGGAAAAGATCACGGTCTCCCTAAAGGAGCGGACCGCATCAAAAATCCCGGCTTCCTTCAAAACGGCGCCACCAATCAGCAGGACGCGATCAGTCCACGACTTCCACTCGGAGTCAGCATTGAAGCGGCCACGAAGTCGGAAAGGCTTGATCCAATTGCTGCCGTCACCGCTGAAAATACCAAGGCCCACCGGTCTCAAATCGACCGACGGATAATCAGAGCCCTGGTAGCCGCTGGATGGCATCAACAGGTCCATGTCAACAGGCGACCTCTCCGTATATCCAGGAGAACCGCCAACAAAAACCCCGGTCTTGATTACATTTGTCCTTCTCACCCAGCTTGGGGGATCTTCCCTCTTAGGACACGTGGGGGCAAGGCTCAGAATCGAGACAGTGCGATCAAACGTCGACCGGGTAGCAACAGTCTTCTTCTCACCATCTGCTGTGAAAGAAAACTGAAAACATCTCCTCTGGTATGTCATGTCATCAGGGACTGCATCACCAAAGAAGAAGGTAGGCTTGGGCAAAACGCTCTGATCTTCCATCACCCATGGACGACTGCTTACCATGATCTTATAGAATTCCTCTCCCTTGAGAGCAATCAGTCGCTGCCTCATCTCATCTCTGTTGAGGGAGTCGCACTCTTCCAGATTTCTCTCAACATACTGGACCTTCTAAAAGCCTGCTGAACGGCCGGATTAGAAGATCTAGAAGATCGACGAGGTACGCTTGTAGCAGGCTCTTTACCCTTGTTCGCTCTGGAGGAACCACCTGAAAAGGATGGAAAGAAAAAGATCAAACATCAAAATGACAGAATCTCGCTAAAAAAAAATCTGGCGAAATTTTGACATGATGACGGGGCAATTCCGAAGAAAAGGAACTATCCCAAAAGAAATAAGAAAGCTTGAAGATGGGCTCAACATCGCTGCGAGCTCCGAAACTCCAAACTTTCGAAACCTCAAAGTCTCCGCAAAATCAGGAAGGGCTCAACATCACTGCGAGCTCCAAATTCCCAAATTTGCAAAAACTTTCAGGTATGCTATCACATCATGCTACAAATTTAATTTACAAATTGAATGCATGCATGAACATCTTGGTTTGCAAAAAAAATGTATTATCATGATGAGCAAAAAGAAAAAAAAAAAAAAGAAAAGAAACTTTCTCTAAAAAAAAAGAGAGGGGAAAGAAAACAAAAAAAGAAAGAAAAGAAACTCTCTCAAAAAAAAAGGGGAGGAAAAAAAAAAAAAAAAAGGACTGGCCCACAGGCCACGTGGCCGTACGGCCAGATCCGTACGGATCTGTCCGTACGGCCCACACACAAAAAAAAAACATGAAAAAAAAAAAGAAAAGAAAAGAAAGAAAAAAAAAACCCGTGTGAAAAAAAAAGGGAGGCAAACACGTGGAAAAGAAAAAAAAAGAAGAAAAGAAAAGAAAAGAAAGAAACAAAAAAAAAAAGAAAGAACTTTATTTTTCCTACAATGGAGTTTTCTTGAAAAAAAAAAAGAGGAGAACTTACTTGAAGCCATTGATGGAGAAGAAGAAGAAAAGTCTTGAAGATCTTGAAGAAGAAGAACTTTTGATCTTGAAGCCCTCTTGAGATTATTGCAAAAGAAAGTAATAAGAGCAAGAGATCCAACCTTCTCCTTGCTTTTATAGAGGAGAGCAAACCAAAGAAGGAAAGAAGAAAGAGGTAAGTGTTACTAATTAGTAACCTTACCAAAAGAAAGAAATTAGAAAGATTCTTTCCCAAAAGAAAGATATCTTGAAGGATTTTCTCCCAAAAAGAAATCTATGACGGATTCTTTCCCAAAAGAAAGATATCTTGAGATATCCTATCCCAAAATAAAGGGATCATGAGAGATTCTCTCCAAGTAAAGATATTCTTGGATATTCTCTATCCAAATGAGATATTTTTGGATATTCTTTACAAAAATGACACCATATGAGATCTAAGCCATTTCAAAAGCTTAAGGTCCCATGGGTTAGCCCATATGAGCCAGGTTTGACCACCTAGGCACTTAAAAAAAAAAAAAAATTGGGCTTTTAGTCAAAGAGAAATCCCTCTTACCAAGAGCATACAAAAATGGTTCCATGCCTCTTTTGAGTTGATTGGACCATACAAAAGAAAATTCCAAGCCCCATGAGCTTCCAAAAATCAAACCATCCAGCCTCACCTACCAAATTGAGCCAAAATCTTGAAATTGACATTCCACAAAAATCAAACCAAATCCTGGTCCCCTAACTTGCCACATACAGCCTGTTTTTTGGGAGAGACTACCAACATGTTCCAACTAGATATAAAAGCCTCCCATCTGTCGTTGATCTCAAAATACTTCTTACAATTTGCCAAGATGTTCCTAGAAATATGCCACCTGCATAATAAGCTTGCTGCATTCGGAAAAACAACGTGTATTGCATTGATCAGTGCTAACTCTCTATCGGTTACAATCACACGAGGCATAATACATCCATCCATTAATTCCTTAAGCCTCTCCAAAGCCCATCTGTAATTGGCCTCCCTCTCTGATTCAAGGTACACAAAAGCAACGGAGAAAGTCAGTTGAGTAGATGTCACACCAACAATCTCAAGCATCGATATCTATTAGTCTTGTACATGCAATCCATTATCAGAACTTCTGGAAATGCACGTAACAACTGAATAGATGATGGATGTGCCCAGGATAGGTCCATCGTAGCATCTGTAGCAGCGTTGCTAGTGTGATACTCAATGTAGTTGTTCTGCTCCAAATGCATCATGAGTTGTTGCATCTGTGATCGACCAGCCAACTCAGTCACCCTCCACTTTTGACGGGCATTGTAGATACTCTTCATCGTGCTGGTGTTGTGCACGTCCGTTTCCTGCAACGTACGAACGATGTTCCTTGGATTCACCATACTCTTCGACATATCAATCAAAACATTGATTTCCTCCCCTAAAAGCCTTCCAGTAAATGAGTGCCCCTCGAGATGTTGTGCATTTGGATGATTGTGCAACCCACATACCACTGTTAACATCCAATCATCATCATTTGCCAACTTTCGGCCCTTTAAAGCAAAAAGGCAATTACACTTCTTCGTTCCCGTTGCCTTATTAGGATTTCTCATTTCGGAGACCTTTGATGGACCCTTATAGCTTCCGCTTCTCTCACAAGATAAAATTATTTTTGGCTTCCTACCATCTCAACCAGCATCTGAAGTTTTGATTAAATTACCAAGCCATGTTTCTTTCCAACTTCCCTTGTCCATTGGATTAGGTCCTTTCGGCTTCTAAATATCATGTCAATGGTGAAGACATTAGTAAAATCCAAAGAGCACTCACTTGCAACCGGTTGACTGATTCTCCTGAAAATATGATTGCTAAATCTTAGTATATTAATGCACGAGACTATATACTATCCTTGTGAAATATGCTCGGTTTACTATTGCCGTGCAAAATATTTTTGCACGGTATAAATATGCCGTGCAAACATTTTATGGACGGCCTAAATAACCGTGCAAAACTCATTTGAACGGCATAAATATGCCGTGCAAAATATTTTTTGCACGGCATATTTATGCCGTTCAAATCTAATATGTTTGATAGTATTCCGCCATGCAATATTCATTTGCACGGCTCTGGAATACCGAACAGGACGCGTGAATTTTAATAAAAATGCTGGAAACGAAGTCAAGTGTATACCTCCTCTTGGTAGACAGTTAGTTGCAAGTCCATATTGAAAATGCCTACTTCCAATGGACAATGTGGTGTAGGGAGATGAGTGCCTCCAATATCTTTAAATAAATGGAGGAGACTTTGATACTTTTTAAGAGTTAGAGAAGATAATGATGAGGAAAGAGATGAAGATCAATGGGGATGAATGAGTGCAGAACAGTATGGAAATAAGGGATAATGAAGAATAAGAAGAAGCAGATGCAGAAGAAAGAAGAAGACGATGAAACCTCCCAACCTCAAGAAACACTGTAGCAAAGGAAGAGAGGGATGATGTTGATGAAGAAGGGTGATTTCGTCATTTCACCTGAGGCTATTTTGGTAATTAAAAATAAAATAAAATAAAATGTGGGTGTGTACAGCAATACATGTGGGTGCGTTTAGAATCTCCCAAAAGCATACTATCTTCTTCCTTCAGAATTCCCCACTTTTTTTTTTCTTTTTTTTACTGTACTGTTGTCTCTACTGTACTGGTGCCTCATAGGTGTACATTTAAAAACTCTTTGAGTGAGAGTTCAAGAAATAAAAGATGGTACGAAAATGAAAATTTTTGAAATAGTCTCACATCTGTGGGCATCTTTAGTACTATTCTTAGCCCTTTTGGGTTAGGTCCCGCCTGGTTGTCTTCTGCATTTCAGGAAGTGAAGTGCAGCTATCAAGCATTGTTTTATACATTATACACTATTTTTGGAATGTATGCCTGTGTGGGGAGATTTTCAAAGCTTCAGGATTACGCTAATTACGGCTGTAAGATGGGACTAAGCATTCTCACGTGCCGTCCACGTGTGGTCCACATGCCATCCACGTGGCATCCAGACTCACCTTGGCTGCCGAGACGGAGGCCTTAGCTGAAACCAGACAGACTCTGGCTGTTAGCGCCGAGCTTGGCTGCCAAGGGCCCACTTCGGCTGAAAAGCTTGACTTCGGCCAAATGAGCTGGGACGAAAGCCGAAGTAAAGAAGAATCCCCACTCATGCCCTACGCTCGCCACGTTATCAGACACGTGGCGGAATAGGGGCGCGAGCCAGTGGGGCAGAAGCGACATCCAGCCGTCCACAATCTTCGCCAGATCATTGACAGGGAGCATCTAGCGACTGTAGCCACATCAGGGTAAGGACCGAGGATGGATCCAATGGGACCTCTACCGCCAAAGGCCTCCAACAGGATCTGGCCCAACATGACATGCATTAAATGCAATGTGGGCTGATCTGACTGGCATTAAATGCATTGTGGGCTGAAATGGACCGCATTTATTACTTTGTGGAGACTTCCCTATCAAATCATGGGGCCCACTCCAAAATATCATCCAAAATATCATCATGAGTTCTCTATAAATAGAACCTCATTTCACATGCAAGGTAGCATCCCATACCAGAGAGCTGTTGCTCTGCCTCTCTTCTCCCTCTCCTTCCTTTGTCTCAGTTCATACACTGACTTAGGCATCGGAGAGCCTTGCGCCGCCCAGGCCAGGGTCCTCTGACCGTTTGCTCTTCCCTTGCAGGCTTTGAGGCAGTATATTACCTTCTTCTACTTGGATAAGTCCTATCAGGCACCTCCATTATTATGAGTCATAGTTTTCTGCACTTACAATTGGCGCCGTCTGTGGGAAAGTACTATCCCAACCTTCCCAGCCTTCTCAATCTTTCCAGAAACCATGCCTCCAAAAGCTAAGAAAGGCGGAGAGTCCTTGAGAGCAATGCTCGAGCAACTGGGCCCGTCGACGGACGCCCCTCCTCAAGGGCGGTCCAGAACGGTGCATGGCGCGTCTGCAGGCGAGGGCCGCCTAGGCTCGCAACTCTTCGTTGAGATTCCCTTCCAAGAGGGGCTTGAGGCCTCGCTCTCAGGCGAGGAAGTCACGCCTCCCCGACGGGACAAGCATCGACACGAGCGGCCTCGCAAAGACAAAGTTGTGGCAGTGGACGAGCCACGCCGTACGCAACCTCCTGATGATGGGGGAGATATCGCAGCTTAAAACGCTCTCCTCCAGAAGCAGGAGCAGATAATCCGCCAGCTCCAGCAGCAACTGAGAGCAGCACAAACCGCCTCGTTAAGGCAGCCCTCTGAGACCCAAGGCGAGAAGAGAGCCATCTAGAGCAAGGCAGCCCAGCCCTCCTGCGAGGATCTGATAGCCTTTTTGGATCAGAAGCACAGCCAGGCCCATGACGGAGGCTCGAGCAACAGCCAGAGTCATCACGGCAGCAACGAACGAGTTCATAGCCACCACAGCCGAGACCATTCGAAGCGGAAGCCAAGGGCACCGACACCAGAGAAAGATGACTGTTGACACCAAAAATGTCACTTTGCCTCATCAAGATCCAAAGAGCTACATGAAGTCGCAACCTGCCATAAATAGGCAATGCTGCTTCCAAAAATCAAATCTTGTCAGAATCAAACAAAAACTGCAAGATTCTTCCAGACAGCCAAAAGAGGAGTACACAAGAAGTTTCGGGCCATTTCAAAATCATTTGGCCTAACTTCGCTTCTCCGACAGCTGAAAAAGGGGCTCTCGGCGGCAAAGCTCTCCGGGACCATGGTTTCCAAGACAGAGCCTATGGATCATCTTAAAATGACTCCAATAGGTTCCCTGTCAAATTTCAAGTCAATCGGACATCGATTGACTGCACATCAAACCGCGACATCTTCATCGCGACAAAAAGCAAGTCTACAGGTGATAGGACCCCAACGGCTTCAAAACTTAAACAAAAGCCTATGGTTGGTCTTATTTATTACTCAGCAGGCTTCACACCAAATTTCAGGTCATTCCGACATCGTTTGGCCCAGTTTCAACTTCTGACGGAAAATCGGCAGCTCTGCGCGACAAAGTCTTCGGCTTCCTCAGGAAATTGGAAACTTTGCAAAATAAAATGCAAGGATTCTCATCAGGTTTCCTACAAAGAAATCAGGCCAATAAATGGTCAAAATGTCAAGGAAAAGTACAGAAGAAAAAAGAATCGAAAAACAGCAAAAACGGATGCAAAACGGGACACGAAAGGGGGAAAACCCCCCCAGGGTCGCAGACCCCTGCGACCCTGGGCCAGGGTCGCCGGCGACCTTAGAACCCGGGGTCGCCGGGAAGGCCCCGGAAACCCCGGTTTTCGCCGTTTTTTCGCGATTCGAGGAGCCCAGCCTCTGGTACTTTCCAAAATTCATGCTTTTGAGACACCAAGTCCTCTGACATCCGTCCAAAACACGGGTAAATCATCAAGAGTATCGAAGACAATATTGATCGCCACCCGGTCAACCAAAAAAAAGTGTGCTTTCTACCCGACCGATCGAGAAATCGACAGGACAGATGGCACCGATCCGCTGTTGGCAACAAACACCTGAAATTATATGGTCATCTGATGGCGATCTACATGAAGATCCATCGATGATCATCAACAGAAGAATCCCAAAAGACGTGGCACGGCCCGCGACTCTTCAGCTGCTCGGCGACCACTTAATGCGATTAATTGACTAACTTTATTACAGTCATTAATCCATTTCTTTGGACGGCCCAATCAGAAGCAAGCATTCGGGAGTTACAAGTCAAGAAATTCATGGCATTTAACCCAAGAAACTCCTCCCATCATGGCGATTAAAGGCGATTAAATGCCCTCAATCTCCTCCGGCCAATCAGAAGCCAAGAAAAAGGAGTTACAAAATAAACAATTCAATTTTGTAACTCCTCCCATTATGCGGCTTAATGACAATAAAAGCCCATAAACCCTCCTAAAAGGCTACCTAAAAGCCTATAAATAGGAGAGCTCTCCAAGAAGAAAGGACAGCAGACAGACATCAGAAACATCAGAGAAAAAAGCACAAACACACAGACAGAAATCCAGAGAAAGGAAAAAGAGAGAAAACTCTGCGGAAGTTCTACACCGGCCACCGCAACAAGGTGACAAAAGTCCCTTGGGGGGTACCCCCCCCCCCCCAAGGTCCTTGCCTTCTCCTCCTGCCTCCAATGGCTTAGATATGGCTTTTCAGCCCGTCTACTCGGCTTTTTATTGGACATAGGACCTTCCTTTGGTCTTTGTCCTCTAAAAACCTGAGGTTATAGCCAAGCCAAGCGAATCAATAGCATCCTCTGTTCTCATCTGCATGGATGATGGCGAAGCCCACATATGGCTTGCGACCGTCAATCTAAACGAGTCCCCCACAATCTCCTGAGAAGTTAGATCCTCCTTTTCTTGCTTTTCATTGTAGTTTGTATTTTTTCAAAAGAGACAAAAATCACAATTCTTGTCTTTCATTGTTGATAAGGATTGTAAATCGGCTATAAACGCCAAAATCGGCTATAAACGCCAAAATCGGCTATAAACGCCAAAAATCGGCTATAAACGCCAAAATCGGCTATAAATGCCAAAAAAATCGCCTTTCACGGCAAACCAAGAAAAATGTCTCTTTTCTTAAATATATGTGCAATGGAAAACTTGAAAAAAATTGATTTCCTTTTTACTTGCGAAGGTTGATCTCCGGATCACCACTTGCAATTCCAAGTAAAAATAGAAAATCTGGCACACCCACAAAAAAAAGAAATGTTGATGCACGCCCCCCTTGCCCCCCGGTTACAAAAGGGTCGGAACCAAACGGACTCCCACGTCCGCCGACCTCGGTAGGAACCCGGGCATCCTGGAGCGCGGTCCATCAATGACGAGCAGGAGCGGCTCGACAAGCGTATCAAGCTGGCTCTCCAGCATAACTTGGAGATGCGGGACCAGCAAGATATTTGTGGCCCTACCGATCTAGGGGCCCCTCCCTTCACGCAGGATATCGAAAGAACTCCCTTGCCCAAGAAGTTCTCTGTCCCGCGGTTCGTCTCTTACGACGGATTGTCCGACCCAGCCGCTCACCTCCGGCACTTCTCTCAGAAGATGTCCATCTGGGGGGAACGAGGGCCAGCTCAATTGCAAGATCTTCTCCTCTAGTCTGAGCGACCTTCCTCTGAAGTGGTACTGCGCCCTCCCGGAGAAGTCTATCTTGAGTTGGAAGCAGCTCCAACTCTCTTTCCTGAAGAAGTTCCAGGCCTACAGTGTCGTCCCCAAGACCGATGCTGATATACTCGCCCTGAAGATGAAGCAGGGCGAGAGCCTCACCCAGTTCGCCCAGTGATTATGGGCGATTTACAGCCAGATTGAAGATACTAGAGACGAAGTGGCAATTTTCGCTTTCCGGAATGCCCTGTTACTCGGGAACGAGCTGAGGAAAGATCTAGTTGGAGACCCCGCTACCTCTATGTCGGCCTTGATGTCCCGGATAAAGCGCTATGTCGTCCGGGAGGAGGATGAGATCCGAGCCCGGGAAGATCAAGGCCCGGGTCCCAAGGAAAGGAGCAGCCAGCCCCAGCAGAGGGGTAAGAAGCCCTTTAAGAAGGAAGAATCAAAGCAAGCCTGGGTCTCCAGTTCGGCGAGAGCTACAGCGTCCGGGTCTGGGGGCAGCAGGAGAACCAGACCTCCCTCCGACGCCCACCAGGGTGTGAACGTCGTTTTCAAGGAGCCGATCCACCATATTATGAATAAGATCAAGACCAGGCCATTCTTCAGGTGGCCTTAGCCCTTGCGGAGTGATCCGTCCACCCGTGACCAGACCAGGTTTTGTGCCTACCATAAGGGTAATGGGCACAAGACTGAGGAGTGTAGGACTTTGAAGTATCACCTGGAGAGGCTCGCCAAGGAAGGCCACCTTGCGGAGTTCATGAAGGCAGGAGATGTCGGCAGCGGTGGTGGCAGCCGAGCTCATCAGAGCGCTGATAAGGATCCAGACAGCGAAGACTCTAAGAAGATCATCAATGTGATCCATCTGGCGCCCTCAGGTCCCTCTCCCTTTGCTGGAGGCAGCTCCCAGGCTCGTGCCGAAGCCAGGCGGGCCTCGCACGGGAAAGAGGTGATGAGAGCCGAACTCGGGCCAGCGTCCAAAAGAGCGCGGCGCGACCGCCCAGCCATCTCATTTTCAGACAAAGACTTAGAGGGAATTCAGCTTTCCCATAACGATCCCCTGCTCCTGACGATGAAGCTGAAGGACTTCACTGTGAAGAGGATCCTCGTCGACTCAGGCAGTTCATCCGAGGTCCTCTATTATGAGTGCTTCAAGAAGATGGGACTCTCAGAAGCTAATCTGACAGAGGTTCGCGCGCCCCTGATAGGGTTCAGCGCTAAACCAGTCTACCCCAAGGGGAGAGTCACTTTGGAAACCAGAGTGGGCGGAGCCTCCGTGATGGCCGACTTTCTGGTAGTGGACGCCCCTTCTTCCTACAATGTTATCTTGGGCAGGACGTGGCTCCACAAGATGGAAGCAGTTCCCTCCTTCCTCCACCAGAAGCTGAAGTTTGTGCTTGAAGATAAGGAAGGCAAGATGGAGGTGGTCACGGTCGAAGGAGATCAGCAGCTGGCAAGGCAGTGTATGCTGGCCATGGTCCCTGGAGAGAAGGAGCCAGAACGAGTCAGTTTGGCAGAGTTCGAGAGGGGGCTAGACGAGATTGGTCTGGATCCTGACAAGAAGAGTATTGAGGATCTAGCTGAAGTCAGGCTCGACCCAGCAGACCTTGATAGATTTTTTCTGATCGGCACCTAGTTGCCCGACCCAGATAGAACCGAGCTCTCAAGATTCCTGATGCAGAACGTGGACGTCTTCGATTGGACCCCAAGCGAAATGCCAGGGATCGACCCCGAGGTCATGTGCCACAGGCTGAACGTGGATCCCAACCACAAGCCCGTGGTGCAGAAGGCCCGCGGGACAGGGCTGCAGCAGACGGAAGCGGTGGTCAAAGAGGTCGACAAGTTGCTAGAGGCGGGCACAATCCGGGAGGTCCAGTACCCGGTCTGGCTGGCCAATGCAGTGGTACTGATAAAGAAGACTGACAAATGGAGGGTGTGCATAGACTTCACCGATCTCAACAGATCTTGCCCCAAGGACAGCTTCCCCCTTCCAAAGATTGATTAGATGATCGACGCTACTGCCGGCCATGACAGAATGAGCTTCCTTGACGCCTACAAAGGCTACCATTAGATTCCAATGTATGAGCCAGACAAGGAGAAAACTGCATTCATAACCCCCCGCGGCACTTACTGTTACAAGGTGATGCGCTTCGGGCTTAAGAACGCGGGGGCAACTTATCAGCGCCTCGTCACCAAGATGTTCCAGGCTCAGCTCGAAAAGACAGTCGAAGTCTACGTTGACGACATGGTCGTCAAATCCAAGCAATCCAGCGACCATCTGACGGATCTGGCCCAAGTCTTCAGTGTCCTCCGCGAGTTCAAGCTCAAACTAAATGCTTCCAAGTGCGCTTCTGGCAAGTTCCTCGGAAGCCTGGTAACGCAGAGGGGGATCGAGGCCAACTCGGACCAGATTACTGCAATCATGGGCATCCAAAGCCCATCTACCACGAAGGAGGTCCAGAAGCTTACAGGCATGGCTGTAGCACTCAATCGTTTCATCAGCAGATTATCAAATAAGTGCCGGCCTTTCTTTCAGCTCTGAAAAAGAATTTAAAGTTCCAGTTGACCCCTGAGTGCGACCAAGCATTGGAAGCACTCAAAGCTTATTTGTCTTCGCCACCCTTACTCTCTACCCCAACTCAGGGGGAGATTTTGTATTTGTATCTTACGGTCTCGGATCATGCGGTGAGCTCCGTCCTCATCAGAGAGGACGAAGGAGTCCAAAAACCAATTTACTATACGAGCAAGATCCTGCTTGATGCCGATACCAGATACCTTTTGCTGGAGAAGCTTGCGTTGGCACTCGTCAGCGCCTCCCGCAAGCTCTCCCATTATTTTCAATCCCACACTGTTGTGGTTATCACGGAGCACCTACTCCATTCTATATTCAAGAAAGCTGACTTTTCAGGGCGAATCTCAAAATGGGCAGTCGAACTGGGGCAATATGACATCCAGTACCGTCCCAGGACTGCGATCAAAGCCCAAGTTCTGGCAGACTTCATTATAGAGTTCGTCTCTCTGAGCTCGGCTTCGACTCAGCCCGGCACCGAACTAGGGGGCATAGGGCATCAGCGTGAAGTTACCGAGGTCGAACAAGTTCCTGTCTCGGCATGGAAGGTCTTTGTTGACGGCTCGTCCACCTCCAAGAGAGCTGGCGCCGGCATAGTCCTCCAATCGCCAGAGGGACTGGTCATAGAACAAGCCTTCACCTTGGACTTCAAAGCAACGAACAAAGAAGCAGAGTATGAAGCTCTGATAGCAGGACTGAATAGCACCCGATTCCTCGGAGCCCAGCAATTGGTGATCTTCAGCGATTCACAACTGGTAACTAGCCAGCTCGCTGGAGACTACCAAGCCAGGGACGACAGGATGGCGGCCTACTTAGCCCTCGCAAAGAAACTGCTCTCTCACTTCCAGGCAACCGAGGTCAGGCAAATCTCCAGAGATACCAACACGCACGCTGATGCGCTCGCAAACCTGGCCTCCGCTATCGAAGCGGGAAAGGAAAGGACTGTTGAGGTTGGATCAATACCAATATCAAGCCTAGAGCTCCACTCATCTCGGCAAGTCCTATGTGCTGATCTCGGCCCGATCTGGATGGATCCAATCATCTCTTACCTGAAAGACGACCAGCTCCCCGAGGATAAGCATGAAGCCCACCGAATCAGAGTCAAGGCAGCCCGATTCTGGATATCTCCTGAAGGCAAACTCTACAGAAAACCCTTCACGGGTCCCTACCTCCAACGCGTCCATCGAAGCAAGGTGGACGACTTTCTGTATGAGATCCATGAAGGAATTATGCGGCAGTCACATCGGAGGTCGATCAATGGCCTACAGAGCTATAAGCCAAGGTTACTGGTGGCCGTACATGCATAAAGATACACAAGTATACGCCAGGAAATGCGAAAAATGTCAGAAGTTCTCCCACTCTCTTCATCAGCCAGCGCAAGACCTGCGTCCCCTCTCTAGTCCATGGCCCTTCACTCAATGGGGGCTGGACATTGTGGGACCTCTCCGCCGAGCTCCAGGGAACAAGAGATGGCTGATAGTTGCTACAGACTACTTCACGAAGTGGATAGAAGCTGAACCGCTGTCCTCCATCACTGACAGGGACTCTAGGAACTTCGTGTGGAAGAACATCATAATGAGGTTCGGCATCCCCAGGACCCTAATTTTGGACAACGAGACTCAGTTCGACTCCAAATCCTTCAAAGACTTCTGCCAAGAGCACGGCATCAGGAACCATTAGTCCACTCCGGCATACCCGCAGAGCAATGGCCAGGCCGAAGTTTCTAACAAGGTACTCCTGGACAGCCTGAAGAAGCGATTGGACAAGGTAAAAGGGAGATGGGTAGAGGAGCTTCCCAGTGTATTGTGGGCATACAGGACGACTCCAAGACGATCCACCTCGGCCACACCCTTCTCTCTGGCCTATGGGATGGAGGCGGTCATTCCCTTGGAAATCGGCCTCCCCACCCTGAGGACAGAGTTGGTCGACCAAGGCCGAAATGAGACAAACTTGGTGATGGAGCTGGACCTAGCGGATGAGCGTCGAGAAGCAGCAGCCCTACGACTGACTGACTATCAGCAGCGGCTAGCCAGAGGATATAATGAAAAAGTCAGGGAAAGGAGCTTCTCGGTAGGAGAACTGGTCCTAAAGAAGACCCTGCCAGCTGACAAAGATTCGAATGAAGGAAAACTGGCCTCAAACTGGCATGGCCCGTTTAGGGTGGTCTCACTAGCAGGACGATCCTCTTACAAACTTGAAGACTTAGAAGGCAGGCAGTTGTCGAGACCATGGAATGCATCTCACTTGAACAAATTCTATTTCTAAAGATGTAACAAGAGTCTCAGAATTAATGAAAGCAGCGTTTGCCCTGTCAATATGTGTCATCTCATCTCGCCTCAGTTCGGCAGCTTCGGGTTCATAACACCCTGGGACCGGCACCGGGTTCATAACATCCGGGTCGCTTCCTAAATTCTGGGTTCATAACACCCTAGGACCGGCACCGAGTTCATAACATCCGGGTCGCTTCCTAAATTCTGGGTTCACCCTGGGACTGGCACCGGGTTCATAACATCCGGGTCGCTTCCTAAATTCTGGGTTCATAACACCCTGGGACCGGCATTGGGTTCATAACATCCGGGTCGCTTCCTAAATTTTGGGTTCATAACACCCTGGGACCGGCACCGGGTTCATAACATCCGGGTCGCCTCCTAAATTCTGGGTTCATAACACCCTGGAACCGGCACCGGGTTCATAACATCCGGGTCGCTTTCTAAATTCTGGGTTCATAACACCCTGGGACCGGCACCGGGTTGCCTCCTAAATTCTGGGTTCATAACACCCTAGGACCGGCACCAGGTTGATAACGACCGGGTCACTTCCTAAATTCTGGGTTCATAGCACCCTGGGACGGGCACCGGGTTCATAACGACCGGGTCACTTCCTAAACTTTGGATTCATGCGCCCATGGATTGACTTAGGATTTACACATCCAGTATTCCTTAAAAACCTGGGTTCATGCAACCCCCGAGATGGTCCCCGAACTCAGGCTCGCACAGCCGAGATCTTCGAGACTCTGGGTTCATCTCGGCCCATGACAACTCGTCTCAGCCAATGTCAGTCCATTTCGGCCAATGATAGTCTTTGAAAGAAAAAAGCAGTGCAAAGCACAAAAGTGCAGAAAAGCAGCACAAAAATACAAGTACAGAAGTACAGAAAAAACAGTACCAAGAAACAGTATAGAAAAGTAAAAAAGAAAGCAAAAAATGCTGAAGTATTGTACACAGATCATATGATCATAAACTTTGTTCTCTTTATTTATTGTAAGGATTACAGAAAAGAAAGCAAAATACAGCAAGGAGGCTCGCAGTCCTCTAAGAACAAAAAAAGAGATGAGACTCGGAGACTCTGATCTTCACTGACTCTTCAGTCCAGTCTTCAGCGCCAAGAGCTCTTCAACACCCTCTGGTTTGTGAGAGAAGCTCAGACCCCTGGTCTGCTGACTGGAGATCTTCAGCTGGAAGACCTCTCGATCCTGCCCGCTGCTTGGAGGTCTGGATATCCCACAAAAGGACCTGCAGCATGATTCCACGCAGGACCCTGTGGGATGAAAACAAGACCCCCAATCGCTCGGAACGCCACCAACTCCCAGCTACAAAGATCTCCACACAGCCGCATCGATGGGAGTTGGCCGTGGACCCGCGTTCAGAGGGCGCGTAGTCCACGAGGATCGTCTTCAGAGAGCGCGCAGACCACGACAGACAGTCCCTCCTGGAGGAAGCTGTCTTCTGGCGCAGGGGTTTCACCCGGGTCAAAGGTTACTAAAGTTCTACTGATCATGGCTGCCAAAGTGACTAGCAGAAAGAGACAGGTCCCCATGTATATACAGAAAATAAAATGTCCTAGTCCTTTTTCTCTCCCATGGCGAGCTAGCTACTCCTATTTATAGGAAGAAGAAGGGTCCGGTCTTTAAGAGAATTTATGAGGCGAGGTCTTCCACGCCCTACGTGGGATGCACGGTTTCTAACAAGTCGACTCGCGGTTCAGATGGTGACACGTGGAGCCATCCGCTCATTTTCCTCATTGGCCGTACCGCCACACTTACTGCTATTTATGGTCTTCAGAATACGGAGTATCAGCGCAGATAACTATGAAGACCGTTCGGTACTCTCTCCAACTCAAAACTCACACGTCATGTCACAAAAAGCGCTCAGCCGGACACAAAGAGCCGAGCTCAAAAAGATAGGGAAAGAGAGAAAAGGAAACACAGGTGCACAAGTAAAGAAGCTCCGCTTTTCATTAAAACTGAAGGGAATTACATTCAGAAGGAAAAGACAGAAAATTTACAAGAACAAAAAATAAAAAAGCCTTCTCCACGAGCAGAGTCGACAAGACCGCCCCGAGGTCACGCTGGATCAGAGACGTGAGGAATAGCAGCGGTTCCAGAATTTGTCCCGACCTGTCCAGCAGCAGTCACCTCGCCGGCAGGAACAGCGACAGGAGGGACAGAGCTCAGCGTCGGAATTGGAAACGGAGGGCATTCCTAGAAGGACAGATGATCCTCCGAGACCCCGGTCTCCTTCAAGCCGGCGCGCCATCCTTTCACCTAGGCCTTATCCCTCACAACGAGGACTCTAGCCTTGTAGTGAGCCGTGACCTGCGACTTGGTGTCCTCAAAGGCTGCGTCGCACTCAGACTCGAGCCTGGCCTCGACTTCATCCGCCCTCTTCGTTTCGGCTTCGAGCTTGACCTCAAATTCGTCCTTCATCCTTTGCACAGAAGCCTCTAGCTCGGCCAGCTTCCTCTTCTCAGCCTCCGTCTCACCTTTCGCTTGCTCGAGCCCAGCTGCGTACTCTCCTTCGGCCTGCGCCAATTTCTGAGTGACAGCGTCTAGGGCTTCCTCCAGGCCATTCTTCTCCGCGGTCAGCTCGGCAGTATCAACGCTGTACTTGTACAGTCTGTCGACCGCGACCATGGACTTCTGCACCGCCTGTTGAAGAAACAAGGCATTCAGGATGAAAGGCAAAACATTCACTGATATTAAACAACTGGACAAAAAATATAGAGGTTCAGATGGACTTACCGTGAAGTTCGACTGCAGCATCGATAGTATCAGCTTCTGATCGCTGTACCAGTCCATTTGGGCCATATCTCGGGGGAGGGCGCAAGCGCCTCGAGGACGAGGGGATCGATCCTGTGGAGAACGCGATCGTCCATCATCATCGGCCTCCCCGGTTCGAGCATGAAGCTCGACTCCCATGAGCGTGGGCCAGCAGATGGCGAAGCCGCAGCCGAACTGGGACCTGCCTCGATTCTCGGCCTTTTCTGCGGCCGAATTTCCTCTTGCCCGGCCTCAGCTGGGGGCGAACGTACTTCTATTTCGGCAGGACTGGAAGGGGCAAGGATCTCTATCGCTACCACGGGAGAAGCTGCCCGAGCCCCCGGAGAAGGAATCTCGAGGGGGTCCGGATTCGTGGGCGCCTAGGGAGCTTGGGCCTCTTCAACCCCAAGTGCCAGAACCTCGAGGTCCTCAAAGGACAGACGACGAGCGCGCCGCATCTTTGAGTTCGGCGAGGGAGATCGCGCGATCTGACACGACCTACTTCCTGAGGCCTCCCGTGGCCTCAACCCCGACGTAAAAGCCTGAGCACCAGACGCGACTCTGATCTCGGACGTCGCCCGCGAAGGCCCCTCTTCGGTCCTGGCTCTGGGATCGGCCTGCTCTCGCTCAGCCTCGGGGTCGGCTTCGCCCGAACCTCCTTCTCGGGGTAGCTCGGTTGTGCCCCTTATGTATCCGCGGTACTTCGGCTGGTACTCTAGCAGCGACCAGGCTGCCTTGCCCTCGTGGCCGTTGTATCATTTCACTAGTCTGAGCCAGGCATCGTTCTTCGTCCAGATGTACCGAGCAGCCCGTCTCTCCTTAACAACTGCATAGCAGTCAGAGGCATCAGTACGGCCAGATAGAAAACAAAAAAGCATATGGGAAGTACACAAAAGTAAGGACTATGGTATTTACTTGGAACGGTCCCGAAGTGGCGAGGGACCTAGTAGGCTCTATCGGTGTCGGCTATACCGAACTCCCAGTTACCCTAGACGTACAGGAGATCGTCCCCGACATATTTACTTGAGTCCTCCAGGTAGCGAACGAAGCCCTCCCGACCTGGCTTGGCCCGGAGATAGTAGGCATCTCCAGACCTGCATATGTCATAAACGTCCTTGATATCGAAGACACCGAGGTTGATGCCCAGGACCTCGTTCAGCTTGGCCGTGCCCATCACGATCTTGAAGACGTTGGGCAGCAACTGGCAGGGGCAGAGGCACCACTGACTGAGGCACCTCCTAAGAAGGGGATGGAGGGGGAAACGAACCCGACCTTCCGTCACGGCCACTAGGGGAAAAGGCATCCAGCCTCCCGAGAAGTCGCGGGAGTTGAAGCCATTAGGATCAGCCCCCCTAACTCGGACATCGGTGGGGATCTTAATGGTTGACCTAAAACCCTCAATCGCCGCCTCACTCTCTAACCAGTGACCATAAATACCCATTCCTACCCAAATCTAAAAGCAAAGAAGAAGCCCTAGACCCAAAATCTATGGAAAGGGTAGGGGAAGGAGAACTTACGAAGGCAAGACCAAGATGTAGACTAGTGAAGAACTTGATCTCGGAAGCACTCCTCTTCTCAGGCAAAGCTCTCTCGCAGCAGTTTCGTCTTCTCTGGTTCAGAATGACAATAGGGAAGAAGGGAACTGCAATGACCCTATAAATAGGGGAGGGATCCCCTCTTCAAAAGCCTTAGAGGCGCATGTCAGACGCTCTTTGGGGCTCCGTGCACATCATTTCAAACATTGAATATGTCCCTGACAAAGCGGTGCACGCACCCTCGAGACGACTGGACAACTAATCAAAAGATGACACGTAGAGCCGTCGATATGTCTCCTACATCGGTTTGCGAGCATCATTTATTACCTCGGTCATTCAAAGCAACTATGGGTGAAGGCCAAGCGCCAATAGTCGAAACCAAGAGGAACTCTATCCCAGAAGGGTTCCATGTCTTATAGCTCCCGACCTCACTTTGCTGGCGAGCTTCGTAAGGTCCGAAGCTAGGGGGCAATTGTGTGGGGAGATTTTCAAAGCTTCAGGATTACGCTAATTATGGCTGTAAGATGGGACTAAGCATTCTCACGTGCCGTCCACGTGCCGTCTACGTGCCATCCAAACTCACCTCGGCTGCTTAGACGGAGGCCTTAGCCGAAATCAGACAGACTCTGGCTGTTAGCGCCGAGCTCGGCTACCAAGGGCCCACTTCGGTTGAAGAACTTGACTTCGGCCAAATGAGCCGGGACGAAAGCCGAAGTAAAGAAGAATCCCCACTCACGCCCTACGCCCGCCACGTTACCAGACACGTGGCGGAACAGGGGCGCGAGCAAGTGGGGCAGATGCGACATCCAACCGTCCACAATCTTCGGCAGATCATTGACAGGGCGGCATCCAGCGGCTGTAGCCACATCATGGCAACGCCCGAGGATGGATCCAATGGGACCTCTACCGCCAAAGGCCTCCAACAGGATCTGGCCCAACATGACATGCATTAAATGCAATGTGGGCTGATCCGACTAGCATTAAATACATTGTGGGCTGAAGTGGACCGCATTTATTGTTTTGTGGGCTGATAGAGACTTCCCTATCAAATCGTGGGGCCCACTCCAAAATATCATCCAAAATATCATCATGAGTTCTCTATAAATAGAACCTCATTTCACATGCAAGGTACGCATCCCATACCAGAGAGCTGTTACTCTGCTTCTCTTCTCCCTCTCCTTCCTTTGTCTCAGTTCATACACTGACTTAGGCATCGGAGAGCCTTGCGCCGCCCAGGCCAGGGTCCTCTAACCGTTTGCTCTTCCCTTACAGGCTTTGAGGCAACATATTACCTTCTTCTACTTGGATAAGTCCTATCAGGCACCTCCATTATTGTGAGTCATAGTTTTCTACACTTACAATGCCCATATAAAAAAGAATAATATAAAAAATACGGTTTGAAAATGATAATTTTACCTTTATACTTTAGATATCATATAAAATCCTGCTTTTTATTTAAAAAAGAGGATATCGTATGCTATAAATGAACAAATTATTATTTTGGCACCGCCCTTTGTTATACGAATTGTTCTGTGGGGATTTATTTAAATATACACAAGTGCAAGGCAATATGCAGGTCTTAGGACACCTCTGCAATCAATAATTTTTTTTTTTGAGTGGATCAATGTTATAATATTTTTTTGACAACTAGGGATCAATCTTTGGACAGCTATTTCTTATAATACTTATGTCACTCACACCTAATATATATTTTACACGTTAAGGCGATTTTCTCGACTTCAGATCTCATGAGAATCTCCCTTGAGGAAGGAACTCTAAAAGGGCCCACCTAGCTATGAAGATCCTAGCTGCTAAAATGACTACCCTTTCCTACCTACGCATGGGTTGTCTTCAAAATTTACGCAAATAGGGATTGGTCCCACCTTAAGATTGAGCATGTGATTAAAAACACAATTAATATAGTCTTATGCATTATCAATCATATGCATTAATCAAGTTCTTCACCATATGCTCAAACTTATGGAGGACTCACTTTTGTTGGTGTTAAATTTGATATATCCAAAGATGTTCATTTTGGTGGCTCGAATTTTCAATGGGAAGACCTCACTTTGTAGTTCTCCTCCTTCCATTCACGTGCAGCGTGAGGGAGAGCGCTCGGATAAGAATTAGATCTTCTTCCTTTAAAATGCCCAACGTATATTTTACACATTATTTTTATGACATTCTTCTTCCATTTGAATGCCCAAGGTATATTTTACATTCACTTGAAGATATCGGTCAATATAACACTGGATTTCAAATCTTATGTGTCAATTGAAATGCTTAAGTTGTATAAGTCGAGATATCATGCAGGAAGATGCGAATTTAGCATAGATAGAATGTAGGATTCGTTGATAGCTTCGTTTTCCATTTTTTATCCATGTGCATACAATTAGAAGATGAATGCATAGATTTAGAATTCTCATTAAATAATGGGGCAGTATAATAAAATAAGAAAGGATGTATAGTGGTTCAGCTTAATAGCCAACATCCACTCTTAAAGTTCTCTCACACTGTCGATTGTGGGAGGGTCTTTTACTTTATATATAATAGTTGCATGGTTACAAGGAGATAATCTCTAAGATCCTTTGTACAATGTAAGAACCCGATTTTTTTAATTATTATGATTAACGCTAATTAATTATATTTAGTAACTAATGACACTTGATTAGAGGTTAATCGAGAGTTTCTTGGGGTTTGAGCTAAATTGGGATTAAATCAGGAGAGTTTCGATGAGTTTTAATTTGTGAGAATTCGACTTTTTTCGGGTTAAGTTAGAATTTCGAAATTTTATAAGGGTATCTTTAGAATTTCATAAAAATATTACCTTGAGCCCAAAAGTTAGGTCCTGACTTGCTCATATTTTCCATGTTCACTCCAAACTCATCGGAGGCCCAGAAGGCCTAATTTGAACCCTGTCACACTTTTTGAGGTATATACCGCAATTTGGAAAATCACAACTTCCGCCACCAATCTCTCAAAATTCTGATTTTTCACTTGTTGGAAAGCTCTTCTTATGATCTACAATTATTCTTCTTTGACCAAGTCTATCCGAGGTCCCGAAGACATTTATTTCCGCACTCTAAGTCCGATCATGTTGTCACAAACTCACAAAGTAAATATTTAAAAAAAAAATAAAAATATCCCACCTACCACAATAACTTTCATTCACTCCTCATTTGCATGGGCCAGCAACTGAATCCCTCATCTCTTCTTTTTCCGCTCCTTCTCCTCTCATTCCATGACTTCTTGAAGAACAACTTCTTGGAGACTCTCTTTGCAAGATCCAGCTCACCCAACTCCTCATCATATTTTAAGCTACATAGTTTGTTTGGGTGCGAATCCATCGTGGCAGCCCCTCCATCCATCGTTTTCTCCTTCTTTGATCATCTTGAAGGTAGGCCATCTCTTCATCTTAAATGTTGTTTGGAGTGTGGAACCCATTTTCATCACCTTATGTTTCGGTTTTATGTAGTTGGGTTTGAGTGTGAATGGGTCTCAACTTAGGTTATTTTTTCTGGGTGATTTGTTTGAAAGAAGAAGCCCTTGATTTAGAAGCTTGGAGTGACCATGGGTTAAGGTTGGATTTGTTCTTGATTTGGAGGCAAGTGTCCAACTAATTACCACACTTTGTTTGGGATTACTCTTAATCGAAGTTAATCATGTCTATGAATCTATTGGTGACATGCGTAATTTGATGGTTAAGTTGTTAATTAATTGATTAGTAATTTGTTAGTAATCTGTCGTTAATTTGCTAACAAATCTGATAATTTATCTGTTAGTTACTTGTTAATCAGCTTATTAATGAACCTGATAATTAATCAATTTTAGTGGGCCCACAGAAGGACCCACCCTGCCCCACCAGTGCAATGCTGCCAACATCCAGCAGCAGGCAACTACTGTGCGTGTAGCGGCCAGCTGCTGCACTGCACTTTTAATTCCCTAGCCATACCAAATGACCACTTGAATACACCCCTTTTCCTCATTATTTTATTTACCCATTGGCTGAACCATGCGGCGCCCTTTCCACATTTTAATTCCACCGGCCATATCAAGTGAACACTCCTGTTTTGTCATTCCTATGGGCCAAAGTACGTGACTCGCTTCCTCACCATGAGTTCCCAGAGGCCATTCTCAATGTTCCCAGCGGCCAGCTTCAACTCCTTCCCAGCGGTCAGCACCTCTCCACCTCACCAGCCAAATGTTACAGACAGCGGCCAGCTGCTGCGCGCGGCGGCCGGTGGGCTCGGCCCGGCCCGCGGGACCTCGAAACTCAGATTTTAGCCCCTTCTATTATCAAATGATGCCTGATTTTTTCCCATTTAACCCCCTCGATGTGTTCCAAGTTTTAAGGGAGAAAAATTATATTACTTCAACCCCTTCCAAACACAATTTTTGGTGCACAAAGAGTGGGCCATTGATACTGTGTGGGGATGTCTCCCGAAACACGAAGGTTACACTAACCTCGGCGCTCACATCTGCTAATCACGCCTTAAACTCGGCACACCCTACTCGCGCGCTATCCGAGCTAAGACCGCCTCTGGTCTCGAGAACCCTGATCTCGGCGCCAGGGCCAGACCTTTATCCGAGATGAACGATAGCGGCTGTACTTCTAAGAGTACCCAGCTGGACCTGACAAAGCCATCTTGGCCGCCCCTCACTCCTGACAGAGCGGCATCTAACGGTTACGTCCCATCAGAGTATGGCTCCCAACTAGGCCCGTTGGGACTAGGCCCAAAAGTCGGCTATGGTAAGGTCCGATTAGACCAGCATTTAATGCATTATGGGCTGATTGGACTGCCATTTAATGTGTATTGGGCTGATGCGACAGCACTCCAAGGAGTGCTAGGATGTCATCATGAGTCCCGCTATGCAGCGTAGGTTCCTTATCTATAAATAGAGGAACGATCTCCATTACAGGTATGCACTACCATAACCAGAGAGCTGCTACTCTGCCTCTCTTCTCTCTTATCTCTATCCTATTGCTCAGATCTCTTACTGACTTAGGCATCGGAGAGCCTTGCGCTGCCCACAGCCAGGGTCCTTTGACATCCTTATCTTCCTCCCTTTCAGGTTGTCAGGCTATCCACCATCTTCTAAGGAGCTTCAGATTCAACATAACTTCCATTGCAAAGTCCGTAATATTTAGGCACTTACAGTTGGCGCCGTATGTGGAAAAGTACAAAGCCAGTCTTCCCAAACACCATGCCCCCCAAGGCTAAGAGAGGCGGAGAATCCTCAAAGGCCACGAGGGCAATGACCCGACTACCACCACCCACGGGCCCGTCGCCGGTCGCTCCTTCCCAGAGACGATCCGAGGCGAGGTTTGATGCAGTTACAGTCGAAGAGCGCCCTGACACACATCTCTTCGTTCAGGTCCCATTCCCGAAGAGAATCGAAGACTCATCCCCGGAGGAGGAGGTTGTGCCCCCCGGCGGGATGAACGGCGACATGAGTGTCCTCAAAAGAACAAGTCGGTGGCGGTTAGTAAGTCCCATTACTCCCGTCACTGCACTGGCGATGGGGACGTAGCGGCCCAGAATATCATAATCCGAGAACAAGAGGAGCTGATTCAGCAGCTCCGGCGGCAGCCTGAGCACGAGGCGAAGGTCAGCCCCCAACCTTCCAGGAGTAGGCCGACCCATCGATCTGAGGTCTGAAAGAAACTGCGATTCAGATCTGAATTAGCGGAAGATATTCATGGCTAATTTGTAACATGACAGATTTTAAAAATCTGATTTGGCCAGCATAAATCAGCCATATAGATCGCATGAGAACTCCATGAATTCATGACCAACAAGTGTATAATTAAAGGAGAACGAAGAAGACTATTACCTCGAAGATTTGTAGACTTCAAATCTCTGAAAAAATAGATCCAAAGGCCCGAACTCAGACTTGCAATTTGCAAACAAGTTGCTGGGATTTTCTGCACTAGTATTGCCTTTGATCTTCTTCTCTATCTCACTTCCAAATCTGATTGGCTAAGATGGTGGGATCTTAATCTAGGAATCAAGAAGTATTTCTCCAAGAAAAAATCTCAGACCTTAACTTTCTTCAATGAAGAAGAAAGAGCTTCAAGGGCTAGACGTGTGCAACCTTGTGACTCTCCTTGTATGGACGTCCAAAGGGAAGGCTCTCTCCCTTTTATAGAAACTTAGGAAACTTTTTCCTAGAAGCTTATCTCTTCTAATTCTCATTATTGTCCAAAAAGGAAAGACTTATTTCCTTTAAGAAACACTCTAATTAGAAAAGGAAACCAAAAGGAACTTTCCATATAATTAGTAATCCTAGTTGTAGAACACTTACTAATTTTAAGTTCCTAATCCAAAAAGGAAACTATCTCATAGGAATACTAATCCAAAGAGGAGTCCAACTTTCCAAGTAGAGAGTCCTACTCAAAGTTGGAAACCTTACCCATGGAAATCCTATTATGGACGTCCCACATATTAATGCACACCATGGCCCATATACAATTTATCTAGAGTTAAATTCATGTATGCCATCAAAGGCCTATTTGAATTTAAACTCAAAATTATTTTTCCACTAAAATAATTCATCCAAATGTTATTTAAACATTATAGGAAACCATGCCAATCTTGGAAAGTGACTAGAGAAGGGACCAAAAGACATATTTGCCATTGGCTCCCAAAATGACCAAAATGTCCATGCTAAACCCATAGCAACATTAAGACCATTTTAACCTTAACTCATTCCACTAAAGAGTTATGGTTGAACTCCAAGGATAAATATATAATATAATAAGCTCGTCATAAAATGACGGTTGTCTTCGACCTACTAAGTGTAATGACCTGAATGCCCCTCTATGTAACATCCATAATCGAGTCAGGTTATCACATGTACTATCAACCTTCCCGATTACATCTAAACCTTAGAACTTCATATCCTTAAACATAATCATCATTCGAATATCATTCTCTTGATCCAGGGAGCGACCCACAAGTTCAATATTCATATGGAACATCCATATACTAAGATCTTAGATTTTGATGATTAATCGGATAATTCTAAGGGGACGATTATTCCATCATCAGATGGCATAGATTCTATATTGCATCTGCACGTCCCAACTGATCAAGTCCGAGTACCCAAAACACTGAGCTGTTGACCCATGAAAAGAATCTCACCCATAGTGAATTAAAGCACAAGAACTTGACTTCGTCAGTTCATCCACAAATGCTCAAGATTAAGAGCACCGGTCACTCAGTAGCATGAGGTGACTTGATCTCTCTCTGTGATAGTACTTTTTTAGAGATCACACCTGCCATGGTCCTGTTCAATGCATTGCATATGCACTAATGAGATGAATCCGGGAAAGCCCTCCCATGACTTAGGTAAGTCACCCTGAATACAGGAGAGTCTCTCATTATAACTTCTACCAAGATGAAGTGCCCGGCTCCATCTTTCAGTTATGAACAAATATGATGTTTCCAGTGTCCATGAATTAGACCTATCTGTGTGTAGACATTACACACCTAATTCATTTACTAGAAACAATGGGCCTTACACAAGCATACATATATACATGTTTAAGCATAAAAGAGTCATTCCATTAAATAACCAGTAAATATCCAGCAACAAAAGATGAGAGTGCAGCTAGTGGGCTTTAGGGCATACACCAATCCCAACAAACTCCCACTTGCACTAAAGATCACTACTTCCTAACCTAACACCCATAGACTCAACATGAGAAGTGAAGACTTTCTCAGTAAGAGTCTTAGTGAATGGGTCAGCTAAGTTATTTGCTGAAGTAATATGCTCCACCACTATCTCTCCATCCTGAATGAATTCCCGGATCAAGTGGTACTTTCTCTGAATGTGCTTGCCTTTCTTGTGATTCCTGGGCTCTTTGCACTATGCTACAGCACCAGTGTTATCGCAGTACATGACAATCGGTTTATACACTGCAGGAACAACTCCCAATTCCAACAGGAATTTTCTGAGCCATACCGCTTCCTTCGCAGCTTCCGATGCCGCCACATACTCTGCTTCCATGGTAGAATCAGATATACAGGATTGCTTGACACTTCTCCATGATATAGCCCCTCCTGACATAGTAAAGACGTACCCTGAGGTAGACTTTCTGGCATCACTATCAGATTGGAAATCAAAGTCTGTATACGCCAATGGCGTTAGATCATCTGCTCGAAAGGTCAGCATATAATCTTTCGTTCTCCGAAGATACTTGAATATATGCTTAACTGCTGTCCAATGCATAGGCCCAGGGTTTGACTGATATCTGCTAACCATGCCAACGGCAAAGCAAATATCTGGTCTAGTACATAACATAGCATACATGAGGCTTCCAACAGCGGATGCATATGGAACTCTCCTCATGGTCTCTATCTCTTCAGATGTCTTTGGACATTGATCTCGAGACAGTGGTACTCCATGTCTAGAAGGTAGGAGGCCCTTCTTGGAGTCATGCATGTTAAACTTGACCAATATCTTCTCAATATATGAAGATTGGGATAGGGCTAACATCTTATTCTTGCGATCACGCAAAAGCTTGATCCCTAAGATATAGCTGGCTTCACCCAGATCCTTCATCTGAAATTGAGAGGATAACCAAACCTTTGTGGATGACAATAAACCTACATCATTTCCTATGAGTAATATGTCATCTACATACAGAACCAAAAATGCAACTGCTTTCCCATTTCCTTTCTTATACACACATGGTTCATCAATGTTTTGATCAAAGCCAAAGGATTTGACTGCCTGATTAAACTTGATGTTCCATGCTCTAGATGCTTGCTTAAGTCCATAAATGGACTTCTTAAGTTTACAAACCATGTTATCTTGGCCACTAGCAATGAAGCCCTCTGGTTGCATCATATAGATGCATTTGTCAAGACTTCCATTAAGAAAAGCTGTCTTGACATCCATCTGCCATATCTCGTAGTCATAATGACATGCGATGGCCAAGAGAATCCTTATGGACTTAAGTATAGCCACTGGTGAAAAGGTTTCCTCATAATCGATACCCTCTTTCTGAGTATATCCTTTCGCCACCAGTCTTGCTTTGAAGGTTTCCACCTTCCCATCCTCTCCTCTCTTTCTCTTGTAGATCCACTTGCACCCTATGGGTTTAATCCCTTCAGGTGCATCTACAAGTTCCCAGACTTGATTGGAATACAAAGAATCCATTTCAGATTTCATCGCTTGCTGCCACATGTCAGCATCTATATCCGTTACTGCTTCATCATAACTAGTAGGATCCTCAACCAGATCTTCAGAGTCTGTCTTAAAAGACACTCCTAGATATCTTTCTGGCTGTCTAGAAATTCTCCCACTACGACGAGGCTCCGGAGTGTTCAAAGGAATATCTTGTTCATCTACTGTCTCAGGATCCGGTACAGATGTTATAGGAGATCCCGGAAGAATCTCCTCAAGGGTTTCTTTACAACTAAGCTCTTGGTGCATCATACAATCATCCTCCAAGTACCTAGCATGAGTGCTGATGAGCACTTTTTGCTCCTTTGGATGATAAAAGATGCCACCTCTCGTTCCCTTAGGATACCCAATGAAGTAGCACATTTCTGATCTGGGTTCCAGCTTGGTAGCTTTATCATTCAGTACATAGGCTGGACAACCCCAAATGTGAATATGTCTTAAACTAGGTTTTCGACTTGTCCAGATTTCTTGGGGTGTCCTAGGTACTGATTTAGAAGGTACCAGATTTAAAATGTATGCTGCTGCTTCTAGGGCATATCCCCAAAAAGATATAGGTAGGGTTGCATGACTCATCATGGACCTTACCATATCAAGAAGGGTACGGTTTCTTCTCTCCGCTACACCATTTTGCTGGGGTGTACCCGGTGCAGACAACTGAGACACAATCCCATGTTGTGTGAGGTACTCCTTGAACTCACCCAGGAGGTACTCGCCACCTCGATCAGATCGAAGGGCTTTGATATGTTTTCCTAGTTGTAGCTCCGCCTCAGCCTTGAATTGTTTGAACTTATCAAACGCCTCAGACTTGCGTCGCATTAGGTATACATATCCAAATCTAGAGTAATCATCGATGAAGGTGATGTAATACTCATACCCTCCTCGAGCCGGTTTGTTCATAGGGCCACACACATCAGTGTGAATCAATTCTAACAACTCCTTTGACCTTAGTCCCTTTCCAGAGAATGACCGTTTGGTCATCTTTCCCTTGAGACAAGATTCGCACTGAGGAAAAGGTTCGAAATCTAATGAGCTTAAAGGCCCATCTTCTACCAACCTCTGAATCCGTTTTAGGTTAATGTGACCCAAACGTAAGTGCCAAAGATATGTGTCATTGATTGAAGATACCTTCCTCTTAAGGGAAGTTGAGTTTTCTTATTGTACATTATGCAGTGTGGGAGCAATAGGATATAGATAAAATAAGTTGTCATGTATTCTACCGGAACATATAATATTTCCATCTCTACTGATATCAATACCAGAATGGAAAGAAACTGAATAATTAAATTCAATTAATCTGGAAACTGAAATTAAATTCTTCCTCATGTCCGGAACATAGAAAACATTATTTAAAACTAATCTCCTATTACATGGAAAATGTAAGGTAACTACTCCTACTGCAACTGCCCAAACTTTAGCTCCAGTTCCGACTCTGAAAGCAAACTCTCCTTTCTCAATTCTCTGCATTATCTGAAACCCCTGCAATGAATTGCAGATATGATTAGTGGCTCCTGAGTCTACTATCCATGAGTCAGTAGAATCAACCACTAGACAAGTTTCAATGTAGTATGAAAAAAATGTACCTTTCTTAACTGAGGCCAGGAACTTGGGACAATCTTTCTTCCAATGACCTTTGAGGCCACACTTGAAGCATTTCCCTTTGGGCTTTCCATCTGTACCCTTGTCCTTCTTATTACCAGCATTGTTCTTTTTCTGCCCTTTTCCCTTATTCTGCTTCTTCTTGGACTTCTTCCCTTTCGGGTTCAGTTTAGAGGAAGACTGGAAAAAATGAGCTTGGGCTTTGGGCTTCATGATGGCCTCTGCCGCTTGGAGTTCTTTCATTAACTCAGGTAGAGTCGTGTCCATCTTGCTCATATTGAAATTGAGCTTGAACTGATTGAAATATTCCGGCAAAGTTTCGAGAATCATGTCAGTTTGACTCCCTGCATCAATCTCAACCCCTAGAATCTCAGCTTCATTGAAACAATCTATCAGCTTGAGCATATGCTCTCTGACAGGTGTTCCCTCAGCCATCCTAGCATTCATGATAGTCCTTATAGCAGCTTGCCTAGCTGGCCTGCTCTTGTCTGCAAACATCTCAGACAAGGACATCATGATTTCATAGGCTGTGTCCATTTGCTCGTGCTGTGTTTGCAACACGTTGGACATGGAAGCGAGCATGTAGCATTTAGCCATGCTATTCGCTTTCTTCCATTTCCTTTCAGCCTCTCGCTGGTCATCAATAGAATTAGCATCAATATCGGGACAGTTTTCCAGCAAGACATACTTATACTCCTCAGCAGTGAGTACTATGTCAAAATTTCTCTTCCAATCTACGTAGTTAGGGCCAGTCAGTTTATTCTCACGAAGAATGCACATCAACAGACTAAAAGAGACTTTACCCATCTCTTTCTGGATATAAAACGGTTTATAATTAGACATGCAGTATATATGTAATATGCATATGGTGCTTGTTATAAAAGGAAAAACAAAGCATGAAACTTTTTACATTATTCAACCCCAATCATAATGTATCAGTGTTTCAACCTCCTCATAGACCCTCCATCGAAGGGATGGCCGAGCCTACAGTCACGTTGAATTAAGGCAGTCTTATTTGGATTATCACTATCTGGACACATATCCAGTGGTAGTCCAATCACTGATTGGTTTGGCCTCATATGACAAATAACCCTTCAACTCCTAGGGAGAGGTTATTACCATCTTATGTCAAGTGTATAACCATCTCTTATGAGTTTTCCCAGAATGTCTATGATTAAGTCCTCCGAAGGGAAGAGACTTTTATCCTTTCTAGAAGTGACCTTTAGTAAAGAGCTCCACCGAAGGGATGGCCGCTCCCACCAACACTTCATTGACATTCTATAGAAGTGATCTTTAGTAAAGAACTCCACCGAAGGGATGGCCGCTCCTACTAACACCTCATTACGAATATTCACATTAGTTCACCCATTAACCCATCAAAGCGGTCTTTAGTAAAAGAACTCCACCGAAGGGATGGCTGCTCCTACTAACACTTTAATGAGATAACATGAACAAAAAATGGAAGGCCGTGGGGTCTTTCCTAAAACCCCTCTCCCACTTGATTATTTATCACTAGGGTTTATACTTTTTGACCTTTACATTGTTTTACTCAAAAGCTCTTTTTAAATCTAGCAAACTTGGTTAATTAAATTTATGACTTAAGTCATCTTAAAATTAAATAACCTTTGCTTTAAAACATTTGAGCAAATCCCTTCAAAGAGCCAAAAGCCTATCTTGGGTTATGAAAAACCCATAGGTAGCATCTAATTAGATTTTAGTTTAGCCTTCCAAGGGTACCAAGATAAACTAAACCCTATCCAATTTTAAACCTTAGACAAGAAGGTGCTGGTCTATGTTCCGTTTAAAACAATTTGCCAAACTAAAAACAATCTAATTCAATAAAGATGCCAATTTTAGAACCTAATGGTGGCCATGTTTCTAGGTGACAATTATAGCAATTATATAAAGCACTCATCCATGCATTCCATATATAAAAGCAAATAAAAGTATGCAATCCTTGATGGCTCCTTGCTCTTCGGACTTGTAATCCTTATCGAACTAGGACATCAAGAATAGGTCTCATCTTTCACCAAGAAGTCTTGTCTCCTCCACCACTAAGGAGTCCGGTTACTTGCAACCTTTCTTGAAACTTTCTTCTTCTTGCTTGATCCAATAAATTAAATTTATACAAGCAAACCCGTAAAAAACAAAAACCCAAATTACATTGGAGATACCTATGTTTTTCAAGAAAGCTTACATCAAGACTAGTTGGAATAAAAGTAAAGAAAGAATTACAACTTTCTATGATTGCTAAACGCGCAATCGTACACTTTCCAACTAATGAAAAAACATCCAAATCCACATAACAATCATGCGAACCATCAAGGATGCAATATACGGCTGCAATCAAAGAGGTTAGTGCATGCAAAAACACTATGTGCATCATTACACAAATCTGGAAAATAAATTCCAGCAATGTTAATGAAACTTGCACATAACATGCATCACAACATAAGTTTAAAAGGGTGCCACCATACCCATAATCAATCTAGGATTAATTATACACAACATGGGATCATGATTTCACATGGAGTGGCTCTGATACCACTGAAAGAAACTGCGATTCAGATCTGAATTAGCGGAAGATATTCATGGCTAATTTGTAACATGACAGATTTTAAAAATCTGATTTGGCCAGCATAAATCAGCCATATAGATCGCATGAGAACTCCATGAATTCATGACCAACAAGTGCATAATTAAAGGAGAACGAAGAAGACTATTACCTCGAAGATTTGTAGACTTCAAATCTCTGAAAAAATAGATCCAAAGGCCCGAACTCAGATTTGCAATTTGCAAACAAGTTGCTGGAATTTTCTGCACTAGTATTGCCTTTGATCTTCTTCTCTATCTCACTTCCAAATCTGATTGGCTAAGATGGTGGGATCTTAATCTAGGAATCAAAAAGTATTTCTCCAAGGAAAAATCTCAGACCTTAACTTTCTTCAATGAACAAGAAAGAGCTTCAAGGGCTAGACGTGTGCAACCTTGTGACTCTCCTTGTATGGACGTCCAAAGGGAAGGCTCTCTCCCTTTTATAGAAACTTAGGAAACTTTTTCCTAGAAGCTTATCTCTTCTAATTCTCATTGTTGTCCAAAAAGGAAAGACTTATTTCCTTTAAGAAACACTCTAATTAGAAAAGGAAACCAAAAGGAACTTTCCATATAATTAGTAATCCTAGTTGTAGATCACTTACTAATTTTAAGTTCCTAATCCAAAAAGGAAACTATCTCATAGGAATACTAATCCAAAGAGGAGTCCAACTTTCCAAGTAGAGAGTCCTACTCAAAGTTGGAAACCTTACCCATGGAAATCCTATTATGGACGTCCCACATATTAATGCACACCATGGCCCACATATAATTTATCTAGAGTTAAATTCATGTATGCCATCAAAGGCCTATTTGAATTTAAACTCAAAATTATTTTTCCACTAAAATAATTCATCCAAATGTTATTTAAACATTATAAGAAGCCATGCCAATCTTGGAAAGTGACTAGAGAAGGGACCAAAAGACATATTTGCCATTGGCTCCCAAAATGACCAAAATGTCCATGCTAAACCCATAGCAACATTAAGACCATTTTAACCTTAACTCATTCCACTAAAGAGTTATGGTTGAACTCCAAGGACAAATATATAATATAATAAGCTCGTCATAAAATGACGGTTGTCTTCGACCTACTAAGTGTAATGACCTGAATGCCCCTCTATGTAACATCCATAATCGAGTCAGGTTATCACATGTACTATCAACTTCCCGATTACATCTAAACCTTAGAACTTCATATCCTTAAACATAATCATCATTCGAATATCATTCTCTTGATCCAGGGAGCGACCCACAAGTTCAATATTCATATGGAACATCCATATACTAAGATCTTAGATTTTGATGATTAATCGGATAATTCTAAGGGGGACGATTATTCCATCATCAGATGGCATAGATTCTATATTGCATCTGCACGTCCCAACTGATCAAGTCCGAGTACCCAAAACACTGAGCTGTTGACCCATGAAAAGAATCTCACCCATAGTGAATTAAAGCACAAGAACTTGACTTCATCAGTTCATCCACAAATGCTCAAGATTAAGAGCACCGGTCACTCAGTAGCATGAGGTGACTTGATCTCTCTCTGTGATAGTACTTTTTTAGAGATCACACCTGCCATGGTCCTGTTCAATGCATTGCATATGCACTAATGAGATGAATCCGGGAAAGCCCTCCCATGACTTAGGTAAGTCACCCTGAATACAGGAGAGTCTCTCATTATAACTTCTACCAAGATGAAGTGCCCGGCTCCATCTTTCAGTTATGAACAAATATGATGTTTCCAGTGTCCATGAATTAGACCTATCTGCGTGTAGACACTACACACCTAATTCATTTACTAGAAACAATGGGCCTTACACAACCATACATATATACATGTTTAAGCATAAAAGAGTCATTCCATTAAATAACCAGTAAATATCCAGCAACAAAAGATGAGAGTGCAGCTAGTGGGCTTTAGGGCATACACCAATCCCAACAAGGTCGACCCCAGGCATCGATCCGAGATCGACCCGACCCATCGATCCGAGATTGACCTCAGGCAACACCTCGAGCACAAGAGGCAACGCCGGGCTCAGGACGAGGGCTACAGCAACAGTCGCTCGAAGAGTTGGTCCGAGCTCCCCTTTGAGGACGGAGAAGGTGAAGAAGCGCGGCTTGACAAGCTTGTCAGACAGGCTATCCGGCGCAATATGGAGGTTCTCTCTCACAACCCTCCGGATTTGTACGACTACGGAGACGCCGACTCTTCTCTTTTCTCCCCATAAATCATGGATTTCCTCCTGCCCAAGAGATTCAGTGTCCCAAGGTTCGTTCATTACGACGGCACCTCGGATCCGGCAGCGTATCTCCGACATTTCACCCAGAAGATGTCGGTATGGGGTGATGTCGGTCACCTGAACTGTAGAGTTTTCTCATCGAGTTTGGGAGACCTCCCCCTCAAATGGTTTTGCAGTCTCCCAGAAGGATCGATCTCTAGTTGGCACCGGTTGCGGAACTCCTTCCTGGGGAAGTTCCAAGCCCACAGAGTCATCCCGAAGACAGATGGCGACATCATGGCCCTCAAGATGAGGTGGAAGGAGAGCATTACCCAGTTCGCTAAGAGATTCTGGACTGTCTATAGCCAGATCGAGAACTCCAATGACGAAGTGGCGATCATGTCCTTCCAGCATGCCCTATTGCCGGGCAATGACCGTCGCAAAGAGCTAGTTAGGAGCCCCGTAACCTTGGTGGAAGCGTTAATGGCCAGGGTAAACAAATACGTTGCCCAAGAGCAGGACAAAGTCAGGGCCAAGGAGAGCTTTGGCGTCTCTAAGATCACTTCCAACGGCCAGCCCAAAATCGAAGATCAGGCCACCCCAGGGGCTATAACCAAAGGGTCAGAGAGAGGAAATTCTCAGTGGGGGAACTCGTCCCGAAGAAGTCACTCCCGCAAGACAAAGATCCGAACCACGACAAGTTGGCGCCAAACTGGCACGGACCGTTCAAGGTCACTGAGTGTCGCAACCCCAGACCGAGATTTAGGAATCAAGACTAGGGCCCGCGATGTTTACCACAGGTTCCCGCGGTGAGGATTCCAAAACAAAGAGGAGATCTAGCTCACATGATCAAATATGCGGAAGCGTGTAGCAAAATGTGTCAATCATAATTTAAACAAAATGAATGAGTAAAATGACTTCAAGACTTAATATCAGAAGGAGAAACATGACATGGCATTCCTATCATAATTCAAGTTTCAAAGTAACAAAGTAAGTTAAGTTTAATACATCCCAAAATAAGAGGCCAACAAAGGCCAATACGTCACCAAGAGTTCAAACTAGAAACCCATGACAAAATGAAACGTTCTCATGAACCCGCCCGACGTCTAGTTGACATTGTCGGGCTGCCACTCGCGAGCTGGGGGTGGCTTAACAGCCTCCTCCTGCCGCTCCTCCTCAAAGGCATCATCTCCTGCATCTAGGCACCAAAATAACAAGGGTCAAACACGACGGTTTGCCAGGTAATCAATTTAGGCATGAGCATTATACAATAATAAAAATAATTTAATAAAGTTTAAACAATTTAAGATAAATATATGCACTTCGGATTTTCAAAACTAGCATGAATAATTCTTATATCATGAATAGTAAATCCACATTGAGCTAAATCCTTTCTCCATCATACATGATGATAAGAGCAAGCGAGCGAGCGAGCAAGCGGGCGCCCAAGCCACACAAGGTGGGAGGGGAAAATACCGGCCGCGGAACCGGAACGAGCTAAAATGTGTATAAATACACTACCAATCTGCAGATGGTCCTTACTTATGTTTAAAGACCCCCTAACTAGTGGATCAGACTGAGAGGGCAGTCTAAGCTCAGTGGTGTTCACTTAAATCCATGAATGCACAAAACAAAACAATATACTTATCAAGCTTATCGAAACAAAAGGGGAATTCACTTATCAAAATGAACAAGACAGGGCTAGCAAAAAGGCATAATATATATGCATAATGAGCTTAGGAAGTGATCCCCTTTTTCATTCAGAAATCAAACCTTCAAACGAGCTCATACTTGAAATCCAAAACGAGTAGATGAAGATTTTCTATATACAAGAATTCAAAACATAGTTTTATCAAGCATATGCTAAAAGAAAATCTTCCATTGACCCTTGTGCACTTGAAACTCAAATCTCGGAAATTAGTTATGAAATTGGTGCCTCCAAAGTTGAGACATTTAAGCATTCAAACACACAACTATCAAGTAGAAACCTTTCATTATATTCAAGTTCCTCAATCCTCAAGAAATTCTCAAAAATTTGAAAATGAATTCATAAATTTTAATTTAGGCTTATAAATGATGAAAAATCATAAAAACAGGTCCAAAGTTATTTCAGATTTTTAAAATCATTAAAGATTAAAAACATTCCCAAAAATTACAAAGAAATGCATTAAAAGGGTCTAAACGGGCTAGGAGGCAGGGCCTGGGCCCGCTCGAGCGGGCTTGGGTCCGCTCAAGCAGACCCTCCCAGAGAGTGGGCTCGCTCTAGGCTCGCCCTAGCGAGCCTGCTCTCTGGCAGGTCTGTGGAATAGTGCATTTCTGCACTGTTTCACTCCCTCCTTTGCATTTCTTTTGAATTCTTTCTTCCTTCCTTCATCAACAAACATCCTAAAGCATCCAAGAATGAACTGATCCGTGTCTAAACATTATTCAATCATCACTAAACCAATATCATTTCATTGCATTTACAAAATTAGTATGGAAAATAGGAATTTAACACATGAAACATATACAATTTCTGAGCCGAACTCTTTCTTCCATAAAAAAATATCATTAATAAGGGAAAGAACTTCCCATATCAAGCTAATAAAATCGAATTCAAGCTGAGCATAAATCTAAAGAACATGAACATGACATAAATTAAAAGTTTGAGCAACAAATTCATGCATTTCAAGATGAAAAACAGTCCAAGATTTCACATGCACATACAACCTATATAGATTACTTACCTTCTTGCCCAAATGCTAAGCAAAACTTCCTCTCAAGAATCCTACTCAAGATCTGGTTCAAGAAGCTACAAAAATCCCAGAAAAATCTATTCAAAAACAACTTCAAAGATCAACATATTTTGAAAGATACGAACCCATTTCGAAATAGCCTTTACATGTACGAAAATCAAGCTCTACATGAGCTGAAATAACTCCTTGGAAAGGGAGAAGATGAGTTCTAACCTGAAGCTAGCTGAACAAGTAGAAAACCAGCTGGAAAGAGGTGAAGAAGTTGCAGAAATTTCACACAAAATGCACCCAGCTGTAGCTTGAAGGAAGGGGAAGGGAAATGTGGTCTTAGATTTTGATTTGGAGATCTCTAGGTTGTGCATGCAAGAGTAAGAAGTGAGAGGGGAAGAGGTTCTCTCTCTCAGCTCATAAGTTGCAGGAAAACACACAGTTGCTGGAAATGAGCTTATGAAACGTAAGTGTCACACCCCGAAACCAGGCCCTGCAGTGATCCGACCTCGGGATGCGAAATTTTTGGATAAATTTGAAACTTTTGCTATGTTTCCCAAGATCCACGTGAATGAGGATAATCAAATTCCAACACGATCAGAGTATATTTTCGCGGAAGCTAAACATGGTGTTACGACTCGGAATCCGTGGCCATCGGGTTCCGTGTCGCACGCAACCAATATCATAAAGCCATTACATAAGCAGACTGGCACAAATCATAATCCAAATAACACTGAGCTGGTAGTAACAAGACTATTTATTTCCCACATATTCAAATTACAATTAACAAAAGTCTTAATTATAAACCCAATGAAAAAGGCTAACAAATCCATACAAATACACCACTAAGTGATATACTACCCCAAATGATTTTACGAGCTCCGGTGCCAAACTTGACATCTGGATGATATCATCAATGGGCAGCCTCTCACGTCAGACCGGCGGTCCTACCACCTCCTCCAATCAAACACCTAAAAATAGAAAGAGAAGAAACTGGCACCAAATAAACAAGGTCAGACATGACGGTTTGGCAAGCAAATAATCAAGTAATATGTAACAAATAGACATTCATAAAACCTTATGGAATCATTGTAAAACCATTTAAAGAGTCTAAACAATAATAACAATAAATCACGATAAAACGATCGAAAGACCGAACATCAATATCAAAGCAAGTAAATGAACAGACTCTGAGCATAAGTGTCTTGAAAAGGTAACAGTCTACATAAAACATTTAATAGTTGGAAATACATTTCAAATCCCGAATAATAGCGATAATATGATAAATGATCGGTATCATAAACATTAACCAATTTAAAGCATGAAGAGTATAAACAACAAGAACCATAAAACAAAGTAATACGCAGATAAAACATTGGCAACCACACATAGCTATATTCTCCTATTACCGAAGTAACAAGAGCAGACAGAAACGTAGCCACTATACGTGGGACCGGAAATAGAATCAGAACCGTAGCCATACAAATGGGACCGGCAGATCAAAATCAGAACCGTAGCCATACAAATGGGACCGGCAGATAGGAACCGTTGCCATGGTCGGTACAGACAGAATCCAAGCTGCAGCTGGCGGACAAATTAAAGATCCCAAGCCGGGTGATCAGCCCGACAAGGTGACCTAAGCCTAGTGGTGCCTTTAGTTTTCAAAACTCGAACCGATACAAATCTAACAATAATGATAATCCCCTTGGCTCAGGGGCTCACACTACAAAGCTCTGGCCCTGTCTTGCCTCGAGGTTTTATTTTCAAAATACTAGTCTTATCAAAATAATAGTCTCATCGAAGAAATCCCGAATGTGGCGAACCACTCCAATCTCCTTTCAAGTCGATTCGGAGAAAACATACGAATATCCATGGTAAGCCGCTCAAATACACATCAAAATGATTTGTATAAAATCATACGATCAATCCATTCGAATATGGAAAACCCCATGATTTTACAACAAACCACCGATGCTATTCAAATTAGTTTACCAAAGAATACAAACACAAATACAAAAATATTCTCTAACTTGAAATGGAATGGAATTGTGTAGAATGACTTAATGACTTACCAAGGAACCATCTCAATGTACATTTAGCCTTTAAACATTGATTATTAAGAGAATATGTTTGATGCCAATGAAAATCCACAACATTTAAATGATAAAGTGCACATTGAGACTCGGACGATTCCCGGGTAATTTCACATACACTCATTCTCTCATTGTTCCCATTCCCATTTCACAAATTCCAAGTATCACCAATAATCCCAAGCTTTCATGGGCTTCCAAGCATAAAAAGGGAATTAATGGGCCTTAAGATGAAGAGGAAAGGAGGGCTAAAACAGGCCTAAAACAAGTTAGAAAAACCCACGAATCAACCTTAAACCAGGCTTAATAGTCATTCAAAAGGCCCCTCAAACCAGGCCCTGAAAAGGGCCCAGAACTGGGCTGGGTCCGCTCGAGCGACCCAAGGTCCGCTCGAGCGGACCCCTTCCAGAACTTGGGCCGCTCGAGCGGCCCATCTGGTCGCTCGAGCGGACCCAGTTCTGGCTGGGTCCAAAATGAGTGCAGAAATGCACTCTTGCTACTCTTTTTCATTCCTTTTTCTTCCCTTCTTTCATACATAATCCCAAGAACATTTTGGACCCTCCCTTGACCTTCCAAACTCATCAAATCCCCATTCATTAATCCTTCCACTTGATCAAACACCACACTTTTAAAAATCAAGGGTTTTCCCCATTCTTAGAACACAACACTAAACACAAAGAAGGCTAAGTTTCAAAATGTCCAAAGTGAAATCAAACTTCCAAATACATTGTAAAACAATAATACAAGTGGAAATCACACATCATATTACTCCATTTGTCCAAAACAAATCTATGAAGCATAAAAAGATTAAAGCATAGCATGAAACAACATGATATGAAACAAAATACATGAAACCATCATATTAATTGGAAATCCACTTGCCTTGGTCAAGAGAAGATGTAAATCACTCCAAGATGGTGCTCTTAAAGTCCCAAGCTCCAAATTCACAAAACCCTCAAAATAACTCAAAAAGAAGCCCTAGAAACCAACCATTTTCAAATCTCCATGAAAACTCTTTGCCTATATAACAAAAACATTCTAAATGGTTTGGAAAAACAAGATTTGAAGAAAGAAATCCATTGCTAACCTTATTGAAGCTCAAACAAAGAAGAGAAGCTTAGATGAGAGCCTTGCTCTAGCTCAAAATCTTTGAAAAAGGCATCTTTGGGAAGCCAAGAGAGAGGAGAAGAAGATGGGAAGATCAAATCTCCCTTTAGCATCAAAGAACAAGAGATACATGAGAAGAGAGAAAGGGGCTGGGAGAAGAACCCTAGACTCCCCTTTTGTTGCAGGAAAATGAAGAATGGGAGAGAAGAGAACCCATTGGTGGTTTTATAAGGTTAAGTGGGCTGGGCCCCATTCTTCAGAAGGCTGAAACTAACATTTGCGGGCCCCGAATGAAAACGACGAAGAAGATAAAAATGATCAGCGAAATTCCTACTTTCCAAAAAGTATATTTTCCCCAATTTCTGAAATTTTCGAAATTCATGGACAGATTTAGTGCGAAAAGTCAGTTTTGCCCTTTTTCTAAAAAAACGCATTTTCTGATCATCAAATCAAAATGGTCAAAACATGAAAGTTGTTAAACTTCATAAAATGAGTCAAAATACACCAAATTCAGAATTTTTAGAAATCGAAAGTAATTTCTCATAAAAATACATATCATATGGACCAGGTCAAATCAAAGTCAACGGTCCTCAAAATCTCCAAAGCTATGGAAAAGTCTAATCAAACTCAAAAACAAGGTCAAACCAACTCAAATCTCACTTAAAAGCTAAACCACGAGTAAAACAATACTAAACAAAGAAATTGGGGGTCGAGGTCTTACAGTAAGTGAAAGGAGGGAGAAGACTTAAGTGACTAAGAAATGGGCCCCACAACAGGTCTGAAATTTGCATGGGCTGAAACATGATCTTGTGGGTCCCGGATGAGATTGACGAAAGAGGATAAAATGATCCTTGAAAAATCTAGTTTCCAAAAAGTATAAATTTGACATAGTTTTGAAATTTCGAGATTTGAGCCCAGATTTAGTGAGAAAAGTCAATTTTACCCTCTTTGGGCCAAAACTTGGATTTTTGGGTCTCAAATATGGACAAGTTGTAAGACCCCGACCCGAGAGACCTCGATTAGAGTTAATTAAATTATGTTTTAGTTCTAAGCGTGTTTAGTGGTTTTTGGATTAGTTTGGGGATTAGAATAGCTTTTATAATAGCTTTGGGGAATTTGGAGAGCCCTTTTACTTGTGGGACCCTTTGGGGGTTCTTGTTACGAATTGTGTGAGATTGGGGGTTTACCGGTGATTTCCAAAAATTGTGTTTTTAACCCCATTGGACTTATCTTGTTAATCCCTACAACTTTCATGTTGACATCGTTTCCATTCAGGAGCCTTAAACCCGACTTTTCACAAATTGAGGGCAAAATGGTCTTTTTACCCAAAATCTGGACACCGATTCCAATGTCACCAAAACGAGCAAAATATATACTTTTTAGAAACTAGAAATTTCGCCGATCAACTTTGTCTTCTTCGTCGAATTCGTTTGAATCCCCGAAAGCCATGTTTTTAGCCCGAGAAGTCTTTTAGTTGTGGGCCCCATCCCCACTTGCTATATATAGAGAGCCTTCTTCTTCATCTTCCCATTTCTTACTAAAACCCTAGAGGAGAAGAGATTCCAGCCCTAAGGTTTTCCTTTGTCCCTCTTGCTTATTTCCTCATAAATCACCACAAGAACTTGGCTAAATCAAGAGATGGACCTTGCAATCTTCTTCCTCACCTCAAGAGCTCTCTATTGGTACCATTTATGAAGACATGCATCACCATTAGAGCTTCTTGTGAGCTCTCTCTACTTATTTGAACCACTTTTAGGTAAGTGATCCTCCCAATCTTTTAGAATTTTGTTTGTTTAGCCCTAGGGAAGCTCCATTTCGTTTATTGGAAGATTTCGTTTTGTTTTACTTGGATTTTGATATTCTAGGGTTGGATTTGGGGGTTTTTGTATAGGTGTTTGATGGTGGACTTAAGTGGTGTTTAGAGCTCAATTTGATTTGCATTGGACCCAAGGCAAGTGGATGAATGGATTAATTTCATGTTTTCTTGCTATTAAAGATTTGAACCCTCATTTATTGCTTTTACCTAAGTCATCTTTATGAGTTTTCATGATTTTAGAAACATGCATAATGTTAGGCTATTAATAGTCCTCTTGGTAAATATGTGTTTTATTATCTTGCTTTTAGATCATTGATGATCATTTATGGATTTTCATTTATGGAGATGCCTTGCATTGAATGAAATGGAATTGGTTGAGGATTTAGTGTTTGGTTGGTGTGGTTGTTGGGGGAAGTAAATGATGGATTGAATGGGGTTTAAATGAGGTTTTAGAGACCCTCAAATGTATGTTTAAAGGGTGCTCAAAGGAGGAAGAAAGGAGGAGAAAAGGAAGGAACGAACTGTACTCAGAAAATAGTTTTTGGACAGTTCGCTCGAGCGACCATGACACATCACTTGAGCGAACCCGTCACAGAACCTCGTTCGCCCGAGCGAACCCCAGACAGAGAGCTGTTCGCCCGAGCGAACCTCCCAGTTCGCTCGAGTGAACTGCCTGTCTGTCATGGGTCAATGCCTAGGGATTTGAAACTTTATTTTTAGGCTTGGGGAGGTATCGTATGGAGCCCCAATGCCATGTAAGGACTTGTAAGGCGTTGTATGAAGCCCGTACAAAGGAGAAACCTCATCATGGAGATTCTTGGAGGAACTTCTAGGTTGTTCAATGTGTATAAGGAACCGGGATGTCCTTAATTCTCAAGAGTGCCAATTTATATCATCACTGACATACGGAGCCCTATCCACATTGGCCCAAATCTTGAAACCTCGATGTCTATCCTGGGAATGTATGAGGATCCACTCGTATTTGATTCTTAACAAAATTTCACTTATGGAATTCAAACTCATGATTTGTGAGTATACTTGCCCCGAGAGCATTGTTTTACCCTATTACTAATCTGTTTAGACCCGTCCCGATATTAAATGTGTTTTGTGCCACGAGCACCCCGCATGTGTATTCAATTGTTTCGATTTTCGCATGTTACCTATGAGTCGGCACCACTAAGCTTGGATAACCTTATCGGTTTGATCCAACGGTTAGGATATCCCCCTTCTGTTATACTAGCTGCAGCATGGTTCCCGCCTCGCCCCGATATACCCGGTTCGCTACCGTGGTCCCGCAGAGTATAATATGTATTTATTATATAAAATCGTTGACTCTCCTCACCTCGCGTGACTGATGTCAACGTCGTTGACTCTCCTCACCTCGTGTGACTGAGGTCAATGTCCCGATGTGCTCTTATCACTTTTGTGAGAGAGGATTTAGCTTTGTGTGGTTGCCATCTTGTTAGTTTCTGAATCCTTGTTACCTTACATGTTTTATTGCATATGTACCTTTTTTAAATGATACATTCTTCCTTTACGAAATTCATTACTTATACACAAGTTTTCTAAATTCGTACAAAGTGCCATTGTTTTATTATTGTTATATCTCTCCACCCACCTGCAAGACCGTCGTGTCTGATCCATTTCTTTTGGTACTCAGGTCCCGAGCTTATTGCCTTCGAGGAGGAGCCTGAGGAGGCGGTCGGTGAACCGCAGCGAGTGATTGAGTGGCAAGCCGATGATGTCATGTAGACATTCGGCCTTGCCTTGAGAACGATACATTTTGGAAACTTATGATATCTTTATTTTGGGTTTTATTGGTTGTATGGTCTTTGTTGACCATTATTTTACGGCATTAATCAACTGATCTTTTGTAAATACACTTAACTTTACTTTTAGGAAATATACACATGATCATTGCTCATTTTGATATCTTGTCATGTAATCATAAATCAGTCTTGTTTATGGAATGGAATAGCATTAATATGATTTGCTACACGCTTCCGCAATCTTGAATATGCGTTTGATATGTTAATTGTGAGATGATGTGTAAAGATAATCCTCACCGCAGAACCCTATGGGAAATCACGTGTACGGATAAATGTTCTTTTAATTCCGTGTGCGGTTTAGCCAAAGAGATGCACGTGGCGTGGCATCATTAGGTCCCGATCCTGGATTTGGATCCCCTGACCCGGTCCGGGGTCGCGACACCAGTTGAAAACGAAAGTTGTAGCAAATAGTAAAATCATTCAAATGAAATAAAAATCGCAATTAAAATTGAAGAATCAGAATTTCCTCCCAAACTTGCCCGTACACTCAAGGCGCCCCTGAGTGTGTCTAACTAACATTAATCGCTCTAAAAATTCCCAAAGCTATATCCAAGGCTAAAATGAACCAAATCTTAACTCATCGATAACTAAACCCACTTAAGACTAATCACTCACTAAACTAACAGTAATCGAGTTGGTTTGGGTCGGGGTCTAACATCCTCCACCCCTAAGGGTATTTGGTCCTCCAAATAAAAACAATTATACCTCTGGTAACAAATGTGGGTATTTCCTCTGAACGTGGTCTCTTAATTCCCATGTGGCTTCTTCTGGCTCAGGATTTTCCCAAAGTACCTTGACCCAATGAACAGTTCGGTTTCTCAACTCATGCTCTTTGGTGTCGATGATTCTAACTGGCTTTTCCACGTATGAAGCATCTTCTCGAATTTCCAAGGGTTCGTGTGGAATGATTTGAGAAGGACTATGAACATACTTCTTAAGCATGGAGACATGAAAAACGTTATGTACCCCGGAGAGTTCCGGTGGTAATGCAAGTCTATAGGCAACATCTCCAATTTTGCTCAAAATCTCATACGGGCCAATATATTTGCTTGACAATTTTCCCTTCTTTCCGAACCTCAAAGTTCCTCTAACAGGTGAGACCTTTAAGAATACCTTGTCACCCACATCAAACTGTAATTCTCTCCGACGAGTGTCTGCATAGCTCTTTTGCCTGCTTCGGGCGACCTTTAACCTTTCTTGAATCAACTTGACCTTTTCACTTGTCTCCCCAAATATCGTCGGTCCATGAAAGCTACGTACACCGACTTCCTCCCAACAAACCAGAGTTCTACATCTTCTGCCATAAAGTGCTTCAAAGGGTGCCATTACAATGCTAGAATGGTAGCTATTATTGTATGCGAACTCACAAAGTGGTAGGTACTCATCCCATTGGACCTTGAAGTCTAACACACAAGCACGTAACATGTACTCAAGAGTCTGTATCGTCCGTTCTGACTGACCATCTGTCTGTGGATGATACGCTGTGCTGAACTGAAGTTTGGTCCCCATGGACTCAAGAAGTGTTCTCCAAAATTTCGAAACAAATCTGCTGTCTCCGTCTGAAGTGATAGATACGGGTTGCCCATGCTTACTAACAATCTCATTGATGAATAAACTTGCAAGTGGTGCCATATGCATCATATTTCCTGTCTTCATCGGAATGAAGTGAGCAGACTTCGTGAAGCGATCTATAATAACCCATATTGTATTATTTCCCTTCTTGGTATTTAGCAAACTGGAGACAAAATCCATAGTAATGTGCTCCCATTTCCACTCCGGTATTTCTAAAGGCTGTAGCAAACCCGGAGGCTTCTGATGTCCTGCTTTGATCATCTGACAAGTCAAACATCGTGACACAAAAGCTGCTAGTTCTCTTTTCATATTGTTCCACCAGAATCTGTTCTTCAAGTTGTGGTACATCTTCGTACTACCAGGGTGCATAGAGTACTTTGCACTATGGGCTTCAGTCATAATCTCATTTTTCAAATCATCTACATTGGGCACACACAACCGATCACGAAAGTATAACACCCCATCTGAGATTTTGAAGTCCGGATGCTCTAAGAGGTGTTCCACAATCTTGGCCAACTCTGGGTCTTGCAACTGAATGTCTTTGATCTTCTGAATAAATGTAGGCTCAGACACGGTTATATATGCTAGCATCACACCTTTCCTTAGTGGCTGCACTTCTACACCAAGCACTTCAAACTGCTATAAGACACTAATTCCTCTTAAACTAGCCATGACTGCTGATTTTCTGCTCAATGCATCAGCTACCACATTCAGTTTGCCAGGGTGATACTTGATCGGGAAGTCATAGTCTTTGATATATTCCATCCACCGTCTCTGCCTCATGTTCAAATCTTTCTGTAAGAATAAATATTGTAAGCTTCGGTGGTCTGAATGGACTTCGAATTTCTCCCCGTAGAGATAGTGTCTCCATATCTTCAAAGCGAACACGACTGCTGCCAATTCTAAATCATGAGTTGCATAAATTTTCTCATGATCTTTTAACTGCCTTGAGCCATAAGCAATGACTTTGTCATCTTGCATCAAAACACAGCCTAATCCCACATTTGATGCATCAGTAAAAATGAAAAATCTACCACTGCCCGACGGTAATGTGAGAATTGGAGCTGTGGTTAACCTCTTCTTCAACTCTTGAAAGCTGTTTTCACACTGATCGGTCCAAACAAAAGGAACACTCTTTCGAGTCAACTTTGTCAATGGCGCTGCAATGGACAAAAAACCTTGGACAAATCTTCGATAGTAGCCTGCTAATCCCAAAAAGCTTCTGATCTCTGTCACACTGCTGGGTCTCTTCCACTTAACCACTGCTTCTATCTTAGATTGATCAACTGCTAACCCTTCTCTTGAGATAACATGGCCTAGAAAAGCCACTTGCTCTAGCCAAAATTCACATTTACTTAGCTTTGCATAGAGGTGGTTATCCCTCAAAAGTTGTAACGACGTCCTCAAGTGCTCCTCATGATCTTCCTTACTCTTAGAATATACGAGAACATCATCAATAAAAACCATTACAAAGTGATCCAAATACTGTGCAAAGACTTTGTTCATGAGGGCCATGAATACTGCGGGTGCATTTGTTAAACCAAAGGGCATCACTAAGAACTCGTAATGCCCATATCTCATTCCAAACACAGTTTTTGGTACATCTGATTCTCTAACCATCAATTAATGATACCCTGACCTCAAGTCTATCTTGGAAAAATAGGCTGCTCCTTGCAATTGATCAAACAACTCGTCTATCCTTGGCAGCGGATACTTGTTCTTGACGGTCACATGGTTTAATCTTCTGTAGTCAATGCACATTCTTAGACTTCCATCCTTCTTCTTCACAAATAAAACTGGCGCTCCCCAAGGTGAAACACTTGGCCTAATAAAACATTTGCTCAACAAAATCTTGCAACTGAAGTTTCAATTCACCTAACTCTGCTGGAGCCATCCTATAAGGTGCAATAGAAATTGGTGTTGTCCCTGGAAGGAGCTCAATAGTGAACTCAACTTCTCTAATTGGTGGTAAACCCGGGATTTCTTCAGGAAAAACATCCTGAAATTCACACACAACGGGGATTTCCTCCACCCCTTGGGATTGTTTATCCTCCATAATAAACGCTATAAATGCTTCACAACCACTGCTTACTAATCTGCTAGCTTTCAAAGCTGAAATACATCTGGTTGTTTTCTTCTAGCCATGATGCTGCAATATAGAATGGTAATACACATTTAAACATGGTTTGGTTGGTCCTCTAGGTCTAAGCTAAACGAACTAACGAACTCACGGATCCTCGCCACGTCCCTAAGACTTTATAGTTTCTTTTAAGTGCCTGAAACAAGTCCCGCTATGATACCAGTCCTGTCGCGACCTCGGACCGAGATTTAGGAATCAAGACCCGGGCCCGTGACGTTTACCACAGGTTCCCGCGGTGAGGATTCCAAAACAAAGAGGAGATCTAGCTCACATGATCAAATATGCGGAGGCGTGTAGCAAAATGTGTCAATCATAATTTAAACAAATTGAATGAGTAAAATGACTTCAAGACTTAATATCAGAAGGAGAAACATGACATGGCATTCCTATCATAATTCAAGTTTCAAAGTAACAAAGTAAGTTAAGTTTAATACATCCCAAAATAAGAGGCCAACAAAGGCCAATACGTCACCAAGAGTTCAAACTAGAAACGCATGACAAAATGAAACATTCTCATGAACCAGCCCGACGTCTAGTTGACATCGTTGGGCTGCCACTCGCGAGCTGGGGGTGGCTCAATAGCCTCCTCCTGACACTCCTCCTCAAAGGCATCATCTACTGCATCTGGGCACCAAAATAACAAGGGTCAAAACACGACAGTTTGGCAAGTAATCAATTTAGGCATGAGCATGATACAATAATAAAATATTTTTTTAATAAAGTTTAAACAATTTAAGATAAAGATATGCACTTCGGATTTTCAAAACTAGCATGAATAATTCTTATATCATGAATAGTAAATCCACATTGAGCTAAATCCTTTCTCCATCATATATGATGATAAGAGCAAGCGAGCGAGCGAGCGAGCGGGCGGGCGCCCAAGCCACACAAGGTGGGAGGGGAAAATACCGGTCGTGGAACCGGAACGAGCTAAAATGTGTATAAATACACTACCAATCTGCAGATGGTCCTTACTTATGTTTAAAGACCCCCTAACTAGTGGATCAGACTGAAAGGGCAGTCTAAGCTCAGTGGTGTTCACTTAAATCCATGAATGCACAAAACAAAACAATATACTAATCAAGCTTATCGAAACAAAAGGGGAATTCACTTATCAAAATGAAGAAGACAGGGCTAGCAAAAAGGCATAATATATATGCATAACGAGCTTAGGAAGTGATCCCCTTTTTCATTCAGAAATCAAACCTTCAAACGAGCTCATACTTGAAATCCAAAACGAGTACATGAAGATTTTCTATATACAAAAACTGGAATTCAAAACATAGTTTATCAAGCATATGCTAAAAGGAAATCTTCCATTGACCCTTGTGCACTTGAAACTCAAATGTCGGAAATTAGTAATGAAATTGGTGCCTCCGAAGTTGAGACATTTAAGCATTCAAACACACAACTATCAAGTAGAAACCTTTCATTATATTCAAGTTCCTCAATCCTCAACAAATTCTCAAAAATTTGAAAATGAATTCATAAATTTTAATTCAGGCTTATAAATGATGAAAAATCATAAAAACAGGTCTAAAGTTTATTTCAGATTTTTAAAATCATTAAAGATTAAAAACAGTCCCAAAAATTACAAAGAAATGCATTAAAAGGGTCTGAACGAGCTGGGAGGCAGGGCCTGGGCCCGCTCGAGTGGGCTTGGGTCCGCTCAAGCGGACCCTCCCAGAGAGTGGGCTCGCTCTAACGAGCCTGCTCTCTGGCAGGTCCGTGGAATAGTGCATTTCTGCACTGTTTCACTCCCTCCTTTGCATTTCTTTTGAATTCTTTCTTCCTTCCTTCATCAACAAACATCCTAAAGCATCCAAGAATGAACTAATCCTCGTCTAAACATTATTCAATCATCACTAAACCAATAAAATTTCATTGCATTTACAAAATTAGTATGGAAAATAGAAATTTAACACATGAAAGATATACAATTTCTGAGCTGAACTCTTTCTTCCATAAAAAAAATCACTAATAAGGGAAAGAATTTCCCATATCAAGCTAATAAAATCGAATTCAAGCTGAGCATAAATTTAAAGAACATGAACATGACATAAATTAAAAGTTTGAGCAACAAAATCATGCATTTCAAGATGAAAAACAGTCCAAGATTTCACATGCACATAGAACCTATATAGATTACTTACCTTCTTGCCCAAATGCTGAGCAAAACTTCCTCTCAAGAATCCTACTCAAGATCTGGTTCAAGAACCTACAAAAATCCCAGAAAAATCTGTTCAACAACAACTTCAAAGATCAACATATTTTGAAAGATACGAACCCATTTCGAAATAGCCTTTGCATGTATGAAAATCAAGCTCTACATGAGCTGAAATAACTCCTTGGAAGGGGAGAAGATGAGTTCTAATCTGAAGCTAGCTTAACAAGTAGAAAACCAGCTGGAAAGAGGTGAATAAGTTGCAGAAATTTCACACAAAATGCACCCAGCTATAGCTTGAAGGAAGGGGAAGGGAAATGTGGTCTCAGATTTTGATTTGGAGATCGCTAGGTGATGCATGCAAGAGAAGAAGTGAGAGGGGAAGAGGTTCTCTCTCTCAGCTCATAAGTTGCAGGAAAACACACAGTTGCTGGAAATGAGCTTCTGAAACATAAGTGAAGGGAGGGAGAAGACTTAAGTGACTAAGAAATGGGCCCCACAACAGGTCTGAAATTTGCATGGGCTGAAACATGATCTTGTGGGTCCCAGATGAGATCGACGAAAGAGGATAAAATGATCCTTGAAAAATCTAGTTTCCAAAAAGTATAAATTTGACATGGTTTTGAAATTTTGAGATTTGAGCCCAGATTTAGTGAGAAAAGTCAATTTTACCCTCTTTGGGCCAAAACTTGGATTTTTGGGTCTCAAATATGGACAAGTTGTAAGACCCCGACCCGAGAGACCTCGATTAGAGTTAATTAAATTATGTTTTAGTTCTAAGCGTGTTTAGTGGTTTTTGGATTAGTTTGGGGATTAGAATAGCTTTTATAATAGCTTTGGGGAATTTGGAGAGCCCTTTTACTTGTGGGACCCTTTGGGGGTTCTTATTACGAATTGTGTAAGATTGGGGGTTTACCGGTGATTTCCAAAAATCGTGTTTTTAACCCCATTGGACTTATCTTGTTAATCCCTACAACTTTCATGTTGACATCGTTTCCATTCAGGAGCCTCAATTTCCATGTCCATATTGATGGAGATGTGGGATCGCATGTCCCAGTTGGAGCCAGCTTTCTAAGGAATCCTTAGTGGTCCCCACGCTAGCCCAATTATTAGAAAGATTCTAATTCTAGTTGAACTCTAAAAGGAAAGTTACTATTTCTATTTGACGTGAGACTTCTAATAGTGGTAATAGTAAACTTACTAATTTTAGTAGAAGTGAAACTTCTATTTTAATTAGAAAAGGAATTAGAAAGTTACTAATCATATTTGAAGTGAGAGTTCTAATTATGATATAGTAAGTTGCCAATTCTTAATTGAAGTGAGACTTCTATTTTAATTGGTAAAGAAGATGTTTGCTTGTAAGCTATAAATAGAGGAGAGGGCCGGACATCCCAAGGTTGGTTGTTGTTCTTTAGGGATTCACGCCCAAGGAGATACTACTTCTAGGGTTGGATGTCCACTCCTCTTTTGTGCTATTCTTGAGAAAAAGAGAATCTGATACGGGCCATAGCGTGAAAGATAAAGAGGTCTTGGAGACTCCTAATTGATTCGTGAAAGAGTTTCAGCATCAAAGAAAGACACGACTTCTCCATTAGAACCGAGCTCTAAAGGTATAATCGAATTCCTTGCATGTTGTAGATTTTTATGGTAGCTTGTTTGTTGTTGTACTATGTTCTTGATAGGTTTATTCACTGATCATGATGGCTAACTTTGAGGGTATGTATCCTGGATTGGGTTTTAGAGCCTTCTGGATAGTTGATCGCTGCATGAAGTGGATCAAAAAGTTTTTGAAACCTATCCTAGAGTCCCACCTATTTCCAACAGCGGAAGCATATAGCAAATCATATTCATACCATTCCATAAACAAAACTGATTTCATAATTATAGACAACATAATATCAGAATAAGCAATGATCATGATGGCATTTCCCAAAAGCATAATATTAATGTTTATACAAAAGATCACTTAGTTAAATTGCCCCAAAAATAATGGCCAACAAAGGCCAGTACATCCCAAAGAATAACCCCCAAAAGATGAGAATCACAAGTGTTGGAATTTGAGATGCCTTGAGAAGTCTTATGAAGCATTGAAGTGTTTAGTATCTCAAGTATCATCTTGTGTTGGAATTATTGTCAACACAATGTCACAAGTGTGGTGTTGATAGTATGGTGTTGATAGAGCTTCAAAGAGAAAACAGAGCTGAAACAGTACAGGAAATCAGATTTTCATCTGTCAACCGCAAGTTCTACCAGTAGAAGTGGCTGATATTCCAGCAGAGAGTTTGGACACGAGAATTCCATCTGTCAACCGGTAGTTCTACCGGTAGAAAAGGCTGACCCTGAGATTTTCATCAGTCAACCGCAAGTTCTACCGGTAGAAGTGGCTGAAATTCAAGCAGAAGTTTGGACATGAGAATTTCATCTGTTAAACCGGTAGTTCTACCGGTAGAACACACGGGAAACCAGATTTGCGCAGAAATAGAAGTTTTACACGAAAACTCAGGAAACTTATGTATTTCGTTTGGGACTCTTTCTAAACGAATTCTAGCCTAATTTGAACACTCTTTAGGGTTACCAAAACCTATATAAAGGCTTGCTAAGTTCGTTTTCAAGGGTAGAGAAGAGAAGAGAGAACAAAAGAGAGGGTTTTGGAGAGAAGAGTGATTGGAGAAGGAGTTGTTGCTGTGTGTTGTTATGCTGCAAGTTTCTACAGCAAGTTGGACGAAAATATGCTCATGAAGATGGTGATTCGTCCATAGATAAGTGTCTCTCTTTTTATGCTTTAAATTTCAATTTGTAAGGGATTGAGAGAGAGAGATTGTAGAGGGGAAGGGCTGTAGAAAAGTTCTCTACTTTAATTCTGTAGAACATCAAGTTGGTGCTTGGTGTTAGGGGTTTGGTGATCCTATATGTTGGTGCAGATAAATTGTAAAGGGGGTAGGTGCTTCCTAGATAGTTGGTGCTATCTGAAACTTAAGGGTTGGTGCTCTTTGTCGTTGGTGCGACTAAATAGATTCAGACCTGTTCCGGATTGGTATTCGGATAGTCTTTGAACCGTGGACGTAGCCTTTTGGTGAACCACGTTAAATCTGGTGTCCTTGTGTGATTTGATTTGCTTTTGTTGTTAAATTGGACCTATTTTTAAGGGATCACTGATTCACCCCCCCCCCCTCTCTGTGATCGCGATATCTAACAATTGGTATCAGAGCGCCAAGGCTCCCTTGATAAGCTTAACACGCTAAGGGTGATCTCTTGTCAAATCACATGGCATCCAATATAGGGAATATGAAAGCACCTTTGTTTGATGGTTCTAATTACTCCTTCTCGAAGATCAGAATGCAGGCTTTCATCAAATCACTTGGCTATGATGTCTGGGAGAGTGTCAGAGTCGGTTACAATACTGCCATCGTACCCACTGATGCTGCAACGAAGAAGTTAGCAGACAACGACTCCAAGGCGCAGAATGCACTCTTTAGTGGCCTTGTGGACAGCGAGCTGGTCAAAGTAATTGCATGCAAAACGGCCAAGGAAATATGGGACAAGTTGAAAAGCATTCATGAAGGAGATGAGAAGATCAAAGAAACGAAATTGCAAACTCATCGCTCTCAATTCGAGTCTCTTCGCATGGAGGAAAGCGAGAATGTTGACTCGTATATGCAACGAGTGAATGAAGTCACGAATGACATTCATGGACTAGGGGAGGAGATTAAAGAACCAATTATCATCAAAAAGGTTCTAAGATCTCTTCTTCCCCAGTTTGATTCAAAAGTCTCAGCCATAGAAGAAGCCAAGGATCTGAATGAATTTACCATGGATGAGTTGCATGGTTCACTCACTACCTATAAGATGTGCATAGGTAAGACGTCTTCATCTGATAGAGAAGCGGCCTTCAAAGTTTAGAAAAAGGGAAAAGAGACTGCTGGTCATGATGCTGATACTGATGATGATGAGCTTGAGGCTCAATTAGTTAGAAAGCTGAAGAAAGGAAGCAATGGAAAGTACAAAGGGAAGCTACCCTTTAAATGCTTCAATTGTGGCGGTGTTGGTCACTTTGCTGCGAAGTGTCCGCTGAAAGAAAACAATGATGATGACTCTTATGTTGATAAGAGTAAATGGAAGAAAAATTTCAGAAAGAGGGGCAAAGCAAAAAGCTTCATCAGTCAATATAATGACAGCACGTCTGAGACTTCAGACGATGATGAATCAGCCGAGGCAACTGAAGCTCTCTTCATGGTTACTGTTGAAGAAGAAGAGGAGCAAGAGCCGGAAGAGGAAAGAGGAGGCTGAGGTCAATCTTGAAGAAGAACTCATTGCCGCACTTGAGGAGCTTAGCATGGAACGAAAAACAAGTAAGAAAAATCTGAAACTTCTTCATGAATCTGAAAGTTCAGTTATTGCTTTGAAAACTCAAGTTGAAGAATATAAAAGAATAGTAGAAGTCCTAGAAATACAAATCAGTACCAAAACTGAGGAAGTGGTGAAACTTGAGAATGAAATCCCTGGAGCAAGGACTGAAAATATACAAATAAATCAAAAGCTCAAGGAATTCCAAGCAATCAATGGAACATTGAAGCTAAATGAAATACTGAAAGTTCAAAGGCCTCCTCACTTCAAATTTGGTCTAGGATTTGAGAATGGAGAATCCTCTAAGATTACACCTCCTGTAAAGACAAAACCTGTGAAGCCCACCCAGCCTAGAAAAGAGTCCATTCATGTGAGAAAGGAAATGAAGTCTAACCAGCCACAAAGAAGATTCAAATTTTATGGTTACTGTCATCATTGCAATAGATATGGACATAAAAGGACTGAATGCAAATTCTATGTTAGAAACAGCCCATTTGTGACTAGGAACCCTTTTTCAATCCTAAACAGCCACAAAATTGAGTGCTATAAGTGTCATAATTATGGACACTTGACTAGGGATTGTAGGTTGCCTATTGCTAACCAATTTCAGGTTGAAAAGAAACCCAAGTTAGTTAAGGCATGGAGGGCAAAGAAAAGGGAAGATAATTCCAAGGAATCTCTCATTGTGCAAATGGCATTCAATGCACAAAAGAAGGCAGCACCATGGGTCCTTGATAGTGGCTGTTCAAGCCATATGACAGGTGATAAGGAAAAATTTGTCAAATTACAGCACTATGAAGGCGGATCAGTGAAGTTTGGTAACAATGATGGTGCCAAAATCTGCGGAAAAGGTGTTGTTCAGCTAAAGGCAAACAAGATCAGATCAGACGAGGTTTTATATGTGTCTGGACTGAGACACAACTTGCTTAGTGTGAGCCAGATCTGTGACAAAGGCCACGAAGTTGTCTTCACTAAGAATGGGTTTGCTATCAAGAAGTGTAGCAACGGCAAAACAGTGGCTACTAGATCTAGGACTGCTGGAAATCTCTATACATTGTCAGATGGAGCTGAAAAGACTTGCTTGATGAGTCGGACAGAGGAAAGTTGGTTGTGGCACAAACGCCTTGGGCATCTAAACTTTGATAACATGTCAAAGATTTGCAATTCAAAGGCTGTCAGAGGTATGTCTACAGTTGAAAAGCCTTCCAACCCCATTTGCGATTCTTGCCAAAAGGGAAAGCAAACGAGGGTAATGTTCAAGTCAAAGGAGCATCATTCAAAGAAACCTCTTGAGCTAGTGCACACTGATCTCTGTGGACTGATGCGAACTCAAAGCACCAATGGAGATAAGTATTTTATGTTATGCATTGATGATTATACTCGTATGACATGGGTATTGTTTCTTAAGCATAAACATCAAGCACTTGATCGTTTTAAAGTGTTTAAAGCACAGGTTGAAAATATGCTTGGAAAACGTATCAAGATTTTAAGGTCTGATCGAGGCGGTGAATTCACATCTGAAGAGTTCACTAACTATTGTGAGCACCATGGCATTCAAAGACAATATTCAGCCCCTAGAACTCCACAACAAAATGGAGTTGTGGAACGGAAAAATCGCACCGTGCAAGAGATGGCTCGCACAATGCTAATTGAGAGCAAGCTAGCTGACAAATACTGGAAGGAGGCAATCCATACGGCTGTATACATTCAGAATCGATGCTTGATCAGGCCACATGAAGACAAAACTCCTTATGAGCTATGGTTTGGGAGAAAAGCAACAGTCAAGCACTTTAGAGTCTTCGGTAGCAAGTGTTACATCAAGTGTCTTGAACAAAATCCGGGCAAATTTGAAGAAAGAGCTGATGAAGGTATATTTCTGGGTTACTCCTCCTCTAGTAAGGCTTACAGATGTCTTAACAAAAGGACCAGAAAAATCATAGAAAGTGCCGATGTTAGAATTGATGAAAACCGTGAATCAAAGAATGTAACTCATCATGACAGTCCAGTTTATGAGGACTCGAGTGAGATTGATGATGAAGTGGCTGAACCTAATGATTCTGAGAAATCAAAGGATGACTCAGAGGATGCTACACCTAGAAAGAAAAGCACTTGGGTAGAGCAACACCCTAAGGATCAAATCATTGGAGATCCTGAGGCCGGTGTTAAAACAAGACAAAGTGTAGTTAGCAATTACTCACTTGTGTCCACCATTGAACCCACGACTGTGGCTGAAGCCAGTCTTGATGAAAGTTGGTTGAAAGCTATGCATGAGGAGTTGGAGCAAATTGAGAAGAACTCCACATGGGAACTAGTTTCTAGACCTACCGATAAGAATGTTATTGGTACTAAATGGGTCTTTCGGAATAAGCTGAATGAAGATGGTCAGGTCATATGAAACAAAGCAAGGTTGGTTTGTAAAGGCTATGCTCAAGTTGAAGGCATAGATTTTGAAGAGACCTTTGCACCGGTGGCTCGTCTGGAAGCCATTCGTATGTTTCTTGCATTGGCTGCATACAAAACCTTCAAGGTATTTCAGATGGATGTAAAGTCAGCCTTCTTGAATGGATTACTTGAAGAAGAGGTCTACATTGAGCAACCTGATGGTTTTCACATTAGCAAAAATTCAGACCTAGTGTGCAAGTTGAAAAAGGCTCTTTATGGGCTAAAACAAGCGCCAAGGGCGTGGTATGCAAGGCTGGACCTCTATCTCCACAAGATCGGCTTTGGTAAAGGACTGGTTGATAGATATCTTTATGTCAAAATAGAGTTGAGCAAACAGCTGGTTGTCATTGTTTATGTCGATGACATAATCTTTGGTGGCAATGATGAGGAAATGTGCAGGAATTTTGCTGAAGAGATGAAGAAAGAATTTGAGATGTCAATGCTTGGAGAACTAAAGTTCTTCCTTGGTTTACAAGTTCAGCAGCTGAAATATGGTATCTTCATATCACAGATGAAATACATCAAGGAAATGCTGAAGTGTTTTAACATGGAAGACAGCAAGCCAGTGAGCACACCAATGACAACGAACACAAAGCTAAGCAAAGATGATAAGGGTTCGTCCGTTGATCACACCACTTATCGTTCTATGATAGGAAGCTTGTTTTATTTGACTGCTACAAGATCGGATCTTCTGCAAGCAGTATGTATGGTGGCTCGATTTCAAGCATCACCAACTGAGACGCACCTTACAGCAGTAAAAAGGATATTTCGATATCTGAAAGGTACCATGGAGCTTGGCATTTGGTATCCTAAAGGCAAATCCTTCACTCTTGTTGCATACTCTGACGCCGATTGGGCTGGATGTATAGATGATCGCAAGAGTACAAGCGGTGGTGCATTCTATCTCGGTGAAAGGTTGGTGGCATGGCACAGTAAGAAACAAGATTCAGTATCCCTTTCTACAGCGGAAGCGGAATATATTGCAGCGGCAACTTGTTGTACGCAAGTGTTATGGATGCGCCAAATGCTCTCTGATCTAGGAGTTCCGACAACGGATCCTACGCCGATCCTCTGTGACAACACAAGTGCAATTCACATCTCTAAGAATCCTGTTCAGCATTCTAGAACGAAGCATGTTGCAATCCGCCATCACTTTCTCAAGGAAAAGGTTGCAGACGGTGAGGTAAAGTTGGAATATGTTCCAACTACTGAGCAAGTTGCTGATATCTTCACAAAACCTCTGCCAAAGGAAGTCTTCGAGTATCTCCGTCAAAAATTAGGAGTTACTCACTCTCCTAAGCCTTAGGAGTTGTGCTTGAAAGGGGGAGCAATGTATTCCTTGAATATCCCATTCGCTCCTTGGTTGGTCCCTTTGGACTTGTTGTCAAAGGGGGAGAAAGTTATGCTAGGAGAAGTTATGCGAAGAAGTTATGCTATGATAGCTTGGGGGAGATTGGTATCAAGAATGTGAATGTGAAGATCTTGATTCTGTTGGTTTATGGTTCTGAAGAAGCTTCATGAAGGTCAACTGGTTCAAAGTGTTCCAAGTGTTGAAGTTCCAAGTGTTGCCAACAATTCCAAAGGGGGAGATTGTTGGAATTTGAGATGCCTTGAGAAGTCTTATGAAGCATTGAAGTGTTTATTATCTCAAGTATCATCTTGTGTTGGAATTATTGTCAACACAATGTCACAAGTGTGGTGTTGATAGTATGGTGTTGATAGAGCTTCAAAGAGAAAACAGAGCTGAAACAGTACAGGAAATCAGATTTTCATCTATCAACCGCAAGTTCTACCGGTAGAAGTGGCTGATATTCCAGCAGAGAGTTTGGACACGAGAATTCCATCTGTCAACCGGTAGTTCTATCGGTAGAAAAGGCTGACCCTGAGATTTTCATCAGTCAACCGCAAGTTCTACTGGTAGAAGTGGCTGAAATTCAAGCAGAAGTTTGGACATGAGAATTTCATCTGTTAAACCGGTAGTTCTACCGGTAGAACACACGGGAAACCAGATTTGCGTAGAAATAGAAGTTTTGCACGAAAATTCAGGAAACTTATGTATTTCGTTTGGGACTCTTTCTAAACGAATTCTAGCCTAATTTGAACACTCTTTAGGGTTACCAAAACCTATATAAAGGCTTGCTAAGTTCGTTTTCAAGGGTAGAGAAGAGAAGAGAGAACAAAAGAGAGGGTTTTGGAGAGAAGAGTGATTGGAGAAGGAGTTGTTGCTGTGTGCTGTTATGCTGCAAGTTTCTACAGCAAGTTGGACGAAAATATGCTCATGAAGATGGTGATTCGTCCATAGATAAGTGTCTCTCTTTTTATGCTTTAAATTTCAATTTGTAAGGGATTGAGAGAGAGAGATTGTAGAGGGGAAGGGCTGTAGAAAAGTTCTCTACTTTAATTCTGTAGAACATCAAGTTGGTGCTTGGTGTTAGGGGTTTGGTGATCCTATCTGTTGGTGCAGATAAATTGTAAAGGGGGTAGGTGCTTCCTAGATAGTTGGTGCTATCTGAAACTTAAGGGTTGGTGTTCTTTATCGTTGGTGCGACTAAATAGATTCAGACCAGTTCCGGATCGGTGTTCGGACAGTCTTTGAACCGTGGACGTAGCCTTTTGGTGAACCACGTTAAATTTGGTGTCCTTGTGTGATTTGATTTGCTTTTGTTGTTAAATTGGACTTGTTTTTAAGGGATCACTGATTCACCCCCCCCCCGTCTCAGTGATCGCGATATCTAACAACAAGTTCCCAAAAAGTGTCAAATCTCTAAACATGACCAAATGCCTATACGACATCGTCAGCTTGCCACTCAACTAAACGCTGCGGTTCACCAACCGCCTCCTCAGGCTCCTCCTCATAGGCAATGAGATCTGGACTTGAGTACCAAAATAGTAGATTAAACACGACGGTCTGGCAGATGGGTGAAAAGATATAACAATAAACTTAAAACAATGATACCTTGCGAAAATATTGAAAACCTGTATAAACAATGAATTTCATAAAAGAATATACATCATTTATAAGAGATACATATGTAATAAAAACATGTAAAGGTAACAAGAATCAGGAACTGTCAAGATGGTAACCACACAAAGCTAAATCCTCTCTCACTAAAGTGATGAGAGCACATCGGGACATTGACCTCAGTCACACAAGGTGAGGACTCTTAATGATTAAATATAATAATATATATACTATAGGGGACCACGGTAGCGAACCAGGTATCGGGACGGGAATGGGATCCAGGCTGCAGCTAGCGGGATGGGAGGGAGATCCCCAAGTCGGTGGAGTAAACCGACAAGGTCATCCAAGCTTAGTGGTGCCGACTCATAGGTCACATACGAGAAATCAAAACAAATGAATACATATAACGGGGAGGGGTGCCCATAGGTACAGAAGTATATTTGTATCGGGTCAGGCATATATGGGTTAACAACATGATGAAATATAATTTTCGGTACTTTCAGGGTAAGTCTAGTCATAAGACATGAAACTTGAAATAAACAAGTGAAATTTGGTAAAATAAAGTACAAATGGATTTTTAACATTCTCCGGGCCAAGTGTTGAAGGTCCAAGATTTAAATCAGTGTGAATATGGTCTCGTATGTCAAATTTATTACATACTTGGTAGTCCATGAGAATTGGAGATATTCCGGGTGCTTACATACATTGACAAGTCTAAAAGACCTTAACGAATTATGGTGATGGGGCTTCTTATTCAACATAGTTCGACATGTTCTTCAAATAGAATCCATTAAGATTGCAGTTTCGATCAGCTTCTCGGTCACCTGTCGGTGAGCCGAAGTGGGAATGTCGGCTAGCCGACAGCTGACTGACGGCTAACCGTCTGATCACATCAGAAGATGTACAGCTCTCCGGAAATGGGACCGAACTGACTTCGGTTAGCTGTCGGTTAACCGAAGTGGTGCAGCTTGATTAGCCGACAGCTGACCGACGGATGTCCTGATAGGATGCAGGTCTCGGGAAAAGGAACCGACAAAGTTCGGTTGGCTGTCAGTCGACCGAAATGCATATTTCGGTCAGCCGAAGGCTGGCCGACCTTGCACGGGCGGTTTAGTTTCAAGTCAGATTTTTCACTTTCTTTCTTCCCTTCTTTTATCTTCTCATTCCATACATTTTGAGCACCCTTCCTATAAATATTTAAGGGTAGGTCTCAAAACCTCGTTCAAATCCCATTCAATCCACCATCCAAAAAGCCACCAAAATATCCATCCAAAATCTCTTTTCCATCCATTTCAATCACAAAAGAAAGAATCATAGCAATCCACATATAAGCTTTCAAGTTTAACACAAATCAATGTAACATTTCTAAGAGATTAATAAAAGAGAAAGATACATTAATTAGTGCATTTGGAAATCAATCAAAGCAAGTCATGAAATAAGGTTTAATCCATAGAAGTCATTAATGAAAGCCTAAGCACATGCATGAAATATGATTAGAAATCAAGAAATCTATTCATCCACTTGCCTTGGGTCCAAGTTAAGCAAATCCAAGCTCTAAACACTCTCCAATAAAAAAATCACCAATCTAAACAAAAACCCCCAAATACAAACCCTAAAATATCAAAACCAAATCAAAATAAAGAGAAAACTTGCAATAATCAAGATGAAGCTTCTCCAAGGTTAGGAGAACACAATTTTACAAGATTGGAATGATCCCTTACTTGAAGGTTATTCAAAAATGCAAGATTAGTTCAATGGAAAGCTCAAGTTTGATGGATTCCTCTACAAATGGTACCAAGATGAAGCTCTTGAGAAGGAGAAGATGATTATGGAGTCCCTTCTTTGATTTAGCAAGGTTTGGTGGGGATCTAAGATGAAGAAAGCAAGGATAAAGAGGAGGGAAAACTAGGGCTGCTGGAGCTCTTCCTCTTTCTAGTTTCCAAAAAGTATATGTTTTGCGGGTTTTGGTGACATTGAAATTTGTGTCTAGATTTTGGGTAAAAGGACTATTTTGCTCTCAAATTGAGAAAAATTAGGGTTTGGTATCTCGAATGGGGACGATGTCAACATGAAAGTTGTAGGGATTAACAAGAAGAGTTAAACGGAATTAAAACACGAATTTAAGGAAATCATGAATAAACCCCCAAGCTCACGAAAAATCATAACAAGAAACCCCAAAGGGTCCCACCAATTCCAAAGGCACTCAAAATTTCCCAAAGCTATTTAAAAAAAGTTATTCTAATCCCAAACTTAATCAAAATCCACTAAACACACTTAGAGCTAAAACACAACTTAATTAATACTAATCGAGGTCTCTCAGGTCGGGGTCTTACAGCGACAGTCCAGCAGGATCCGCCAGTTATTCGAGAGTGGGCAGCTGGCGACATAGAGTAGCGACCAAAGCTGCAGAGCTCGAAACATCATCTTTTGGGTTTTTGTTTTTTGGGGAAATTTCATCTTTTGATCATTGTAATTATTTGTTAGTGTTTTGCACGGCGTTATTCTAGGATGTAACTAAACTTAATCTTTTGTTACACCCGAATATTGACTGATGGAATGAATTCCTTTCTGCTATCCAATCTGACAATGTCATTATGCTTTGATTTCTATGCATGTTTCCTGAAAAGGCCCTGCAAGCTTCCGCCAAGATGATCCTCATGGATTGACAACCCTGCAGAATCTCACATAGCGGAATCCTGTGGGTTGAAATTAATTCATGCGCGGATCGAGGTTCCACCAGTCTTCATCCTCCGTGCACCGTCGCGGTTTCATTAGCCCTAATCGCATCTTAATCCTGATTAGGGATTTGGGATCGTGACACAAGATATGAAAGTAGAAATCTCAGGATTGGCTTGGTGTGATGTGAGATAATTATAGATCCCACCTCCAGTAGTAGATGTGGGTACTTCTTCTGAACTTGATCCCGTAGTTCCCATGTTGCTTCTTCCGGTCCATGATTCTGCCAAAACACTTTCACCCATTGAATAGTGAGTGTTTTCAACTCTTGTGTCACGACCCCAAACTCGGGGGCCGTGAGAAATTTGTTTGGGAGTTATGTAATGATTATTGTTTCTCCCAAGATCCGCGTGTGTGAGGATAACATGTTCCAACACATCCTGAATATTTTTGCGGAAGCTTTCGTGGCGTTGCGACCTGAAGTCCGTGGCCATCGGATTCCGTGTCGCACTCAACCCAAGCATATAATTATCTTATCAATGAACATATCAGACTGGAACAAACCATTACAATAAAATACAGAGCTGACAGTATCTGGATATTATATTCCCATATATATTCAAGTTGCAATAACAATGTGCATTAATTACAATCCCAATAAACGGGCTATTCAAAGCCATATAAAAACAAGCTAATAATCTCTACACCATATGTGACGTAGCTCCGATGTCAAGCTCAATGTCTACACGACATAGCCGACAAAATAGCCTGCAAGCTCATGGCTCCATAGCCAACACGTACACTCTGATCGGGCTAGATATCTGAACCTGAGTACCAAAGTAGTGGGTCAGACACGACGGTATGGCAGGTGGGTGAAAGGATAATACAAGTACTGAAGAATAAAACAGATGATAAATCATGTTATTTGACAAAATAATGTATTCATGTGAAAGCATGGATGAGGCATGTACATTTGACAAAACATGTATTCTTTAGAGCATGTATAAAACATGAATATTTAGCAAAACATGTATTCATTTGGAACGGGTGTAAAACATGGATATTTGACAAATCGATAATTTATTTAAAACATGTACCAAGTATGAACATTTACAAATCGGGGATTCATTTAAACCAAGTACAAAGCATTTACATTTAACAAATCGGTATTTCATTTAAAGCATGTATGAAGCATGTATATTTAAAACAGTAAGGGTATCAAGGATCGGGAACTGTCAAGATGGCAACCACACAAAGCTAGATCCTCCCTTCACTAACATGAAGAGAGCGCATACCCTAACAGGATCATTGACCTCAGTCACATAAGGTGAGGAGGGACAACGATAAATACTATAATAGACATATATATATATATACTCTGCGGGACCACGGTAGCGAACCGGGTAAAAACTCTGCACATTCCATACTGCAGCTGACTATCAGGAGGGGAAGGAACCCCAAGTCGGTGGATCAAACCGATGAGGTCGTCCAAGCTTAATGGTGCCGACTCATAGGTCAAATACGATAAATCAAATCATATGCACAGTAAGAACGGGGTGCCAAGAGGCACAAAATACACATTCATCTCAAGTTGACATATACAGGTTAGCAAAAGCTAAGCACATCTCTTCTAGTACTCTTGGAACAGTCTAGTCATATCATGTGGGTTGAAATCCCAAAATAGGAGTTTGGTTGAAAATCGAATACAAGTAGTTTCTCATGCATTTACAGTCTAAACATTGAGGTTCCTAGAATTGAATCAGTGCGAATAGGGTCCCGTATGTCGGTCATGATGTAATTTGGTACTCTTTAAGAGTTAGGGACATTCCGGGTCCTTATACACATTGGTCAACCTAGAAAACCTCATGGAATCTCCATGATGAGGTTTCTTCTTCTTTCGGACTTCATATAACGCCTTACGGGGCATTGGGGCTCCATATGATACCTCCCCAAGCCTAGAAACAAAGTTACAGATCCTCAAGCATTGGCCCAAGACAGACAGGCGGTTCGCTCGAGCGAACTGGGAGGTTCGCTCGGGCGAACAGCTCTTTATTTGGGGTTCGCTCGAGTGGACCTGCTCGGATCAGGTTGGCTCGAGCGATCAGAGGGTTGGCTCGAGCCAATGAGGTTCTGTAACGGGTTCGCTCGAGCGATGTGTCATGATCGCTCGGGCGAACTATCTGGAATCTCATTTTCTGAATGCAGTCCGTTCCTTCCTTTTCTCCTCCTTTCATTCTCCTTTGGGCATCCTTGTACATTTACAATTAAGGGTCTCAAATCCTCCTTTCAACCCATTCAATTCATCATCAACTCCTCTAACAACCATTCCCATAAATCATTCATTTCTCCATCACTTCCACCTCATTCAATGCAAGACATCTCCATTAAATGAAAATCCATAAATGATCATAAATGATCTAAAAGCAAGACAATAAAACACATGTTTTCCAAGAGAACTATTAATAGATAGTAGTCTAACATTATGCATGTTTCCAAAATCATGAAACTCATAAAAATAACTTGGGTAAAAGCAATGGGTAAGAGTTCAAATCATTATAAACAAGGAACCATGAAAACAATCCATTCATCCACTTGCCTTAGGTCCAAAGCTAAGCAAATGAAGCTCTAATCACAACCTCCAAGCCAAAAACACCAATCTACACAAAAACCCCCAAAAACAAGCCCTAAAATATCAAAACCAAGAAATACAAAGAGAAAACTTCCACTAAAGAAAATGGAGAGTCTCAAGGGCTAAACAAACACAATTCTAAAAGATTAGGAGGAGAGCTTACTTAGAAGTGGTTCAAATAAGTAGAAAGAGCTCACAAGAAGCTCTAATGGTGATGCATGTCTTCACAAATGGTACCAATAGAAAGCTCTTGGCGAGGTGAACAAGATTGGTGAAGGTCTTCTCTTGATTTGAGCAAGGCTTTGAGGTGATTTGAGAGGAAGAAACCAAGGGAAGAAGAAAGGGGTGAAAAATTCCCCATTCCTGCACAGGCAGCATCGCTGGGACGATTGGGAGAGATGGGGGAGAGGAGTTGCACATTTATAATGGGTGGGTGTGGGCCCCACCACACTTAAAACACTCAAAACTTGAAAATTATGATTAGGAGGCTTTCTATACATCGGATCAAGAAACTTAAAACATGAAAAGTGTCCAAAATAAAATTATCTTTCCAACAAGGTTAATATCGACATACTTCCGGGGTCCACAGAAAAAGTCAACTGTTTGGTCAAAGGGATCAAAACAATGGATTCAAGTGTTAAGACATCGACTTCTGGGCCTCGAATCCGATCGACAAAGAAGAGAGAAATGTTTTTTATAAAATCTAGTTTCCAAAAAGTATATATTTGGCAAGGTTCCGAGATCTCGAAATTTGGGTCCAGATTCAATGTGAAAAGACTGATTTTGCCCCTAGGGCTGGAAAAACTGATTTTCGGAGTTTCAAATGGGTACGGAGTGAACACGAAAGTTGTAGGGAATGGCGAGATTAGTCAAACGAAGCTGAAATGTGAAATTTCAGAAATCAAAGAGAATCTCTCCAAAATGACCACCCAAAACAAATGGGATCCTACGGTCACTGTCTAAGTTCACTGGATTACAAACCAAAGAAAATATAATCAACTCAGAAATTCGATCAAACAATCGGTAAACCCACTGAGAAAACAAATCCATGATTAAAACCACGATAAACCAGGAAATCTGGGGTCGGGTTCTCACAACCTCCCCCACTTAGAACATTTGGTCCTCCAAATGACTAAACAAATCCAAAAACAAGTGGGGACATTAATCCCGCACCTCGAAAACAAAACCACAAATCAAAAATCTAAAACAGTCCTCACGAAAACATCTGAACTCGCTGAGTCATCCTCGTTGTAGAACTCTTCGGTCAACTATCAACAGTCGTCAAACATTCTTTCACTGGCTCGAATCTGTCACTGCCCTGCCCATATGACTGCTCAAGAAATTTGCAAACTCTGACTCCTTCTAAACTCAACTAAGTCTCTTGTTTCTAGCCATCTTAGTAAAGAAAATTCTTGGAACAATTCTGTCGGCTTCGTCGTAACTGTCAAAGCTATGATCTCATATACACTGCACAATCTTCAAGGTGAATTCTTGCTAGCTGTAACTCTTTCTGCTCGGTGCTCTTAATCCTCTGAACAACAATGGGTCTCTGACGCTAACATGCTTGTCCCTTCACCATTCTTTATCAATGGAAGCTCTGCACACACTCTTGCAACTGTCCTGCTAGATCTGCCTTCCCAAACAAAAGTCCAAAATAACTGATTTCTTGCTCATCATATCTATGCATTGAGATCCGAAATTCCTCATGTCGATAAGGTCAACGAAAATCTTCGTTATCAGGCGATCAAGTAGAGGTCATTTTTGCTATCAACTCCTTCACTAGCTGCTGAAATTCAACTCCAAAAGCTTTTAACCACACAAATGACGCATCCTGCTGGGTATACTCCTCCACATGGCTGCACTTGTTGAAAATCCCAGAATAATTCTCTGACAAAACTCATCAAATTCCAGAAATCTCTAACTCTGAACATCTCTTTGGAGTTTTACCAACTGAAAATTGTCTCTATTCATTGATGATCTGCACTGCTCCTGTATAACTGCACTATCCACAGTCAAACTCCCTGATTTTGGTTGAAGATCTCAAACTGTCCAAACTCCACTTGGTAACTTGCTCCTCTAACACAATCAATATTCGAAGAATCCTTCCATCAAAACCTCTAACACCCTTCAGATGTTCTTACACGATCTCGAATCTGCTACCCTTGTCCATCAATGTCGATCCAAGAGAATGGAAGTTCTGACTCATCATGATGTACTGTCACCCTGTCTCTGTCAGTCTTGGAATTCCATCATATGTTTTTACTAATTCTTCGGAATATTGTCTCATTCTTCTGTCTACTCTTGGCTTCAGAAAATTGGTGACGCTGAGTACTACCAAATTGTCTTACTTCAGGTAATGTCATCCAGTCCTCGGTACACTTCTGCAGTCTCCGTCTTTTTGTTGAAATCACAGGGTTCACAACTCTGTAGGTTTCCATCTCTGACCAAACCTGTTAACACTCTAACTGTCATGCTACTCCACATGTCCTAACTTCATAGGGTGCGCTTCTGTCGAAATCTATCTCTGTCTTCCGGTCTTCTACCTAGGCTCCAATTATCCAAAAGTTTTTGTTACTCCGACTCTTTCTGCCAGTTGCCATTGGTCCTTTGCACGATGATCAGTCCTTGACTATTCATGTTTGTCTACTACCCATCACACTCAAACGGTTACAACTCTATATTTAAATATCAAAATTATTTCAGTCAAACCTTGGTTGCTCAATCTTCTGTCTCTATTTCAGGTTCACCATCCTCACGTCTTGTACATGTGCCCTTTTTTTCTGGATCTTTCAACTGACCTTATCCATAGGTTTTAATTCATCATCTCGTATCTGTACTCTGTCCAAACTAATGTCCTACAAGTCGGTAAAATCCATAAAATCTACTCTATCATGTGACCAGGTAACAATCAATTCTGCATGCAACTCTCTCCACTGCTGCCGAAAACTAAATTCCTATGCTTTTAACCACACACTGACGCACTTTGCCGAGTCGACTTCATCACCATAGTCGCAATTGCTGAACCTCCTCGAACAATTCTCTGTCACAAGTTCACCAATACGCGAGAAATCTCTAACTTTTGGCATCCACTTGAAGCTCTATCAACAGAAAGTCACCTCAACCTTCCTGAAAACCACCATTTGTATGGTCTCTAGAGTCTCTTGACTTATGAAGATGACTCAAGTTCAACCCAAACATCTGTGCTTACCTGCTTTGGCTTGCCACAAGACGGTTCTCAATCAGCTGTAAACAGTCTTGAAGTGCTGCTCACGCCTCTTGTTAACTAACAACTGTAGAATTCTAATATCTGTGATGCTGAAAAAGCTAAAACTTTGCCAAATCCTTCGAGAACCACATGCTAATATCACAAAAACTCTGACTCTCTAGCGCGAAAAATAAGTAAAAAGCACTGAATGTGGGTGCGAAGACATTAAATCCTCCCCCACTAGAAGAGAATTTGGTCCCCCAAATTCCCTAGCAATATCAAAAGGGAAGAGACAAGGAGAGTCTCCCCCACTAGAAGAAAACAAATCTGAATCCGTCAAAATGACATCTAGTCAAAACAAGATCATAAATCTAACGATTCCTCACCACACGTCTTAAGGTTCCTAGAGTGTTTTATTTCCTAGAAACCTGCCCGCTCTGATACCAGTCTGTCACGACCCCAAACCCGAGGGGCCGTGAGAAATTTGTTTGGGAGTTACGTAATGATTATTATTTCTCCCAAGATCCGCGTGTGTGAGGATAACACGTTCCAACACATCCTGAATATTTTTGCGGAAGCTTTCGTGGCGTTGCGACCTGAAGTCCGTGGCCATCGGATTCCGTGTCGCACTCAACCCAAGCATATAATTATCTTATCAATGAACATATCAGACTGGAACAAACCATTACAATAAATACAGAGCTGACAGTATCTGGATATTATATTCCCATATATATTCAAGTTGCAATAACAATGTGCATTAATTACAATCCCAATAAACGGGCTATTCAAAGCCATATAAAAACAAGCTAATAATCTCTACACCATATGTGACGTAGCTCCGATGTCAAGCTCAATGTCTACACGACATAGCCGACAAAATAGCCTGCAAGCTCATGGCTCCATAGCCAACACGTACACTCTGATCGGGCTAGATATCTGAACCTGATTACCAAAGTAGTGGGTCAGACACGACGGTCTGGCAGGTGGGTGAAAGGATAATACAAGTACTGAAGAATAAAACAGATGATAAATCATGTTATTTGACAAAATACGGTATTCATGTGAAAGCATGGATGAGGCATGTACATTTGACAAAACATGTATTCTTTAGAGCATGTATAAAACATGAATATTTAGCAAAACATGTATTCATTTGGAACGGGTGTAAAACATGGATATTTGACAAATCGATAATTTATTTAAAACATGTACCAAGTATGAACATTTACAAATCGGGGATTCATTTAAACCAAGTACAAAGCATTTACATTTAACAAATCGGTATTTCATTTAAAGCATGTATAAAGCATGTATATTTAAAACAGTAAGGGTATCAAGGATCGGGAACTGTCAAGATGGCAACCACACAAAGCTAGATCCTCCCTTCACTAATGTGAAGAGAGCGCATACCCTAACAGGATCATTGACCTCAGTCACACAAGGTGAGGAGGGACAACAATAAATACTATAATAGACATATATATATACTCTGCGGGACTACGGTAGCGAACCGGGTAAAAACTCTGCACATTCCAGACTGCAGCTGACTATCAGGAGGGGAAGGAACCCCAAGTCGGTGGATCAAACGGACGAGGTCGTCCAAGCTCAGTGGTGCCGACTCATAGGTCAAATACGATAAATCAAATCATATGCACAGTAAGAACGGGGTGCCAAGAGGCACAAAATACACATTCATTTCAAGTTGACATATACAGGTTACCAAAAGCTAAGCACATCTCTTCTAGTACTCTTGGAACAGTCTAGTCATATCATGTGGGTTGAAATCCCAAAATAGGAGTTTGGTTGAAAATCGAATACAAATAGTTTCTCATGCATTTACAGTCTAAACATTGAGGTTCCTAGAATTGAATCAGTGCGAATAGGGTCCCGTATGTAGGTCATGATGTAATTTGGTACTCTTTAAGAGTTAGGGACATTCCGGGTCCTTATACACATTGGTCAACCTAGAAAACCTCATGGAATCTCCATGATGAGGTTTCTTCTTCTTCCGGACTTCATATAACGCCTTACGGGGCATTGGGGCTCCATATGATACCTCCCCAAGCCTAGAAACAAAGTTTCAGATCCTCAAGCATTGGCCCAAGACAGACAGGCGGTTCGCTCGAGCGAACTGGGAGGTTCGCTCGGGCGAACAGCTCTCTATTTGGGGTTCGCTCGAGCGGACCTACTCGGATCAGGTTGGCTCGAGCGATCAGAGGGTTGGCTCGAGCCAATGAGGTTCTGTAACGGGTTCGCTCGAGCGATGTGTCATGATCGCTCGAGCGAACTATCCGAAATCTCATTTTCTGAATGCAGTCCGTTCCTTCCTTTTCTCCTCCTTTCATTCTCCTTTGGGCATCCTTGTACATATACAATTAAGGGTCTCAAACCCTCCTTTCAACCCATTCAATCCATCATCAACTCCTCTAACAACCATTCCCATAAATCATTCATTTCTCCATCACTTCCACCTCATTCAATGCAAGACATCTCCATTAAATGAAAATCCATAAATGATCATAAATGATCTAAAAGCAAGACAATAAAACACAAATTTTGTCAAGAGAACTATTAATAGATAGTAGTCTAACATTATGCATGTTTCCAAAATCATGAAACTCATAAAAATAACTTGGGTAAAAGCAATGGGTAAGAGTTCAAATCATTATAAACAAAGAACCATGAAAACAATCCATTCATCCACTTGCCTTAGGTCCAAAGCTAAGCAAATCAAGCTCTAATCACAACCTCCAAGCCAAAAACACCAATCTACACAAAAACCCCCAAAAACAAGCCCTAAAATATCAAAACCAAGAAATACAAAGAGAAAACTTCCAATAATGAAAATGGAGAGTCTCAAGGGCTAAACAAACACAAATCTAAAAGATTAGGAGGAGAGCTTACTTAGAAGTGGTTCAAATAAGTAGAAAGAGCTCACAAGAAGCTCTAATGGTGATGCATGTCTTCACAAATGGTACCAATAGAAAGCTCTTGGCGAGGTGAACAAGATTGGTGAAGGTCTTCTCTTGATTTGAGCAAGGCTTTGAGGTGATTTGAGAGGAAGAAACCAAGGGAAGAAGAAAGGGGTGAAAAATTCCCCATTCCTGCACAGGCAGCATCGCTGGGACGATTGGGAGAGATGAGGGAGAGGAGTTGCACATTTATAATGGGTGGGTGTGGGCCCCACCACACTTAAAACACTCAAAACTTGAAAATTATGATTAGGAGGCTTTCTATACATCGGATCAAGAAACTTAAAATATGACAAGTGTCCGAAATAAAATTATCTTTCCAACAAAGTTAATATTGACATACTTCCGGGGTCCACAGAAAAAGTCAACTGTTTGGTCAAAGGGATCAAAACAATGGATTCAAGTGTTAAGACATCGACTTTTGGGCCTCGAATCCGATCGACAAAGAAGAGAGAAATGTTTTTTATAAAATCTAGTTTCCCAAAAGTATATATTTGGCAAGGTTCCGAGATCTCGAAATTTGGGTCCAGATTCAATGTGAAAAGACTGATTTTGCCCCTAGGGCTGGAAAAACTGATTTTCGGAGTTTCAAATGGGTACGGAGTGAACACGAAAGTTGTAGGGAATGGCGAGATTAGTCAAACGAAGCTGAAATGTGAATTTTCAGAAATCAAAGAGAATCTCTCCAAAATGACCACCCAAAACAAATGGGATCCTACGGTCACTGTCTAAGTTCACTGGATTACAAACCAAAGAAAATATAATCAACTCAGAAATTCGATCAAACAATCGGTAAACCCACTGAGAAAACAAATCCATGATTAAAACCACGATAAACCAGGAAATCTGGGGTCGGGTTCTCACATCCTCCCCCACTTAGATCATTTGGTCCTCCAAATGACTAAACAAATCCAAAAACAAGTGGGGACATTAATCCCGTACCTCGAAAACAAAACCACAAATCAAAAATCTAAAACAGTCCTCACGAAAACATCTGAACTCGCTGAGTCATCCTCGTTGTAGAACTCTTCGGTCAACTATCAACAGTCGTCAAACATTCTTTCACTGGCTCGAATCTGTCACTGCCCTGCCCATATGACTGCTCAAGAAATTTGCAAACTCTGACTCCTTCTAAACTCAACTGAGTCTCTTGTTTCTAGCCATCTTAGTAAAGAAAATTCTTGGAACAATTCTGTCGGCTTCGTCGTAACTGTCAAAGCTATGATCTCATATACACTGCACAATCTTCAAGGTGAATTCTTGCTAGCTGTAACTCTTTCTGCTCGGTGCTCTTAATCCTCTGAACAACAATGGGTCTCTGACGCTAACATGCTTGTCCCTTCACCATTCTTTATCCATGGAAGCTCTGCACACACTCTTGCAACTGTCCTGCTAGATCTGCCTTCCCAAACCAAAGTCCAAAATAACTGATTTCTTGCTCATCATATCTATGCATTGAGATCCGAAATTCCTCATGTCGATAAGGTCAACGGAAATCTTCGTTATCAGGCGATCAAGTAGAGGTCATTTCTGCTATCAACTCCTTCACTAGCTGCTGAAATTCAACTCCAAAAGCTTTTAACCACACAAATGACGCATCCTGCTGGGTATACTCCTCCACATGGCTGCACTTGTTGAAAATCTCAGAATAATTCTCTGACAAAACTCATCAAATTCCAGAAATCTCTAACTCTGAACATCTCTTTGGAGTTTTACCAACTGAAAATTGTCTCTATTCATTGATGATCTGCACTGCTCCTGTATAACTGCACTATCCACAGTCAAACTCCCTGATTTTGGTTGAAGATCTCAAACTATCCAAACTCCACTTGGTAACATGCTCCTCTAACACAATCAATATTCGAAGAATCCTTCCATCAAAACCTCTAACACCCTTCAGATGTTCTTACACGATCTCGAATCTGCTACCCTTGTCCATCAATGTCGGTCCAAGAGAATGGAAGTTCTGACTCATCATGTTGTACTGTCACCCTGTCTCTGTCAGTCTTGGAATTCCATCATATGTTTTTACTAATTCTTCGGAATATTGTCTCATTCTTCTGTCTACTCTTGGCTTCAGAAAATTGGTGACGCTGAGTACTACCAAATTGTCTTACTTCAGGTAATGTCGTCCAGTCCTCGGTACACTTCTGCAGTCTCCGTCTTTTTGTTGAAATCATAGGGTTCACAACTCTGTAGGTTTCCATCTCTGACCAAACCTGTTAACACTCTAACTGTCATGCTACTCCACATGTCCTAACTTCATAGGGTGCGCTTCTGTCGAAATCTATCTCTGTCTTCCGGTCTTCTACCTAGGCTCCAATTATCCAAAAGTTTTTGTTACTCCGACTCTTTCTGCCAGTTGCCATTGGTCCTTTGCACGATGATCAGTCCTTGACTATACATGTTTGTCTACTACCCATCACACTCAAACGGTTACAACTCTACATTTAAATATCAAAATTGTTTCAGTCAAACCTTGGTTGCTCAATCTTCTGTCTCTATTTCAGGTTCACCATCCTCACGTCTTGTACATGTGCCCTTTTTTTCTGGATCTTTCAACTGACCTTATCCATAGGTTATAATTCATCATCTCGTATCTGTACTCTGTCCAAACTAATGTCCTACAAGTCGGTAAAATCCATAAAATCTACTCTATCATGTGACCAGGTAACAATCAATTCTGCATACAACTCTCTCCACTGCTGCCGAAAACTAAATTCCTATGCTTTTAACCACACACTGACGCACTTTGCCGAGTCGACTTCATCACCATAGTCGCAATTGCTGAACCTCCTCGAACAATTCTCTGTCACAAGTTCACCAATACGCGAGAAATCTCTAACTTTTGGCATCCACTTGAAGCTCTATCAACAGAAAGTCACCTCAACCTTCCTGAAAACCACCATTTGTCTGGTCTCTAGAGTCTCTTGACTTATGAAGATGACTCAAGTTCAACCCAAACATCTGTACTTACCTGCTTTGGCTTGCCACAAGACGGTTCTCAATCAGCTGTAAACAGTCTTGAAGTGCTGCTCACGCCTCTTGTTAACTAACAACTGTAGAATTCTAATATCTGTGATGCTGAAAAAGCTAAAACTTTGCCAAATCCTTCGAGAACCACATGTTAATATCACAAAAACTCTGACTCTCTAGCGCGAAAAATAAGTAAAAAGCACTGAATGTGGGTGCGAAGACATTAAATCCTCCCCCACTAGAAGAGAATTTGGTCCCCCAAATTCCCTAGCAATATCAAAAGGGAAGAGACAAGGAGAGTCTCCCCCACTAGAAGAAAACAAATCCGAATCCGTCAAAATGACATCTAGTCAAAACAAGATCATAAATCTAACGATTCCTCACCACACGTCTTAAGGTTCCTAGAGTGTTTTATTTCCTAGAAACCTGCCCGCTCTGATACCAGTCTGTCACGACCCCAAACCCGAGGGGCCGTGAGAAATTTGTTTGGGAGTTACGTAATGATTATTGTTTCTCCCAAGATCCGCGTGTGTGAGGATAACACGTTCCAACACATCCTGAATATTTTTGCGGAAGCTTTCGTGGCGTTGCGACCTGAAGTCCGTGGCCATCGGATTCTGTGTCGCACTCAACCCAAGCATATAATTATCTTATCAATGAACATATCAGACTGGAACAAACCATTACAATAAAATACAGAGCTGACAGTATCTGGATATTATATTCCCATATATATTCAAGTTGCAATAACAATGTGCATTAATTACAATCCCAATAAACGGGCTATTCAAAGCCATATAAAAACAAGCTAATAATCTCTACCCCATATGTGACGTAGCACCGATGTCAAGCTCAATGTCTACACGACATAGCCGACAAAATAGCCTGCAAGCTCATGGCTCCATAGCTAACACGTACACTCTGATCGGGCTAGATATCTGAACCTGATTACCAAATGAGTGGGTCAGACACGACGGTCTGGCAGGTGGGTGAAAGGATAATACAAGTACTGAAGAATAAAACAGATGATAAATCATGTTATTTGACAAAATACGGTATTCATGTGAAAGCATGGATGAGGCATGTACATTTGACAAAACATGTATTCTTTAGAGCATGTATAAAACATGAATATTTAGCAAAACATGTATTCATTTGGAACGGGTGTAAAACATGGATATTTGACAAATCGATAATTTATTTAAAACATGTACCAAGTATGAACATTCACAAATCGGGGATTCATTTAAACCAAGTACAAAGCATTTACATTTAACAAATCGGTATTTCATTTAAAGCATGTATGAAGCATGTATATTTAAAACAGTAAGGGTATCAAGGATCGGGAACTGTCAAGATGGCAACCACACAAAGCTAGATCCTCCCTTCACTAACGTGAAGAGAGCGCATACCCTAACAGGATCATTGACCTCAGTCACACAAGGTGAGGAGGGACAACGATAAATACTATAATAGACATATATATATACTCTGCGGGACCACGGTAGCGAACCGGGTAAAAACTCTGCACATTCCAGACTGCAGCTGACTATCAGGAGGGGAAGGAACCCCAAGTCGGTGGATCAAACGGACGAGGTCGTCCAAGCTCAGTGGTGCCGACTCATAGGTCAAATACGATAAATCAAATCATATGCACAGTAAGAACGGGGTGCCAAGAGGCACAAAATACACATTCATCTCAAGTTGACATATACAGGTTAGCAAAAGCTAAGCACATCTCTTCTAGTACTCTTGGAACAGTCTAGTCATATCATGTGGGTTGAAATCCCAAAATAGGAGTTTGGTTGAAAATCGAATACAAATAGTTTCTCATGCATTTATAGTCTAAACATTGAGGTTCCTAGAATTGAATCAGTGCGAATAGGGTCCTGTATGTAGGTCATGATGTAATTTGGTACTCTTTAAGAGTTAGGGACATTCCGGGTCCTTATACACATTGGTCAACCTAGAAAACCTCATGGAATCTCCATGATGAGGTTTCTTCTTCTTCCGGACTTCATATAACGCCTTACGGGGCATTGGGGCTCCATATGATACCTCCCCAAGTCTAGAAACAAAGTTTCAGATCCTCAAGCATTGGCCCAAGACAGACAGGCGGTTCGCTCGAGCGAACTGGGAGGTTCGCTCGGGCGAACAGCTCTCTATTTGGGGTTCGCTCGAGCGGACCTGCTCGGATCAGGTTGGCTCGAGCGATCAGAGGGTTGGCTCGAGCCAATGAGGTTCTGTAACGGGTTCGCTCGAGCGATGTGTCATGATCGCTCGAGCGAACTATCCGGAATCTCATTTTCTGAATGCAGTCCGTTCCTTCCTTTTTTCCTCCTTTCATTCTCCTTTGGGCATCCTTGTACATATACAATTAAGGGTCTCAAATCCTCCTTTCAACCCATTCAATTCATCATCAACTCCTCTAACAACCATTCCCATAAATCATTCATTTCTCCATCACTTCCACCTCATTCAATGCAAGACATCTCCATTAAATGAAAATCCATAAATGATCATAAATGATCTAAAAGCAAGACAATAAAACACATGTTTTCCAAGAGAACTATTAATAGATAGTAGTCTAACATTATGCATGTTTCCAAAATCATGAAACTCATAAAAATAACTTGGGTAAAAGCAATGGGTAAGAGTTCAAATCATTATAAACAAGGAACCATGAAAACAATCCATTCATCCACTTGCCTTAGGTCCAAAGCTAAGCAAATCAAGCTCTAATCACAACCTCCAAGCCAAAAACACCAATCTACACAAAAACCCCCAAAAACAAGCCCTAAAATATCAAAACCAAGAAATACAAAGAGAAAACTTCCAATAATGAAAATGGAGAGTCTCAAGGGCTAAACAAACACAATTCTAAAAGATTAGGAGGAGAGCTTACTTAGAAGTGGTTCAAATAAGTAGAAAGAGCTCACAAGAAGCTCTAATGGTGATGCATGTCTTCACAAATGGTACCAATAGAAAGCTCTTGGCGAGGTGAACAAGATTGGTGAAGGTCTTCTCTTGATTTGAGCAAGGCTTTGAGGTGATTTGAGAGGAAGAAACCAAGGGAAGAAGAAAGGGGTGAAAAATTCCCCATTCCTGCACAGGCAGCATCGCTGGGACGATTGGGAGAGATGGGGGAGAGGAGTTGCACATTTATAATGGGTGGGTGTGGGCCCCACCACACTTAAAACACTCAAAACTTGAAAATTATGATTAGGAGGCTTTCTATACATCAGATCAAGAAACTTAAAACATGAAAAGTGTCCAAAATAAAATTATCTTTCCAACAAGGTTAATATTGACATACTTCCGGGGTCCACAGAAAAAGTCAACTGTTTGGTCAAAGGGATCAAAACAATGGATTCAAGTGTTAAGACATCGACTTCTGGGCCTCGAATCCGATCGACAAAGAAGAGAGAAATGTTTTTTATAAAATCTAGTTTCCAAAAAGTATATATTTGGCAAGGTTCCGAGATCTCAAAATTTGGGTCCAGATTCAATGTGAAAAGACTGATTTTGCACCCAAGGCTGGAAAAACTGATTTTCGGAGTTTCAAATGGGTACGGAGTGGACACAAAAGTTGTAGGGAATGGCGAGATTAGTCAAACGAAGCTGAAATGGGAATTTTCAGAAATAAAAAAGAATCTCTCCAAAATGACCACACAAAACAAATGGGATCCTACGGTCACTGTCTAAGTTCACTGGATTCCAAACCAAAGAAAATATAATCAACTCAGAAATTCGATCAAACAACCGGTAAACCCACTGAGAAAACAAATCCATGATTAAAACCACGATAAACCAGGAAATCTGGGGTCGGGTTCTCACATCTTGTTCCTTAGTGTCACTAATCCGAACAGGCATCTCAACATATGTAGCATATTCTCGGATTTCCAACGGTTCATAGCGGAGTAAATGGAATCTATCAGGAACGTACTTCTTCTGCATTGATACATGAAAGACATTGTGTACCCTGGAGAGTTCGGGTGGTAAACCTAATCTGTAAGCCACATCACCAATCTTACTCATAATAGCATACGGTCCAATGTATCTCCGAGATAACTTGCCCTTCTGGCCAAACCTCAATGATCCTCTGGTCGGTGACACTTTTAAGAAAACCTTATCTCCTTCCGTGAACTGTAAATATCTTCGGTGAGAATCTGCATAACTTTTCTATCTATTCAGGGCTACTTTCCGACATTCTTGGATCAACTTGACTTTGTCACTTGTCTCACTAACCATAGCTAGTCCATGGAAACTGCGAGTGCTGACTTCTTCCCAACAAACAGGTGTCCTACACCTTCTGCCATACAATGCCTCGAAAGGCGTCATTCCAATACTTGAGTGGTAGCTGTTGTTGTAAGCGAACTCACAGAACAGTAAGGCCTCATCCCACTGAGTCCTGAAATCTAACACGTAAGCTTAGAGCATATCCTTGAGGGTCTGAATTGTTCTCTCTAACTAACCATCAGTTTGTGGGTGATAAGCTATGCTGAACTGTAACTTCGTACCAATAGATTCATGCAATGTTTTCCAAAATCTTGAGACGAATCTGCTATCTCTGTCAGAAGTATTGGAAATTGGCTATCCATGTCGACTGACAATCTCACTAACAAACAACTTTGCCAAAGGTAACATATGCATCTTCTTCCCAGTCCTCATTGGAAGAAAATGAGCTGACTTAGTGAGACGGTCCACAATGACCCAAATGGCATCATTGCCTCTGCTAGTCCTCGGTAATCCCGAGATGAAGTCCATGGTAACATGTTCCCATTTCCATTCCAGGATCGCTAATGGCTATAACAACCCTAAAGGCCTCTGATGTTCTGCCTTAATCAACTGACGGGTCATACATTGGGAGACAGTTGCTGCTATCTCTCTCTTCATGTTATTCCACCAAAATCTACCCCTCAAGTTCTGATACATCTTGGTACTGCCCGGATGCATAGAGTACTTAATGCTCTGAGCCTCTGTCATGATATCATTCCTCAAGTCCTCTATGTTAGGCATACATAGACGATCTCGATAGTACAAAACTCCATCCACAATACGAAAATCCGGACGATCTGCTATATGTTCTGAAACTCTGGCCAACTCTGGGTCTTGCAACTGATTCTCCTTGATCTTCTGAAAGAAGAAAGGCTCTGACACTGACATGTTTGCTAACATGACACCCTTCAGTATCAACTTCGTTTTGACTTGTTTCAAGAACAAAAAAGGGGATCACTTCCTAAGTTTGATATGAATATAATTTATGCTATTTTTTCTTGCTTCGCCTTGCCTTGTTGACAAGTGATTTACCCCTTAAATTCGACCTGCTTAGAATGTTTATCGCTGTGTTGAGTGCATTCATGAATTCAAGTGAACACCACTGAGCTTGGACTGCCCCTTCAGTCTGATCGACTAGTTCAGGGGTCCTTAAACACAAGGACTATCTACAGATTAGTCATGTATTTTATACACATCTTTCCTTCGTCCTGATTCCACGGCCGACCTCCCCTCCCACCTCATGTGGCACGGGCTCTTGCTTTGTTTTGTTCAGATTTGCTTTGTCTTTGCTTACTCTTGTCATCATGTATGATAGAGAAAGGATGAGCTCAATGTGGATTTACTATTCATGATATTATATGTACTCATGTTAGTTTGTATCTTTGAAAAGAACTTTCAGTCATGAAATGTTTTAAATTCAATAAACCATTTTAGTATTACTCTTCCAAAACTATACTTGTTCCATGCTCATGCCTAAATTGATTACCTGCCAAACCGTCGTGTTTGACACTTGTTATTTTCGTGCCCAGGTGTAGGAGACGCTGCCTTTGATGAGGAGCAGCGTCAGGAGGAGGCTGTTAAGCCACCTCCACCTCGTGAGTGGCAGCCCGACGATGTCAACTAGACTTCGGGCGGGTTTATGAGATCGTTTATTTTGTTTTGGGACTTTAGATATGAACTTTTGTATATGTATTGGCCTCTGTTGGCCTCTTATCTAGGATGTAATTAACTTAACTTACTTTGATTAACTTTCAAACTTAAATCATGATGGGAATGCCATGTTATATTTCCTTTTTCTGATATTAGGTTTTAATGTTTATCTTACTCATGCAATTTGCTTTAAATGTCTATATTGTGATTGGATACGTTTTGTTACACTCTTCCACAAAAGTTGATCGTGTGAGTTAAATCCCTGTGTCTTGGGATCCTCACCTTGGAAACCTATGGGAAACTGTAATTGTCAATTCTTGCATCACGGGCCTGGGTCTAAATCTCGGTCAGGGGTAGCGACAGGACTGGTATCAGAGCGGGACTTGTTTCAAGCACTTAAAAGAAACTAGAAATCTTAGGGACGTGGTGAGGATCCGTGAGTTCGTTAGTTCGTTTAGTTAAGGCTTAGATGACCAACCAAATCATGTTTATTATGTACTACCATTTTGTCTAGCAGCATCATGCCTCTAAGAAAATCACCAACAAATCATGATTCAGTTAGTAATCAGAATGAGATAGATCCGGCTGACACCCCCACAGCTACTCAGTTCCAAAAGCTCATGCAGCTATGTTAAAACAGCAAGGCAAGCGAATGAAACCTATGCAAGATTCCAGGAACAAATGGCAAAGAAAGATGAGGAAATGGCACAAGTACAGAGACAGGTCTTGGATGTCTTGCAGAACAGACCTCAACCTCCACCTACACAACCTTTGGGTCCTAATATCGTGATTAACAACAGGGACCATGACCCTAACATTCTCTTTGAGAGATTCAGGAAGAGAGGACCTAAAGAGTTCTCAAGCCAAGAAGACCCACTAGCTGCAGACGATTGGTTAACCAATACTGAGAAAATTCTCTATGTCTTTACATTTACAGGCAGGCAGAAAGTCCACCTCACTATTTTACGGACTTGCAGACTCATGGTGGTAAACAGTTAAGGAACAGTATCTGACTATGGCTAATGATGAGGCGTGGACATCCTTCAAGGCACAATTCACAGATAAGTATGTCCCGACCCATGTCAAGAGACAAAAAGCTATAGAGTTCCAGCAGTTCAAGCAAGGGAGCATGACTGTACTTGAATATGTGACCAAGTTTGAGAGACTTGCTAGATATGCTACCGAGTTGATTGATGCAGAACATAAAAAGATCACCAAGTTCTTGGAAGGGCTGAATCCCATTATTAAGAGAGATGCTATGGGCATAGTACCACCCAGTACCTTTACTGAAGTGGTTAAGCGGGCATACAAGTTTGAGGACTTCAACAATCAGATCATTCAGGACAGGAAGCAGTAGCACCAGCATCAGAATCAGAGGCAACAACATAACAAGCGGTCAAGGCAAGACCAGAATCAAGCAAGACCGGGTTGTGAACATAGTGGCAAGAACCATCAAACTCAGGAATGTCGTAAGGCCACAAGTTCTTGTTTCAGGTGTAGGGCTTTGGACCATGCCATTAAGGATTGCCCACATCTCCACACTCAATGTGAGGCCCCACCCCTTGTGGGCCCTCAATTTGAATTTGAATACTATATCTTAGCCTAAGTATATTTAATTATACTAATTATGGGGTTTAGTAAGTGTAGTTATGTATTTTCCTAGGTTTTAGTTGTTTAGCCTTGTTTTGTAATTAATAGGGTCATTAGGGTGTCTTTTATAATTTCTTAGAGTTAGTAAGTTTGTTAGAGGCTCTAGTTAGATATTAGTAATTATTCTAAAGGGGACTCCACTAGAGAATCTTCTAGAACCTTACGTAAAAACCAAACTATCCATGGCCCTAACCCTAATCCTATTCAAACTAAAAGGGTATCTTAGTACCTTGCCACCCATCCCAACCTATATAACAAACCCCTCCCATGTCATACGTTGGCTACTACTTCTCCCTCTCATTTCCCTCTCTTTTCTCTTTTCTTCTCTCATTTCCCTCCAACTCTCGCCCAAATTCCTTCCAATTCTCCCATCTCCCTCTCTTTCTCTCTCTAGAACTCTAAGAAGAAGAAGAAGACCTACTACAGCTGCAACTTATCATAGGATCTCTCTCACTATCTTGATAATCTCTTCTCCCTCTTCAAATCATGGTAAGTACCCTCTTCTAGTTGAATTGCCATAGAAATCTCTCTTTCTCTCTCTAGATCTCCTTCCTTATAACAATTCTCTTGTGGATATATGTATAGGAGTATATATCTCATTAGATCTGAGATTTTTGAGCTGGTTTTGGATTGAGAAGACCTTAAAGCCGTGATTTTCCATTTGAGGCTTGTATCTCTATTTTCTCTCTACCTTCTTGCCAATTGATTATAGGCAAGTGCAATATGCTTATTTAATATAGAATGAATGCGCACTGTTATTGATCCAGTTAACTTCCATTCAAATGATGTTATTATTGTTAGATCTACCCTTGAGCATGTTTTCATGGATTTTTGGCCATTGATGGATGGGTTGATCTCATTTGGGAGATCAATGGCCCATGGATTGGACTGTTGGATGTGTATTGAAGTGCATTTCATGTTTTCTGTTCTTTCTATGAAGTTTGGGCGAGATTGATTAAGTTTTGGTGGAATTCGGATTGGAAAGGAAGGAAATCCAGAATTCTGGAATTTTAGCAGGCCAGTGTACTCGGTTGACCGGACCCTATCTCGGTCGACTGAGTACACTAAAACCTGGGAAAAGCCAGGTCTCAGTTATTTTCTCAATAGACTCGTAGCTTTATACTAGGTCGCCCGAGCTTCGAGCTAGGTTGTCCAAGCTCACATGAAACCGAGCTCTGTGCTAGGTTGACCGAGCTCAGTGCCAGGACAACCGAGCTTAGTGGACTGAGCTCAGTACTGGACGACCGAGCTCAGTGGACAGAGCTCGATGCCAAGACGGCCGAGCTCAGTGCCAAGACGACCGAGCTCAGTGCCAGGACGACCGAACTCTGTACCAGGACGACCGAGAACACATGATTTTCAGGAAAAGAAACTGGAACCTAGGACTCCGTTCAGCCAGGACCTTCAGTGTGCGCGGTCGACCGACTAGGCCAGGAGGTCGGCCGAGCACACAAGAATTTATGGGAAATCAGGCTTTGCCTATAGGGTGTCTGTTTCTATGATCCAAGTGTGCCAGGTTGACCGCCCTGGCCAGGGAGTCGACCAAGCACACTGTGTCAGTGACCATTCCTAGATTTTTATTTCTGATGTTGTGATCGCTCGTGGGGCCCATTGACCATCCAAATGGACATTTATTGATGTGCCAAGCACGAGTCAATGGTGTGGTTCAACCTTAACTCGTGCGGTTTACTAATTAGGGTCTAGGTTGTGTAATCTAAGATGATTCGATCCTTAAACATTGTCAATGATGTTCGTAACTTCTGGAGCACCAAACAAAGTATCGATTGACATCTGAGACTTCATTTAGAGACCGAATTAACTTAGATAGACTTGGAACTGTAATTGGACCAAATACCTAGGTTTGGACTGTTGATATCTCCCATTGTTTCATATACTTGGAGATTTATCTCATTTATGCTATTGTTGTCACTCTATTGTCCTTACTATTGCTTATACCTACTAATTAAATGAAAAATGGATGACCTGAACCTAGGACTATTTAGAGGTGACCTGGTGATGTGATTGGGTGAACATTGACCCGTGTCTGTGGCTAGGAGGAACCTTTTATGGCCTAAGTTTGGATGTGGATTACCCTGGACTGGAGAGGTTGGATTATATGGACTTGTAACTCATTATGAATGTAAATGGACTGTAAATCATTAGAAATGGACTTATCTCTTCATTTGGACTGTTATAGACTAGGCCATGTATTTGGTGGGCCTTGGTATGGATCCGATGATTGGACTTGGACCTGGACTATGATCCATGGATTGTATTGGGTACCTGAAACTCTAGGGACTTTGTTGGGACCTTGTTCATGTAAGGCAAAGCCTAGACAGACACAGAACTTTATTGTTTTCTGAGTCGACATAGACATTCACTCAGTTGATGTAAGCTCAGCCTTTGGATTGATCATCACTGGTAGGAGCTACTGTGAGTATTAAGTGAGCTATCATGATGAGCATTATTATAGACGGACGGTGCGATACCGGGTCCGGTCTCTGAGTGATGAGTGTGGTGAGGATGTGATGTTTCCCAGCCGCGACTGTGTTGATTATGGGAGGGCCGCGGCACAAGGGTTAGGGTATGATCCCGACACTCCCCTGAGATAGTTGACACAAAGACTTAAAAGTCAGTATACTGACTAAGCCTCAACATCTCAAGTCCATGAAGACATCGATCTCCCTGGATATCTCTTTGATGAGTCACCTGACAAAGATCCAGGAAGCTCATCCAATTGGCACGATTTCTCCGAAAATGAAGAGGAGTTGTCCGATGGCACAGACGTGTGGTCTTCTGACCCAGAAGAACCCTCATCTCCAAAAGAAGTAGCCTACTTCGACCCGGTTTCAACAGGCGATTGGGATCATCTCATAGCAAGCCTTGGGAAAATTACCGATCAAGAAAACCCGTGGAAAGGAACAAAACCTTGGTATGGAAATGCCCTTGAAACCCCAGAAGGTTTCGTTGAGCTGGAAGCCTCTGAAAATATTGTGGAGGAACCACCTTCGAACCTTCCAACAGAAGATCCTGTTCAAAAGATAGACTTGGGAACATCAGATAACCCACGTCCTGTATTCATAAGCAAGAATATAAAGGATGATGAGTTACCCGAGTATATCACCTTTCTTCGTGAGTTTGTTGATTGCTTTGCATGGTCTTACGCTGAAATGCCTGGCTTAGACCCTAAAATAGCAGTTCACAAACTCAATCTTCAAGAAGACATCAAGCCTGTCAAGCAAGGCCAAAGAAGATTATGTCCAGATGTGATGGATAAAATTGAACAAGAAGTTCAAAAACTCAAAAGCGTCGGTTTCATCCGTGAGGAACAACATCCTGAATGGTTGGCCAACATTGTCCCCGTGACAAAAAAAAATGGGCAGATCAGGGTCTGTATTGACTATAGAGACCTGAATGGCGCATGCCCAAAAGATGAATTTTCGCTCCCCGTACCAGAGGCAATGATTGATAATACCTGTGGATTCGAGCGAATGACATTCATGGATGGTTTCTCTGGCTACAATCAGATAAAGATGCATCCTGAAGATGAAAAACATACATCTTTTCGGACCCCATTTGGCGTGTATTGTTACACTATCATGCCATTTGGTCTGAAAAATGCTGGTGCCACATATCAGAGGGCTATGATGAAAATATTCCAAGATATGCAGCACAAGACGGTTGAATGTTACTTTGATGACCTCGCCGTCAAAAGCAAAAGAAAAGAAGATCATCTCGAAGACCTTCGAGAAGTCTTCCTCCGGCTTCACTAACATAAACTGCGAATGAATCCTTTGAAATGTTTCTTCGGCATCTCGTCGGGTAAGTTCCTTAAATTCTTAGTTCGGAAAGCTGGAATAGAGCTTGACCCCATAAAAGTCAAGGCCATTCTAGAAATGCCCTCTCCAAGAACCTTGAGAGAACTCAAAGGGCTTTAAGGGAGATTGGCCTACATCAGACGGTTCATCTCCAATCTTTCAGGGAAATGTCGTCCATTCTCCCGGTTGATGAAACAAGGTGTAAACTTTGTCTGGAATGCTGACTGTGAAGCTGTTTTCCAAGATATCAAGTCATACCTGACAAAACCTCCAGTGTTAGCTTACCACTGGAAAACCATTCATCTTGTACACAAGAGCCCTTGATCACTCTTTGGGAGCTCTGCTTGCGCAAGAAAATGATCAAAGAAAAGAAGCTGCTCTATATTACCTCAGCCGCATGCTAGTAGGTGCAGAGCATCGCTACTCTCCAGTCGAAAAAGAATGTCTTACAGTGATGTTCGCCGTACAAAATCTGCGTCACTACTTATTTTCCAACACAGTCTACCTGGTCTCAAGGGTCAACCTCTTGAAGGTCCTTGTCACAAAGGCAGGTTCTCTCAACGCTCGACTGGCAAAATGGTCCATCCTTCTGTCACAATCTGATATTAGGTATGTACCACAAAAGGCAATCAAAGGGCAAGCTCTAGCGGACTTCCTCGCAGAGCATCCATTGCCTAACGATTCTCCACTCAGAGATGATCTCCCAGACGAACCAGTCTACAATATGGAGACTTTCTCACAAAGTGCCTCCTGGGACATGTACTTTGACGGTGCAACCTAGACAAATGAAAAAAGACAGCTGATCTCAGGAGTTGGCATCCTCTTTGTTAGCCCCGACAATTGCATGATTCCACACGCATTCTTGCTACTGGAACCATGCACAAACAATGCAGCTGAATATCAAGCTCTGATCCTAGGATTGGAACTCGCCATCGAATCCGGTATCACCATGCTGGAAGTCTTTGGAGACTCTCAACTGATCGTCAACCAAATGAATCAGAAATTTGAAGTCAGGAAGCCAGATTTGCTGCCTTACTGCAACAAAGCACAATCGCTTCTGCAGAAGTTTGACATCTGTCACATCACCCACATTCGTAGAGGTGAAAACATACGTGAAGATGCCCTAGCTGGACTTGCTGCATCCATGGCAATCCAGGAAGGGGAAAACATGCAAATCACAGTGTGCGAAAGAAGAATCCTTCCTCCTCTTAACACACACCAAGCAGTTGCTGAATGCCACCAAGTGGTTGGAAGTAGGATTTCAATCCTTCAAACTTCAATTGACGACTGGAGGGATCCGTTCATTGATTACATTATGTTCGGAATCTTACCTGAAGATCCAAAAGAACGGGTAAGCATCCAAAGGCGAACCCCAAGCTTTCATTTGGATATTCCTTTAAAATTCCTTTTCAGGAAATCCTTCAACGGCGTACTTCTACGCTGCTTGTCATGACAAGAGGCTAAAGAAACACTCAAAGAAGTTCATGCTAGTCTTTGCGGAGCTCATCAGGTTGGTCCCAAGCTCTATGATCAGATAAAAAGGTTAGGTTATTACTGGCCTACCATGGTAGCTGACGCAATGCAATTTGCTAAGCGCTGCCAACATTGCCAAATTCATAGAGATTACATTCAGATACCTCCAGAATGGCTGCATCCTACAGCGATTTCATGGCCTTTCGAAGCCTGGGGCATGGACATCATAGGTCCTATTTCTCCCCCTTCGAGCAAAGGTCATCGCTTCATCTTCGCCGCTATGGATTATTTCACCAAGTGGTCAGAAGCATTTGCGTTCAACGAAATGAAGACCTCATCAGTCCTTCAGTTCCTAAGCACCAACATCATTTGTCGTTTCAGAATGCCCAAAAGATTCGTCCATGATAACGGACCACAATTCCGGGATCATCAATTCTACAGGTTCTGCGACAAATACAAAATCCAAAGCTGTCCTTCGACTCCATACAATCCGGCAGCAAACGGATTAGCAGAAGCTTTCAACAAGACACTCTGCAAAATCCTCAAAAAAATGGTCTTTAGTCACAAAAGAGACTGGAGCAATAAAAAGTCTGAAGCTTTGTGGGCCTATCGAACCACCGTTCGAGGACCAACCCATAGCACACCATTCTCGTTGGTCTATGGATGCGAAGCTGTCGTGCCCTTGGAAGTTCAAATTCCTTCCTTGAGCATATCTTTGCAAAATGACATGACTCAAGAAATCAATGTCAAATTGCGACTCCATGAGCTGGACAATCTCGATGAGAGACGGCTCGAAGCTTAACAAAGCATTGAACTTTTCTAAACACGCATGGCAGGATCTTTCGACAAAAAGGTCAGGCAACGTGCCTACAAAAAGGGTGACTTGGTTCTTGCGGTAAAAAGACCAATGGTCTTTGCTCACAAGTCCAAAGGCAAATTTGAGCCAAAATGGGAGGGACCCTACGTCATCAACAAGGTTTTTTCCAACGGCGCATACGCACTCCTAAACATGGAAGGTGACAGATGTATGTTGCCCATCAACGACAAGTTCTTAAAGTGGTACTACCCTTGAAGACTTACCCAACTGGGTAAAAGCAATGCCTGTACGGCCAAAATCGGTTTCTAGGTGCACGCTCGCTAAACCCACCTTTTTTTAGAATTTTTCATGTCAAATGTTGAAATTTCTAAAAATTTAAACAATGCTTACTTTCAAAAAAAAAAACCCAAGTTTAGGAACCTTTCCCTAACTTGACCAAAATTTTCAACCCTTGAACTCAAAATTCATGGTTTGAAACAAAATCCGGATTCAGGGATTTCCACCCTAGTCCACCCTACCTTTTACCGCCTAAATGGTTTTAGGTCAAAACTCATGACCCTCGTGTCTTTAAACAAAAAAAAATGGTTTTTCAAAAAACCGCGGGGAAGTGACGCTTAGTCGATACTCGCACAAATCGGAAGCATACGAACCATGTTCGACACTTCCAAAATTGCAGGGAAGCGACATTTCGTCGATACTTGCGAAATCCAAAACCGTGGAGATGCAACATTTCAGTTGATATCCACAACCCAAATTTCAAAGGTTCAAAAAAAAAACCTAAAAAACCATGGAGACGCAACATTTCAGTTGATATCCATAACCCGAAGGTTCGAGAAAACCACAATTTTCAAAAATCATGGGGAAACGACATCAAGTCAGTACCCGCAAAACCAAAATTTTTGAAAAGTTAAGGATGCGACATTCCATCTATACTTTCACCCAAAATCGCGAGGATGCGACATTCCATCGATACTCGCAACCGAATGAACAAGGATGCGACATTCCATCGATACTTGCAAGAACATTCAGCAGGGAGGCGACTATTAGTCGATACTTGCATTTTTGAAAACCAAACCGGCTATAAATGCCACAAAAACGGCTATAGATGCCACCAAAACAGGCTATAAATGCCACAAATCGGCTATCAATGCCACAAAACAAAACCGGCTATCAATGCCATAAACAAAAAAAAAATGGCTTTCAAAAAACCTGGCTATTAATGCCACAAAACCGGCTCTAGATGCCACAAAACAAACTCGGCTATCAATGCCACCAAAATGGGCTATCAATGCCACAAATCGGCTATCAATGCCACAAAAAGCTGGCTCTCATGCCAAAAATCGGCTTCCATGCCACAAAAAAAAATCTGGCTTCCATGCCAAAACAATCATTTGACAAAAGATTTTCACAAAATGACAAGCTTTTGATCAAATCCCATTTAGCAATTACTTTTATCACAAAAAGATTTAAGTAAGCGTAGGGAAAACAAAAAAAAGCACCCCATTTAGCAATTATATTCATCACAAAAAGATTTAAATGAGCATAGGGAAAACAAAAAAAAAAGAGTACCAAAAAATACATGTGGTACATAAAAAAAAAGTGTTCACAAGCACTACAAAAAAAAAGAAGAAAAGTACCCAAAAAATACAAGTGGTACTAAAAAAAAAAAAAATGGTTTCTATTAAAAAAAATAGGAGCTCAATAAAAAATGGTCTCCAGCCAAGAGTTCAGCTCCTCAAGCAAACTTTTGGCCTCAGCCGTCAGGGATTCGAAGGCACGCTTCTTCAGGAACTTGCCATGAGATGCTAGGGTGGGCTGTAACCCTTCTTTCGCACCGGGAAGCTTATCCCGAGCAGTTTGCCATCGTTTGCTTTCTTGAGATTTCCTTTCAAGAACTCGATTGGCATCTGCAACCCGGCGAATCAGAACACTCTCCCTGTCACAAGCCTCTGTTATTGCAGTCCACTTGGCAGCGACTTGTGCCTGCAGATGCTCAAGACGTTTCCTGGCCTGATCGACCTCCCTATCAAGGATGTTAAGTTCATGTGTCAGCCCAGTGATGTTTAGCTCTTCTAAGTTCTTCTCTCGGACTACCTGCTTCCTGCTTTGTGTTGCCTCATCCAGGTTAGACTAAGCCTTATCCGCAGGGTCCAGGAACATCTCCTTGAAGAACTGGTCGTTAGGAAAACCCATGGTCTCAAACCACCTGTCACCCAGCTCTATGAGCCTATCAACGATCGCCCTGGCACTTGTGACATCCAGACCAGCCTCTTCGGCATCACCGAGAATCTCACGCACATGCTGGATCATCCCAAATCCGGCATCTAAGTGCCCAAAAGCAGAGTCTCAATCCAAGAGCTCAAAACCCGCAGCACCACCTTCTTCGCAAAAGGAAGAGATGGCCCAGCTGAAGATTCGCCCAACTCCGTCGGTCGACTGCTCATGTCATCACTCATTGGAAGAGTAACAAAAGAACTCTTTCCAGTTGAAGCTGCTCCTGCTCGGGAAGGAATCTCAGCACGAGTTATCTCCTCAACAGCGTCAGAACTGGTCCCAGGAGTCTCTACCTCTGGATCAACCTCTGGCATCCCTTGCTCTGGTTCTGAAGGAAGCGACGGACTCTCCTCTGTCACTTCAAAACCTGCCAAAGAAACACAAAAGGGTATGAACATGATCCTGTTTGAAAATCATTATTAGGGTTATTACCACAAAATACCTTCTTCGACGACTGGCGGAAGACTCTCTTCCTCCATGAACTCATCGGAAGCATCATCTGTTGAAATTTGAGATGACTTGAGAAGTTCTTAGAAGACTTGAAGAATTTAGTATCTCAAGTATTGATTTAAGTTGGAATTATTGTCAACACAATGTCACAAACATGATGTTAATAGGCTGGTGTTGATAGAGCTTAAAAGGAGAATCAGAGTTGAAACAGTCAGGAATTCAGAATTCCTGAAGCAGAGCATGCGGTCGACCGGGCAACCCATGCGGTCGACCGAGCAAGAAGAAACCTGCAGAAACAGATTCAGGTAGCTCCCAGTTATTTTCGTGACACAGTGTGTCTTCGGTCGACCGGGACCCCAGGATGTCGACCGAGCGCGATAATTGACTGATTCCAGACAGTGTATGATGTCGACCGAGCAAGGCAGGATGTCGACCGAGCACGGGAACCAGAGTTGCGCAGAAACAAAAGTCTTGTGCGAAAATTCAGCACTCTTATCTAATTTGTTTGGGACTCTTTCTAAACGAATTGTAGCCTGTTTTGAATACAATTAAGGGTTAACATAACCTATAAAAAGGCATGCATGGGTCGTTCTAAACATACACCAAAAAGACACCAGAGAGAGAAAGAAGAGAAGAGAAAAGAGAGAGAGTTTTGGAGAGAAGAAGAGTGCTGGTGCTGTGTGCTGTTGTGCTGCATCTTTCTACAGCAAGTGTGGATGAGGATATGCTCTTGAAGATGATGTTTCGTCCATAAGATAAGTGTCTCTCTGTTTATGCTTTAGATTTCAATTTGTAAGGGATTGAGAGAGAGAGAGAATTGTAGAGGGGAAGGGCTGTAGACAGAGTTTATCTTCTATTCTGTTTGTACATCAAGTTGGTGCTTGGTGTTTGGGGTTTGGTGATCCTATCTGTGGGTGCAGATAAATTGTAAGGGGAGTCGGTGCTTCCTAGATAGTTGGTGCTATCTGAAACTAAGGGTTGGTGCTCTTTGTCGTTGGTGCGACTAAATATATTCAGACCTGTACCGAATCGGTGTTCGGACGGTTTTGATCCGTGGACGTAGCCTTTTGGTGAACCACGTTAAATCTGGTGTCATTGTGTGGTTTGACTTGTTTTGTTGTTGAATTGGACCTATTTTTAGAAATCACTGATTCACCCCCCCCCCTCTCAATGATCGCAATATCCAACAATTGGTATCAGAGCGAGGCTCCCTTGATCAGTTTAATACGCTAAGGGTGATCTCTTGTCAAATCACATGGCAGTCAATACAGGGAATATGAAAGCACCTCTGTTTGATGGTTCTAATTACTCGTTTTGGAAGATTAGGATGCAAGCCTTCATCAAATCTCTTGGCTATGATGTTTGGGAGGCTGTCAGAGCCGGTTACAATGCTGCCACCGTACCCAATGATACTGCATCGAAGAAGTTGGCAGACAACGACTCCAAGGCGCAGAATGCACTCTTTAGTGGCCTTGTGGACAGCGAGCTTGTCAAAGTAATTGCATGCAAAACAGCCAAGGAAATTTAGGACAAGTTGCAAAGCATACATGAAGGTGATGGGAAGATTAAAGAAGCCAAATTGCAAACTCATCGCTCTCAATTCGAGTCTCTTCGCATGGAGGAAAGCGAGAATGTTGACTCGTATATGCAACGAGTGAATGAAGTCACGAATGACATTCGTGGACTAGGGGAGGAGATTAAAGAGCCGGTCATCATCAAAAAGGTTCTAAGATCTCTTCTTCCCCGGTTTGATTCAAAAGTCTCAGCCATCGAAGAAGCCAAAGATCTGAATGCATTTTCCATGGATGAATTACATGGTTCTCTAACTGCCTATGAGATGTGCATAGGAAGACGTCTTCATCTGATAAAGAAGCGGCCTTCAAAGTTCAGAAAAAGGCAAAAGAGACTGCTGGTCATGATGTTGATTCTGATGATGATGAGCTTGAGGCTCAATTTGTTAGAAAGTTGAAGAAAGGAAGCAATGGCAAATACAAAGGGAAGCTACCCTTTAAATGCTTCAATTGTGGAGGCATTGGTCACTTTGCTGCGAAGTGTCCGCTAAAAGAAGACAATGATAATGACTCTTATGCTGAAAAGAGTAAAGGAAAGAGAAATTTTAGAAAAAGGGGCAAAGCTAAAAACTTTCTATGTCAACAAGATGACAGCACGTCTGAAACTTCAGACGATGATGAATCAACCGAAGCTCTCTTCATGGTCACTGTTGAAGAAGAAGAAGAGCTAGATCCGGAAGAGGATGAGGAGGCTGAAGTCAATCTTGAAGAGGAACTCATAGCCGCACTTGAGGAGCTTAGCATGGAACGCAAAACAAGTAAGAAAAATCTGAAACTTCTCCATGAATCTGAAAGTTCCATTATTGCTTTGAAAACTCAAGTAGAAGAATATAAAAGAATGGTAGAAGTCCTTGAAAACCAAATAAGTATCAAAAAGGAAGAGGCTATGAAACTTGAAACTGAGATCGCTAGAGCAAAGGCTGGAAATTTGGAAAATAGCAAAAAACTCAAAGCGCTCCAAGCGATTGAAGGGACTATGAAACTCGATGAACTACTGAAAGTTCAAAGACCTGCCCACTTCAGATTTGGTCTAGGATTTGAGAAAGGTGAATCCTCTAAGATTGCACCTCCTGAAAAGAAAGAGTTTGTGAAGCAAGTCACTGCACCTTCTAACTCTTTGAAGCCCACTCAACCTAGAAAGGAGTCCATTCCTGTTAGAAAGGTAATGAAGACTAACCAGCCACAAAGAAGATACAAATTCTATGGTTATTGCTTTCATTGTAATATGTTTGGACATAAAAGAGACGATTGCAAATTCTATGTGCAATACAGCTCACTTGTGACCAGGAACCCTTTTTCAATCTTAAGTAGCCACAAAATTGAGTGCCATAAGTGCTATAATTATGGACACTTGGCTAGGGATTGTAGGTTGCATATTGCTAACAAATTTCAGGTTGAAAAGAAACCCAAGTTAGTCAAGGCTTGGAGAGCAAAGCAAAGTGCAGAAAGTCCCAAAGAATCTCTCATTGTGCAAATGGCATTCAATGCACAAAAGAAGGCAGCACCATGGGTCCTTGATAGTGGTTGTTCAAGCCATATGACTGGTGATAAAGAGAAATTCATCAAATTACAGCACTATGAAGGCGGTTCAGTGAAGTTTGGCAACAATGATGGTGCCAAAATCTGCGGAAAAGGTGTTATTCAGCTTATGGCAAACAAGATCAGATCGGAAGAAGTCTTATATGTGTCTGGATTGAGACACAACCTGCTTAGTGTGAGCCAGATCTGTGACAAGGGTCACGAAGTTATCTTCACAAAGAATGGGTTTGCCATCAAGAAGAGTAGCAACGGCAAAACAGTGGCAACTGGATCAAGAACTGCTGGAAATCTCTATACATTGTCAGATGGAGCTGAAAAGACCTGCTTGATGAGTCGGACAGAGGAAAGTTGGTTGTGGCACAAACGCCTTGGACATCTAAGCTTTGATAACATGTCAAAGATTTGCAATTCAAAGGCTGTAAGAGGCATGTCTTCAGTTGAAAAGCCTTCCAATCCCATTTGCGACTCTTGCCAAAAGGGAAAGCAAACGAGGGTTATGTTCAAGTCAAAGGAGCATCATTCCAACAAAACCTCTTGAGCTAGTGCACACTGATCTCTGTGGACCGATGCGAACTCAAAGCACCAATGGAGATAAGTATTTCATGTTATGCATTGATGATTATACTCGTATGACATGGGTATTGTTTCTTAAGCATAAGCATCAAGCACTTGATCGTTTTAAAGTGTTTAAAGCACAGGTTGAAAATCAATTGGAAAAACGTATCAAGATTTTAAGGTCTGATCGTGGAGGCGAGTTCACATCTGAAGAGTTCACTAAATATTGTGAACATCATGGCATTCAAAGACAGTACTCAGCCCCTAGAACTCCACAGCAAATGGAGTTGTGGAACGGAAGAATCGCACCGTACAAGAGATGGCTCGTACGATGCTAAGTGAAAGCAAGATGGCTGACAAGTATTGGAAAGAGGCAATTCATACGGCTGTATACATTCAAAATCGATGCTTGATCAGGCCACATGAAGTCAAAACTCCCTATGAGCTATGGTTTGGAAGAAAAGCAACAGTCAAGCACTTCAGAGTCTTCGGCAGCAAGTGTTACATCAAGCGGCTCAAACAAAATCCGGGCAAATTTGAAGAAAGAGCTGACGAAGGTATATTTCTGGGTTATTCCTCATCTAGTAAGGCTTACAAATGTCTTAACAAAAGGACCAGAAAAATCATAGAAAGTGCTCATGTGAGAATAGATGAGAATATTGAACCAAAGAATGCAACTCATAATGACAGTCCAGTTTATGAGGACTCGAGTGAGATTGATGATGAGATGGCTGAATCTAATGATTCTGAGAAATCAAAGGATGACTCAGAAGATACTACACCTAAGAAGCACAGCACTTGGGTAGAGCAACACCCTAAGGATCAAATCATTGGAGATCCTAAGGCAGGCGTTCAAACTAGACAAAGTGTAGTTAGCAATTACTCACTTGTGTCCACCATTGAACCCAAGACTGTGGCTGAAGCCAGTCTCGATGAAAGTTGGTTGAAATCTATGCATGAGGAGTTGGAGCAAATTGAGAAGAACTCCACATGGGAACTTGTTCCTAGACCTACTGATAAGAATGTTATTGGTACTAAATGGGTCTTTCGGAATAAGCTGAATGAAGATGGTCAAGTCATTAGAAACAAAGCAAGGTTGGTTTGTAAAGGCTATGCTCAAGTTGAAGGCATAGATTTTGAAGAGACCTTTGCACCGGTGGCTCGTCTGGAAGCAATTCGTATGTTTCTTGCATTGGCAGCATACAAAACCTTCAAGGTATTTCAGATGGACGTAAAGTCAGCTTTCTTGAATGGTTTACTTGAAGAAGAGGTCTACATTGAGCAACCTGATGGTTTTCTCATCAGCAAAAATTCAGATCTAGTGTGCAAGTTGAAAAAGGCTCTTTATGGACTGAAACAAGCGCCAAGGGCATGGTATGCAAGGCTGGATCTCTATCTCCGCAAGATCGGTTTTGGAAAAGGAATGGTTGATAGCAATCTGTATGTCAAAACTGAGTTAAGCAAACAGCTGGTTGTCATTGTTTATGTTGATGACATAATCTTTGGTGGCAATGATGAGGAGATGTGCAGGAATTTTGCTGAAGAGATGAAGAAAGAATTTGAAATGTCGATGCTTGGAGAACTAAAGTTCTTTCTTGGTTTACAAGTTCAGCAGATGAAACATGGCATCTTCATATCACAAATGAAGTACATTAAGGAAATGCTGAAACGGTTCAATATGGAAGACAGCAAGCCAGTGAGCACACCAATGTCAACGAACACGAAGCTTAGCAAAGATGATAAGGCCTCGTCCGTTGATCATACCACCTATCGCTCTATGATAGGAAGCTTGCTCTACTTGACTGCTACAAGACCAGATCTTCTACAAGCAGTATGTATGGTTGCATGTTTTCAAGCAGCACCAACTGAAACGCACCTTACAGCAGTGAAAAGAATCTTTCGATATCTGAAAGGTACTATGGAGCTTGGTATCTGGTATCCCAAAGGCAAATCCTTCACTCTTGTTGCATATTCTGATGCCGATTGGGCTGGATGCGTAGATGATCGCAAGAGTACTAACGGCGGCGCATTTTATCTTGGAGAAAGATTAGTTGCTTGGCATAGTAAGAAGCAAGACTCAGTATCCCTTTCGACAGCGGAAGCGGAATATATTGCAGCGGCAACTTGTTGTACGCAAGTGTTATGGATGCGGCAAATGCTCTCTGATCTAGGAGTTCCTACAACGGATCCTACGCCGATCCTATGTGATAACACGAGTGCAATTCATATATCTAAGAATCCTGTTCAGCACTCTCGAATAAAGCATGTAGCAATTCGTTATCATTTTCTTAAAGATAAAGTTGCTGATGGAGAGGTCAAGTTGGAATATGTTCCAACAACTGAGCAAGTGGCTGATATTTTCACGAAACCTCTGCCAAAGGAAGTCTTCGAGTATCTCCGGAAAAAGTTAGGAGTTACTCACTCTCCTAAACCGTAGGAGTTGTGCTTGAAAGGGGGAGCAATGCATTCATTGAATATCCTATTCGCTCCTCGGTTTGGTCCCTTTGGACTTGTTTGTCAAAGGGGGAGAGATGTTATGCTATGATAGCAAGGAAAGATGTTATGCTATGAAAGCTAGGGGAGATTGTTGACAGTGCATGGTTGTTATTTCAGAATTTCAGAATTGGTTCCAAGTGAGTGTTGAAAAGAACTTGGAAGAGCTGCAAGCTGGAGTTGAAAGAGTTGAAGAGTTGTTAGCATGATTGACAAAGTTGTTAAAGTTGACAACAATTCCAAAGGGGGAGATTGTTGAAATTTGAGATGAATTGAGAAGTTCTTAGAAGAATTGAAGAATTTAGTATCTCAAGTATTGATTTAAGTTGGAATTATTGTCAACACAATGTCACAAACATGATGTTAATAGGGTGGGTGTTGATAGAGCTTAAAAGGAGAATCAGAGTTGAAACAGTCAGGAATTCAGAATTCCTGAAGCAGAGCATGCGGTCGACCGGGCAACCCATGCGGTCGACCGAGCAAGAAGAAACCTGCAGAAACAGATTCAGGTAGCTCCCAGTTATTTTCGTGACACAGTGTGTCTTCGGTCGACCGGGACCCCAGGATGTCGACCGAGCATGATAATTGACTGATTCCAGACAGTGTATGATGTCGACCGAGCAAGGCAGGATGTCGACCGAGCACGGGAACCAGAGTTGCGCAGAAACAGAAGTCTTGCGCGAAAATTCAGCACTCTTATCTAATTTGTTTGGGACTCTTTCTAAACGAATTGTAGCCTGTTTTGAATACAATTAAGGGTGTAACATAACCTATAAAAAGGCATGCATGGGTCGTTCTAAACATACACCACAAAAGACACCAGAGAGAGGAAAGAAGAGAAGAGAAAAGAGAGAGAGTTTGGAGAGAAGAAGAGTGCTGGTGCTGTGTGCTGTTGTGCTGCATCTTTCTACATCAAGTGTGGATGAGGATATGCTCTTGAAGATGATGTTTCGTCCATAAGATAAGTGTCCTCTCTGTTATGCTTTAGATTTCAATTTGTAAGGGATTGAGAGAGAGAGAATTGTAGAGGGGAAGGGCTGTAGACAGAGTTTTATCTTCTATTCTGTTTGTACATCAAGTTGGTGCTTGGTGTTTGGGGTTTGGTGATCCTATCTGTGGGTGCAGATAAATTGTAAGGGGAGTCGGTGCTTCCTAGATAGTTGGTGCTATCTGAAACTAAGGGTGGTGCTCTTTGTCGTTGGTGCGACTAAATATATTCAGACCGTACCGGATCGGTGTTCGGACGGTTTTGATCCGTGGACGTAGCCTTTGGTGAACCACGTTAAATCTGGTGTCATTGTGTGGTTTGACTTGTTTTGTTGTTGAATTGGACCTGTTTTTAGAAATCACTGATTCACCCCCCCTCTCAGTGATCGCAATATCTAACATCATCAACATTTGTATCCATCGATGGTTCAAAGTCATCGGAATCCTGTGGCAAGTCAGCTGACAAGAAAAAATGTTGGCAAACCAAGTCACAGACAAAAAAAAAAAAGAAACAAAAGAAGTCATACCAATTGGAGATTCTGGATTCACTCCAGAGTCCCTCGGTTCTTCTTCAGGTGCCCCGACAGGATCCGTCACCACCTCATCGGTTGGAACCTCTGGCATCGCCAAATCTTCCTCTGCTAAAAAAGGAAGAGAAAAGCAGAAACAAGAAGTAAATCAGAACATGAAAAAATCCCATGAAAAGAAATGGAAAGAGAAAAAGGAAGAATCATACCTTCACCGACGGTCTCTTCTTCTCGGCTTCTCTTCTCTGGAGGCTCGTCAACATCCACTGGCACATCCTCATTGATAGTAAGAGGAACTTCCAAGTCAGGAGAGTCCTCATGCTGCCCCTTGCTGCGATGATGACTCCTCCTCCTTTTACTCCTACGGGCTCGCTTCTTAGAGGAACCTGCCCCACTGTCAGAGTCAGGTCTTCCACTTGACTCCTCACTGGATGGTCTACTCTTGCCAGTAGACTCCACGAAAGCTTGCCTTTACGCCGCTTGCATCCAAGCACCAAGTTCGGCTTCCCCCTGTTCTAGCTGCTCTAAAGCCTCATCAGGTATTTCTCGAACAGCTTCAGAACCAATGACGCTCTGGTCACCGAGAAAGCCTATCTTGTGCTTCTCTCCAGAAAGGAAGGCCCAAACTTCCTCTCGCTGGACGCCATCCGACTTTCCAAGGCCCTTTCCAAATGCCAGCTTCACATTAAGCTCCTTCTTGGAAAGCCCCCGATATACCGAAAAGCTCTCCGCGAACCACTTCGCAAAGCCGGTAGTTCGGGAAGTCAACAACACATGATAAGAGATCATGGTTGTAGTGTCTTCAGAACTATAGAAAGCCCATGCATTTCTCCTGTCCTGTAAACCTCCAAGGCGCTTCACCATGCTTGAAGGCGCTCCAACAACACCTTGAGAAAAACCCAACTGCAAAGCAAAGTGAGAGGGTACATACGGCTGGATGTTGACGAAAAGATGTCTGCGGTACACCATCGTGCCGACACGTATGCTGAAAAGCCACTCCTTTGCGTTCGTCAAGGAGTAATGCCTTCCCGACCCCGCCCTGGTAGAGTCTCGGGAGGCACCAAAATCAAAAGCCTTCTTCCGCAACTCCAGAGAAAACTTCACTAAAGACTGCCCCATTTCGACGTCCCTGAACCGTCAGATCCTCATACGGGCAAACAAAAGTGATTCGAACACGGCTTTGCCCTTAGCCAGCCAAATCATCAGAGGATCATTATCCTGTGCAGCACCCAGCCGGTGGAAGCCAGGATAGTGGTACACGTACCACGAATAAAAGATGTGGGTTGCAAGTACCCTATTCATGGGAAGCCCAAGCCGAACAAAAAAAGCAGCAGCCTGCAGTTCAGTACACAGGTAGGAGTAAAGAGCAGGCACCAAAGCAAGCTGCTCTCCAAACGCCATCTGACAAGCCGGAAAAATACAATGCGGCCTGATGTGCGTTCCATCTCCTCCAGCAAAAATAGCCTCACCAAGCCAATAAGTGAGGTAAACAGCGAGATCTCTCTGCAGTGCAATGTCAGGACATATGGCGTTTGTACTCGCACAAAAATCTCTCAACTCTTCTTGCATGGCCAAGATCTTCTTCGAACTTGGATCCTGGGCCCTGGCTTCCTGGTTCACACTATTAGAAGACTCCCTGCTATCAAAAAAGTTGGGGAACGAAGAGCTAGAACTCTTCCAACTGCTGGATCTAACTTTCAAACCCTCCTTCTCCTTCAAAAAATCATAGAAGGCGACGAGCAGAAAGTACAGAAGTCTGAACTCCTCGGACTGCCCCTCAAGGACGCTATCAATCGGTATAAACTCCTCATAGAGTTTGCCAAGGATGGGCAATCCAGTAATGGCACTCAGCTCCTTCAAAGAGAAACCAATCTCACCATTCGTCACAACGAAGGTATTGGTTTGTGGGAGGAATGACTCCAACATAGCCATGAAGGCCTCGTCGGAAAAGATCACGGTCTCCCTAAAGGCGCGGACCGCATAAAAAATCCCGGCTTCCTTCAAAACGGCTCCACCAATCAGCAGGACGCGATCAGTCCATGACTTCCACTCGGAATCAGCTCGAAAAGCTTTATCCAATTGTTGCCGTCACCTCTGAAATTACCAAGGCCCACCGGTCTCAAATCGACCGACGGATAATCAGAGCCCTGGTAGCCGCTGGATGGCATCAACAGGTCCATGTCAACAGGCGACCTCTCGTATATCTAGGAGAACCGCCAACAAAAACCCCGGTCTTGATTACATTTGTCCTTCTCACCCAGCTTGGAGGATCTTCCCTCTTAGAGAACGTGGGGGCAAGGCTCATGATCGAGACGGTGCGATCAAACGTCGACCGGGTAGCAACAGTCTTCTTCTCACCATATACTGTGAAAGAGAACTGAAAACATCTCCTCTGGTATGTCATGTCATCAGGGACGGCATCACCAAAGAAGAAGGTAGGCTTGGGTAAAGCACTCTGATCTCCATCACCCATGGACGACTGCTTAGTATGATCTTATAAAATTCCTCTCCCCTGAGAGCGATCAGTCGCTGCCTCATCTCATCTCTGTTGAGGGAGTCGTATTCTTCAAGATTTCTCTCAACATACTGGACCTTCTCAAAAGCCTGCTGAACGGCCGTATTAGAAGATCTAGCAGATTGACGAGGTACGCTTGTAGAAGGCTCTTTACCCTTGTTCGTTCTGGAGGAACCACCTGCAAAGGATGGAAAAAGATCAAACATCAAAATGACAGAATCTCGCTAAAAAAAATCTAGCGAAATTTTAACATGATGCCGGGGCAATTCCGAAGAAAAGGAATTATCCCGAAAGAAATACAAAGCTTGAAGATGGGCTCAACATTGCTGCGAACTCCAGAAACTCCAAACTTTCGAAACCTCAAAGTCTCCGCAAAATCAGGAAGGGCTCAACATCGTTGCGAGCTCCAAATTCCCAAATCTGCAAAAACTTCCAGGTACGCTATCACGTCATGCTACAATTCAATTTTAAAAAAATATATATATATACATGCATGAACATCTTGGTAAAAAAAATGCATTATCATGATGAGCAAAAAAAAAAGAAGAAAGAAACTTTCTCAAAAATAAAGGAGAGAGAAAGAAAATAAAAAAAAACAAAAAAAAAGGGACTGGCCCACAAACCGTGGCCCACAGGCCACGTGGCCTTACGGACAGATCCGTACAAAAAAAAATATGCAAAAAAAAAAGGGAAGCAAAAAAAACGTGTAAAAAAAAAGTGAAATCACGTGGAAAGAAAAAGAAAAGAAAAGAAAGATACAAAAAAAAAGAAAGAACTTTTTTTCCTACAATGGGGTTTTCTTGAAAAAGGAAACTTACTTGAAGCCATTAATGGAGAAGAAGAAGAAAAGTCTTGAAGATCTTGAAGAAGAAGAACTCTTGGTCTTAAAGCCCTCTTGGGATTGTTGCAAAAGAAAGTAATAAGAGCAAGAGATCCAACCTCCTCCTTGCTTTTATAGAAGAAAGCAAACCAAAGAAGGAAAGAAGAAAGAGGTAAGTGTTACTAATTAGTAACCTTACCAAAAGAAAGAAATTAGAAAGATTCTTTCACAAAAGAAAGCTATCTTGAGGGATTTTCTCCCAAAAAGAAATCAATGAGAGATTTTCTCCCAAAAAGAGATCAATGAAGGATTCTTTCCCAAAAGAAAGATATCTTGAGATATTCTCTCCCAAAATAAAGGGAACATGAGAGATTCTCTCCAAGTAAAGATATTCTTAGATATTCTCTATCCAAATGAGATATTTTTGGATATTCTTTACAAAAATGACACCATATGAGATCTAAGCCATTTCAAAAGCCTAAGGTCCCATGGGTTAGCCCATATGAGCCAGGTTTGACCGCCTAGGCACTTAAAAAAAA